>VZTU01016237.1:64876-181567 GCA_013400835.1 Zapornia atra
TCTCTAGGTGCAGCGGAGTTGGCAGCTCTGCCTGAAAGGGAGACGGGTTTGAGGGGAGGCGGGCGGCGTCGCTTTGCGCCCTGGTGCCCAGGAGGCGCCAACTACCTGTCAGTGTAGCACGCGGCGTGGTTCCTGCCCGAAACGTGGTTTTTATCGATGGAGTAGCTGGCCTCTCGCCCGCCCCGCGGCGAGGCGGTGCCGTTCGCGCCGCGCGTAGCCTCCCGCGCCTGCGCGGTGTGGCGCAGCAGCCGCTTGGCGAGAGCGAAGCAGCTCTTGGAGTTCCACCCCGAGCGCCCAGGGACAGCGCGCTGGGACTGTTGAGGCCCTTTGCTGGCGGAGAGCTCGCGGGACGCCTGCGATTCGGCTGGGGTGCCTCTGCTTAGCTTTCGAGCCACAGCCCTTGTTACTCTAAAAGGGCTCCGGGATGTGAGAGGTTGGGGGTTGGACCCGATGATCTCTTGAGGTCCCTTCCAATCCCTACGATTTTGTGGTTCTGTGATGTGAGGAAAGGCCGTGCTGATACACGTTTTTGTGAGAGGGGGAAGTTGAAAGATGTTTATCTAGGGAGGAGCTGGAATTTGTTTTAGAAAATCTGCTTTAAATTTTAATCTGAAAAATATTTTAACTATACTTTTTGCTCTATCGTACATGTAATTACTTGAAAAACTAATGGGGCTTTATGTGCATGTAGTATATAACTAAACACTGGCATTTCACTATATTTCACATAATGAAAATGAGTACAGTGGGCTACTTTTTAATTATTTTACTGTAATGTTTAAACTTTTTAATGCATCTGAATACTAGCGTGGTTATAAAACCACTCTAATTTAACAAAGTTCAGTTTTGTATGAGGCACTGGAACAGGGTGCCCTAGGAGGTGGTGGCTGCCCCCTCCCTGGAGGTGTTCAAGGTTGGGTTGGATGGGGCCTTGAGCAGCCTGCTCTGACGAGAGGTGGCCCGTACCATGGCAGGGGGGCTGGAACTTGATGATCTTTTAACGTCCTTTCTAGTCCAAACCATTCCATGATTCTGTAATAGTAACTGCATATATGCCTAGGAAGGCAATGCATGCCTATTACATTCTACTACAGGTCTTTAGTTCCTCTTGCTTCAGTGCCTCACCCTAGGTTACATCCATTATTCTGTTTTGTAATTCTTAAGCTGTGAAGAAAGTGTTTCTGGGAGGGAGAACACTGACTTCACAGAATCACAGAACATTAGGAGTTGAAAGGGACCTCAAAAGATGATCTAGTCCAACCCCCCTGCCAGAGCAGGATCACGCAGACTAAATCACACAGAAAAGCATCCAGGTGGGTTTTGAAAGTCTCCAGAGAAGGAGACCCCACAACCTCTCTGGGCAGCCTGTTCCAGGGCTCCGTCATCCTCACAGTGAAAAAGTTCCTCCTTATATTCACATGGACCTTCCTGTGCTCCAGCTTGCACCTGTTGCCCCTTGTCCTATGGCTGACTATTACGGAGAAGAGCCTGGCTCCATCCTTCTGACTCTCACCCTTAACATACTGATAAACATTAATAAGGTCACCCTTAAGTCTCCTCTTCTCCAAGCTAAACACTCCTAGCTCCCTCAGCCTGTCCTCATAAGGAAGGTGTTCCACTCCCTTAGTCATCTTGGTGGCCCTGCACTGGACTCTTTCAAGGATTTCTGTGTCCTCCTTGAACTGAGGGGCCCAGGGCCTCACCAGGGCAGAGTAGAGGGGGAGAAGGACCACTTTTGACCTACTAACCACACCCCTTCTAATACAGCCCAGGATGCCACTGGCCTTCTTAGCCATGAGGGCACATCGCTGGCTCATGGTCATCCTACTGTCCACCAGGACTTCTTTTGGTTAAAGAAAGCATTAGGGAAGGGAAAGGTGAACATCTGTAATTTAATTTTTTCCATGTCAGTGGAGAGGGTCCTAACTTTCATATTGAGTTTGTATTTGGTAAATAGAAGGGTGCTCGTATTAAGTATAAAGATGATGTTTGAACTGTGCCGTGTTTTTCCATGTAAACTCCTCACTAGATAGCTTTAGCTCAGAAATTAAAAAGTATTCAAAGTAGAACCTCCTGTAGCCCTTCTGAGTGCTCTGGGCTTTTTCCCATATTGGAGCTAAACATTTGGGTAAGTTACACACTTGGATATTTGGAGCTGTAGCCAAATTGCTTTTCATGTCAAAACAGGAAGTCTGGTGGATTCCCCTCTCACCTGCCATTTTTGTGCAGTTTGCAGTGGGACTATGAGGTGCGTTTACAGGGTCTTGTTCTTTGGAAACTGCTTGAAGCTTAGCATGGACTAGCTTCAGGTGGAAATAAGCTCGATGAGCCTGATACCTCTTGGTCAGGCTTACCTGTATTAATCTAAGAGGTGTCAGTTTAGCCACCAAAGTAATGTGAGTGATTACAAAATAGTGACTAAATGATACTGAAATCCATCATGAAATCTTCAACCAAAATTCTGATGGTTGATTTTTCTTTTTTTTAAAGTTAATGATTCTAACTTAAATTATGCTAACTGCTTATAAAGCCAGAATGGGATGCTTTTTTCTGATTGGCTGGTAATGCTGCATCAGAAACCTTAAGTCTTAACTTTTTTCGTTTGCTTGTTATCTTCTAACCTTTATTCTCTGTAGCTGTTGTTTTTAATTTTTCTGTATAGAAAGCATATACTGTGTTTGGAAAGTGTTTTGACATCCTTTTTGGTCGTGCCTGCTTTTTCAGAATTGCATAAAAATACAAATATTTTTACTTGAGTTGTTGTGAAATGAGTCATTAAAGTGAATGTGTTTCAAAAACCTGCATCTGAGGAAAGAAACAATAGCAGTCCTTAAAAGTAAAGCACAGAATCCCAAATTGATGAACAAAGCTTTTTGCCTTTTGTTGTTGTTTTGTTCAGATAGGTTTTGACCCTTTTGAATTCTTGATAATTCCGTTTCTTTCTAAAGACTGTTTTGCTGACAGTGATGGAAGTGGATGGAAAAATAATAGTTACAGTTCTTCCAACAAGTCATAAAAGTAGCGCTTCTCATCACTGTGATGAGTGGAAGTAAGGGGTCATTGTGGCAACAGAGTCCTGACAGCTCCCAAGAGCTGTTGCTGGAATTGCACAACTCTGTTTTAGCTCAAAGGTTTAATTTTTTGGCCTGTGCACGCTGTTTATACCGCTCAGTACCCCCCTCTTCCTGCAAGAGTGCCTCATAGCTGTGTACAGTTGAGGTTCAACACTGCAAACTTTGCCTGTCCTTGCTGGGCATTGGATCAGTGTAATCGAATACTATTGTCAGGGATGATTTCTAGAGTAACTTGCTTTTGAGTTGTTTAGGGGTTGTAACTCTAAATTAAATAGCAGCTAAGTGGATAGCAAAAACACTTTCAGGGACTAGGAATGAAAGTGTTAAGCCTTGGCAGAAATAGTATGTGCATTGGTTAAATGTACCTCATAGACTGTTCTAGGCTTGGATAGTTTTTTAAGGGTGTGTGAAGAGGGCAGAGGAGACCAACAAAGTTACTTCAGCTTCGAGATGATTCAAAGTGTCAGACTTTAAACAGCTGATCTTGAGACTGATAATGTGGAATTGCTCAAGAATTTGATTCCTGTGCTTTTTTAGCTTGAGCTGTTCTTAAAGACATGATTGGAACCTGGGAATGTTGCTGATTTTTGTGTTAGAGGGTTTTCAGTCTTTTTCCAGTAAGCCAGCCTTTGAAAGACTCAGTCAGTTTAAAATTTATTGAAAAAAAGCAGTGTTGCCAACAAATGTTAGAAGGATCTTCTGAGCATTGTGTTACCCTCGATATTAGCTATTAGCACTACTAAAATACTTGAGAATTTGCAGTTTCTTCTAGCCAGTCCAAGGTAAAGCTCTCTGATTTTTACAGACTGGTAAATAACACACTATGGGTTTGACTGTGGTTTTTGCCTAGCTCTGTAATGATGTAAATGGCAGTTGGTTAGTCCTTGCAGTATAATTTAGATTAAGTAGTGTCGGCATTCTGAGGACATATCTAGATTTTTGCAATAGCTTCAGAAGATGCCTTTTTATTGGGTAACTTGTGGTATTTTTTTCTTGATAGCTCATACTTGTAAAATAGAGGTAACATAGTGCTGTTTGCTTGCCTTTTGCTGGAACCTGTCAATCTTGGCATATTCACTTCCCTCTTCTACCCTCTCTTGCTCCAATGCATCCCTGTCCCCATCTTATATTCCTTATCCAGGTTGGTTTTCAGCCAGCTTGGGACCTGACTTGTGAGATGGTGCTTGTGACAGGAGGGGGGAAGAGGGAAGAAAGGCACTGCAGCAGCCTGGCTTAAGCTGTAGGATCTCATCCTTAGGATATAGGTTTATGTTGCAGTAATTCCTGGAAGCGGATATCCTGCAGCCTTCCAGTTCCTCCTGCCCTCTCCTGTTTGGCCACTTGCTTCTCCTCGTCCCTGCATTATGTCTAACCAGTTGTGCAGGGACCCAAGGAGTTGGTGGAGCCTGTTGAGTTTATAAAAAAGTGTTTGGGTTTGTTTGGGGTTTTTTGGGGCGTGTATGGCCAGAGCAGTTGAAAACTCAATAGATGGGAACAGCAGTCCTTGTGGCAGCCTGCCATTAGGTATGAGTAGATGTTATATGAAACAGCTGGAGAATTCAGCCTATGCTTATTTTTGGCTTCTAACAAAAGCTGATATAATATAGAAGATTATTATATATTGAAAGAATGCCATCTATACAGAGAATGCTCCTTAACTTGTAGCTAAGGAAAGGCATGAATATTGCAATATGTAAGAGAAGTTAAGTTGTTCTCTAGGCAGCAATTTTTTAATTGCAAAAGCAGTTTGGGCCATTAGGGTTCTCTTAACTTGATCGACCTCTGTACCAAAACCCTTTCTAATTTTAGTAACGTCTATAATAACAATATTTAGGTTTGACTTGAAGCATACGTTACATTTTAAGGAGAAAATCCATTCCAGCCAAGCAGGCAGCTTTTCTGCATGAGAAAGGGTGTCTGGGTGATGTGTGCTGTGCACGAGCGCAAGTCACTGTGGAGTTCTGGGTGAAAGAGCCAGCAGACACAGTGTGTGCTGTGTTACTCCTAGAAAAGTGTGGTGAATGTGCACTTTTTATGTGCTGTCTTTACAGTGAGTTGGATCATGGTGTTTTGTGTCACAACAAAAATCTGAGATTATCAGCAGGATTTAAATCACATATGTCACTGTTTTGATAATCTTACTGTTTTCTTCTCTATTTTGCTGAAAAGCATGGGAGGCAGAATACCACCTGCTCCAGCCAGTGCCTCCACAGAGGAAACAAGTAAGGTGAGATACGAAGAACTTACCATTGAAAACTAACATTTGGGCTCTGCAAAAAGTACTGAGTGGAGGAAGGAAAAAATGCTGTCAATTTTCGCTCAAATAGGGTGGGTGAATATGCTAGGGTGAGTGTGACTGTTCAGTCTGAAGCCTGCCCATTGCATGATGTAGATGACTTGGTACAGATGGCTCCCTAGTTTGTTTCAGTTGTTATCATGCTCCATTTCCTTAATCCCGAATGCCTGATGTTCTGTGCAATGCAAATGCCAAACAAAGTCTTCATTTCCCTTTTTATGTTCTCGCTGTCTGTTTATACACCTCTTCTGTACTCATTAGTGGATCAAATTATAATCTTTGCACGAGGAGAAATATTAATGAGCATGGTAGGAAATTAACAGTCAAATGATCAGTTTTTTAAGGCAGTGTTGTAGAATAGTTTTTCATTGGGTTTTGTTCATTTGTTTTAAGTTAGAGAATAATTTTGGTGTATAGCTAGTTACAGCAGGATTTTCCCAAGGCTAGAATTCCTTTGGAAAAAGTGGAATTATTTTTTAAAAATATTATTATTATTTATATAACAAGACAGTGGGTGCTGGAATCACTGTCTAGTTAGTGGGTTTCCTGTCTAGTTGGAACTGTATGAAGGGATTGTGGACATGTAATGAGGATAGTCTATGCCACTGAATAGGAAGACAAGCAGCTTATGTCTGTGGTAAAGCACGATCTGCTAAATAACGGTGTTCAGGGGAAATCAGTCATGTAGTTAGAATTTGATAGGAAAACATTTGAATAAAGCGTTTGCAAGTATGCACAAGTGGCAAAGACCTCCAGCTTCAGCAGATGGAAACAATATTTTGATTGTTGACACCAGCTTATTGGTCAGTGCTAAAGGACCTAAAGCTTAATAGTATTAGATAGAGAGAATTTCCTATCCAGAGAATGTATGAGGAAAGGCAGGAAGATTGTAAGGGTTGGTTAGTTGCCAAACTGGTACAGAATTTGGTGTAACCTGTATTACTTGGTTTTGATTATTGAATTGAGCTACTTGAAGGACAGGTTTTACCAATAGTAGAAGTTCTTGAGTCAAAATTTGGACTCTGAATTATTTGCGTGCATGATAGGCTTACCTGAGAGGAGGAAAAAGGGGATTCTGTCTTAAAAATAAACAGTTCAGCTGTGGAGCAATCTGATGCTTGGAAGAATTATTTTAGATTTTCTGATGCGTTGTTATTTATTTGAGTTGGAATAGAATATCACTCAGAAATAGTATGTGCTTACAAATACGTTTCTCTTTCAGGGCAAAGCAGAGGAACAGCCAGAGGAGCCAGTTAAATCACCTGAACCAGAAAGCGAAGAGAGCGACTTAGGTGTGGAAAACAGATGACTTCATCATGTTTCGCCAATTTGAATGTGATTCTGGAAAACCTCTCTCTAGGTGGATCTTAATCTTGCTTTTTTTTTTTTCCCCCAGAAATTGACAATGAGGGAGTGATTGAACCAGACAATGATGACCCTCAAGAAATGGGAGATGAAAATGTGGAGGTAAGCATGATACTGTTAATGTCTGTGGCAGTAGGAAAGAAAATGAGAGGTTGGGAGCTTAGTCAAGGACAGCAGCTGAGAGAATGAGTACTATATTAGCCTGGTAGCAGTTGCTTTGGCTTTTTTTCTCCTAAATAGAAAACTTACTGGCTTAAAGCCAGTCTTTTCTTATTCAAGGTCTTATTCTTATCAAAAGGTTCAGGGAGGAAAATCAGGTAAAAAACTAAACAAAAATAATCAAAACACCCATGATATAGAAACTCCCATATATAGAAATGTGCCATTCAACTTACCTTTTGAGCATTTTCTAGCTAAAAATAGAGGTGGCTAACATCTCCAAGATGAAGGCAAAATAATTTTTTCCCCCTATAATTATGATTACAGTGCAAATTAAAAAACATTCTGGAATTGTAAAACTGGAGCTCCCTTTGGTGCTGCCTTAGCATGGTGCTGCCTTAGCATGGTGACTCTGGCCTGGACTTTACAGCTCTTGGGTTTCGTGTGTATTTTTCATTTCCTTAGGTAACTGAAGAGATGATGGATCAGGCCAATGAGAAGAAGGTTGAAGCAATAAATGCTCTAAGTGAAGGTAATATTTGTAAATTTTTTTTTAGTACATGTTAGGATGTTATGTTTGGCTCTCAATTTTAAGAGGAAGTAAATATCACGGACCGTTTTAAATGCTTTCAGGGCAGAGAAAAATCACTTCTGTTGGACACCCAAAAGTATCTAGAACATGAAAACGTTAAGTACTGTCTTCCCAATGTAGCTCTAGTTTTGTGCAACAATGAAGTTCTGCAGTGTCTTAAATGCAATTTGTTCGTCATAGTAGTTCCCTGCATTTGATGATTAGTGTCTGTCATGGTTTGTCTTCATCCAGTGAAAAGCTGTGTAATAAAGTGACTTCCAACTTGATTGCATGTGAAGCTAAAAGGGCAGGTTTAACTGGGAAGAGTCTCTCCTCCCCTCCAGCAGTAATTTTGGAACTGTTACTTCAGTAACATAGCAAGAAGGAGAAATTGGTTTTCCTTTGTTGATAGCGTTCTATTTCGGAACTGCCCATGGACATAACACCCTGTAAGGCAGGTTTGGCCATTTGGATGTAATTTCTTGGGTAATGATTGAAACTTTATTGGTATTCAGGTGAACTTCAGAAAGCTGTCGACTTGTTCACAGATGCTATCAAGCTGAATCCTTGTTTGGCCATCCTGTATGCCAAGAGGGCAAGGTGAGTCATTATAAACTAGGGATTTATCTTTCTGCCTCTTCTGTTATTTTTCTTAAGGGACCTAAATAATACGGCAGCTTGAGGATCTGTGTACACTTACACCATGTGAGGGAAGGAGAAAAGTACATTAATGCATTTTCTCTCACAGCTGAAGCAGCCATCTAAACAAGCTTGATAATATATTGAGTAACCAGAATGCATTGTGGCAAGGAGCCTTTTGGTATGTCGAGTTAAAATAATGATGGGTAACAAACACTTGCAGAATTTTTTAGGATTAAGATGCTGATTGAAATCATGTCTGTTTAGATACAAAGTTGATTGTACATCATGTGAATTCTGCCCCTGTTGTATCTGCTAAATTAAATCTTTTCACTGTGAACGAGACTTGTTTCTGTTCAGTGGTCCTGTGTTTCAACAAGTCATACTTATTCCTGAACCCATTCTGTACCCACCTTACTGCTAATGATGTCTACCAGACTGCAGATAATGCATGGGGAACATAGCAAGATTTGATGTGTGGTAACCCCAACTCTATCATGCTTCTCATTCTTGAGGATGGCAGAGCGAGTGTGGGTTGTAGAAGTGCAAGTTCTCATGGATTTTTTTTCTTTTTTTCTCTCTCCTTATACACAAAACCCCCACTAACCAGGGAGGATTTGATATTTTAGTGGATCTTTTATGTAGCAAGGTATAACTCAAAGAAATACTCAACTTTTTATGACTTTTGTGTGATTAATCAGTGTCCTTCAACTGTTCCATTCCAGTACATCTTAACTGGTACATGCTTTGCTCTTCCTTTCCCTGTGAAAGTCTTTGCATATAACACCACTTGCGTACCTTAATACACTCTGGTTGTTGTTGCCATCATAGTATTTTTTAAAGCCTCTGATAGTGCCATGTCTTCTCAAGACTGGGATTAGCAATGGAAGAAGACTGTTATAAAACTTACTTCAGTTTGTTGTAGAAATAAGCAAACAATATATTTGATACCGTAAAACCTACAGTGTTAACAACAGTGCTGATCAAGTGCTGTGAGTAATCTGCCTCTCCTGGTGGTCTTGGGTTTTGGTTTGTGGCAGGTGTTTGGGTGATTAGGATTTTTGTGTAGCCAACATCAGTGGAATGTCTCACCATTGGGATGTAGCTTTGGGACAGTTTCCTGATGCATTGTCCGTCTGTTAGTTTCTAGAAGAGAATGTGTTACTTTGCTTGCTGCATAAGAAGCCTTAATGATGAAGTTACTTAGAGCCACTCTCAATTGCTGATAATTTTTTCAAGTAGATATAAAAGGGCAGAAGTTCTGACTTCAAGTATCTTGAACATCAAATGCTTCTGTCAGTTCAGGAATTTATTTTTTTGTAGTGTTTCCTTCAGAGATTTTAATTTGATACACTGGAACCTCTGAAACGTACTGCTCTAGTAGTTACTCTGTATTGTGTATTGTATTAGCAATTATCTTGCTTAACTGACAAGGGATTTGGGCTGCTTTGTGGGTTTGTGTTTTGTTTTGCTTGTTTTGATTTTGATGACTAATCTCCTCTCTCCTGCAGTTCCCGATGACTCTAGCTATTGATCCTTGTAGCCTGTATGATAACTTGTGCTTTCTTTGTCTTACTGTTTTGAAGACCGTAATACGGCATACCTGATGTTTCTGTCTTGTTCAGATTGTTGGCTGCTGTTGGCTGTAGACTCCAAACCCCACAGAACTGAACTTCCTTTGTGTTTACGTGTCCTTTCCTGCGCCCTGAAGTTGTTCTTGCTGCCCTTGAGTCTGAATACTGAACGCTTTTGCTTCTTGCTAATGATTCACCTACAATGGTGGGGGGGAGGGAGGAAAATAAATTTCAATGACTTCATTATCGCTAGAAATCTTTTTGAACTCAGCTCTTCAAATGTATTATCTCACTAGCTTGCTTGTTAGTCATCCAAAATTATTTCCAGCTTAAGTTAGTAACTTGGTATTTCAATACGTACAATAAATGTTCTTGTTCCCACAGTGTTTTTGTGAAACTCCAGAAGCCAAATGCTGCCATTAGAGATTGTGACAGAGCCATCAAAATTAATCCTGACTCTGCACAGACCTACAAATGGAGAGG
Source organism: Zapornia atra (assembly GCA_013400835.1). NCBI lineage: Eukaryota > Metazoa > Chordata > Aves > Gruiformes > Rallidae > Zapornia > Zapornia atra. The sequence goes on from VZTU01016237.1 coordinate 75,038, forward strand.
GAAAGCACACAGGTATTGCACTGCACCTGTAGCTGATACCTTGCTTACTTGGGGGGAACAATTTTGTTTGTGCACTCTCTCCTCTAAGTTTCTGAACTGTCTTGTACCTGAGAGCAATAACCATGATCCAAGAAACTGTTGTGCTGAGTGTATGCCTGACAGGAAAGAAAGGATGATGATGATCTATTGATGGCAGTTTAAAAGTTTTTTGTTTTTTTTTTTTTAACATATATTCTAATGGCTTCCTGCTCTGCTGAATAGCATATTCTAATAATTTCCTAAATATTAGGAGTTCCAGGACTGTGGGTTTATTTATTTAGAGGTGGTTTTGGTCTGGCTGAGGTGGAGTTAATTTTCCCCATAGCAGCCCCCATAGTGCTGCGCTGTCTTTTGATAACACACTGGGGTTTTAGCTGTTGCTGAGCAGTGCTGCTACATGTCAGGGCTGTCTCTACAACATTTCTGCCTCCCCACACCCTCTCAGCAGTAGGCTGGGGGTGGTCAAGATCTTGTGAGGGGACACAGCTGGGACAGTTGACCCAAACTGACCAAAGGGATATTGCATACTATATCCTATATTCAAGCATCTGCTCAGCAATAAGAAGCTGATAGATGAGGGGAAGAAGGAGGAAATTTGTTCTTACAACATTCATCTTCCAGAGCAACCACTATGTGTACCAAAGCCTTGATTCCTGGGAAATGTTCAAGTATCACCTGCTGATGGGAAGTAAAGAATAATCTTTGCCTTTTGTGTTGCTCCGGCACGTGGCCTTTTATTAACTGCCTCTATCTCAACCCATGAGTTTGGGGTTGATTTTTCTATCTTATTTTTCTCCCCTCCCTGTCCTGCTGAGGAGGGGAGTAATAGAATGGCTTGGTGGACACCTGGTGTCCAGCCAAGGTTAAACCACCACAGGAGCTTTTGTTTTTACAGGTTTTATTTACTAACCTGTAATTCTTAAACATTTATCTGCTGCCCTTGTTCCATTAGATCATAAAGCTTTTTAACATAGAAAGTTAAACTGCCTAGCTGTTCAGGAAATAATTTGTTAGAACTGGAGAGTGTTACTAAACAGGTAGTGTAGTTATTTAGAATGGCCTTAGGCCAGTGTCCATTTTCCCCCAGCTATAGTTAAACTTTTTTAATGATAATAAATAAGGCAAAAGGGAAAAAATGATACTTCTTAGTCTGGAAGCAGTAAATAAAACTGAAAGGAGTAAAATCCAGTAGAATTTAGGAAAAATCATTTTAAACAGTGTTCAGAGAACAGTGTTTTAATGTCTGCCATTTTAATGCACTGCATAGAGCTGAAGAATGAGAAGACTGGGGGATGGTTTGGATTGACACCTCTGTCTGTAAGCAGCAGGGCTTTGACCCTTTAGGGATACCACCACTTGCTTAAATGTCTGATTCTCAAGTGTTTGTATAAGTGAATAGTGAGGAGGCATGCACAGTAGCTTGTTTGACACCTTCAACTAAGACGTGATGCATCTACTTAGCTGGGATGCTTGGGTGCTGAGTAAGGAGGGTGTACTTAAGCTTGAGGTGGTAGTAGTAGTAGTAGTGTAGACTTGTAGAACGTGTAGTTTTACACTGAACATGCGCCTAGTGATGCAAATGATGGCACTAGTAGATTAAAGAGTACTATCACTTTTACTTCAAAGGAAAGTTACTGCAAGTGTATGAAACAAGCAAGTATCCTCTAATGGCATTGTGGTGGGAAGGTTACAGAAAAGACCGTGAATATTAAACTTAAAACTTCTGTAAGTCCACAAAGCTACAGATAAAAACACTGAATGCTGCATGTTTTTAAATATTTTAAAGAACTACTAAGAGTTCAGTTGGCTTTTTCCGTCTGAATGTTGGTATCTTCTGAATTCCAGACTTCTGGGTCACTGGGAGGAGGCTGCTCATGATCTTGCGTTAGCTTGTAAACTGGATTATGATGAAGATGCTAGTGCCATGCTGAAGGAGGTGCAACCAAGAGTAAGTGGGGAGGCATAACGGAGGTTCCTCCTCTTAATTATTTGAGTGACATTGTTGCCTTCAAAGTCTTGCAGTATGCATTGTTTTATGGAAGTGTGTCATCTGGCACTTCATACTGAGTTTATAAATACGTGTGTCTTCCATCACAGTTGTCTCTGGGGCTGGGCATGTAACAGAACAGTGAAATAATATATTCCCTTTATAAATCTAAACAGCAGAATTTGAAATAGTTGAAGTTCGTCAGGCACTGTAGAATCCAGATTAAAACATTTGGAAGGGTAAGAGAACACTGATCAGTTCAGAAACATTTTGAAGTAAATCCATTATCACAAAGCTTCATCTTAAATAAATTTAACAAAGGAAGCGCTCTTTGCTGCGGTTTGTGCTTTCCTTAGCCTACCCCATGAGGGCAGCATAGTCTCTGTAAATCACTTTCTCAAGAACTCAGCATTCTTCTAGGGAAGAACTTTGGTGTGTACGCCTTTAAAGTGGTGGACGGGCTCCAGATTGCAGCTGTTGCATTGGATAGGTTTAAGTGGCAAGGTTCTGGGGAGGTGGAGGCTGCAGTGCTGGCCTTTTGTAAGAAAAGACATGGGTCTGCGCCAGTGTCAGAAAGAGCCAGGTCCTGCTGCTGCAAAGCAGACCTGCTGCTGGCCAAAGCTGAGCCAGTTAGGGATGTCGGTGGTGCTTCTGTGAAAGGGTTAAAAACCACATCAAAACAGCTGTGAGAGACGGGAGTAATTGTGGGGAAAAAATAGGAGAGAAACAACGCTGTAGACACCAAGATCAGTGGAGGAGGGGGAAGAGGTGTGCCAGGCATGGGAGCAGAGAGTCCTCTGCAGCCTGTGGAGAAGACCGGTTAAGATGTTGTCCTCTTTGAGCCCATGGATGTGCACGGTGGAACAGATATTTACTCTGCAGCCCATAGAGTCATAGAATGGTCTGGATTGGAAGGGACCCCAAGGATCATAGAGCTCCAACCCCCCTGCCACAGGCAGGGCCCATGGAGGGCAGTGGGGCACATCAACTTGTTCTCTGGCATGGAGGAAGCTGTAGCCCATGTAGAGTCCACTCTGGGGCAGGGTCCTGGCAGAAACTGGCCTGTGGAGAGAAGCTCATGCAGAAGCTGCAGCCCATGGGGGAACCATAATGGAACAGTCTGTTGCTTAAGGACCGTGCCCTGTAAAGAGAACCCACGCTTGAGCAGCTTGTGAAGGACAGTATCCTGGGGGGACCCAATGCTGGAGCAGGAAAAAAGTGAGGAGGAAGGAGCAGCAGAGGTGTTGCAAACTGACCAGAGCCCCCATGCTCCTGTGCTATTTGGGGTGTGGGGAGAAGGTGGAAGGTGGGGGGGGAGGTGAAGATGTGGGAAGTTAGTTTTGTCTTTGCTTCTCATAATCTTACTCTAATTTTATTGGCAATAAACCCATTTTTCACATGTTGACTCCATTTTGCCCATGATGGTAATGGACGAGTGATCTCCCTGCCTTTATCTAAAGCCAGGAGCGTCTCCATCTTGTTTTCATTCCCTGTCCTGTTGTAGGTTGAGCTTGGCTCTCCCTCCACAAACCACAAACATTCCAGTGTCTAATAGCTTCAGCTTTTAGTTTTCAGCAAAACAACAATGGAAATCATCTTATAACATATTAGTCTGTGTTGGGGACTGTTGATCTCTGGAAACTGTTATTGAGGACTTAGGTGTCAACCTTTTTTTTTAAGAGGTACACTTAATGCTTGGCAGAGGGGGGACCAGTGAATCTGCCTGTGCACAGAAGCAGCAGACTGTGTGATACATTGATGTGCAGTTGCCAGCTGTCTGGGAATTTGTGTATGTAGCTCAAGGAAAAATGTATGATCTTTTCATGAGGGATTTTTTTTTTAAACCTTTAATATGCATTCACCTAATTTATTCACTTTCCTAGTACTTTCTTGTTTTTAGAACTTTCAGCTAAACTTCTGAGTCAAATCCTAAAAATGCTTAGTTCATTTTGAGAAATACTTAAAAACAAAATCAAAAGCTTGGAAACTCCTTATTTCATTTAAAAAAACCCAACAAAATCCTTACCTCTCTCTTAATGAGCTATTGAATGGCTGTAACATCTGGTTCTGATAACACGTACTGCGTTCAGTATCAGTCATCCCTGCTGCCTGCTGTGTGCTTTCTGATTTCAAGAATGGAATGGTATCTCCTAGCTAAAATAAGCTGTGTCAAAACCTCACTACTTACAAAATCATTTATTTGTTTAAAGGTTAGTCTGAAAAAACAGAAGACTATTCACTGTAGGAGTAGGTAGTGTTATCTGTTCTTGAACCTTGATTTTTGCTGTGTGTTGTAGTTCCAGGAGTGTTACAGGGTACACAGTTTGTAAGATCATGAACCCTTTTGCAGTGCTATATCCTGGTTTCAGGAAAGCAGTGCTGCAGTTAGTTCTATTGTTACAAATGAACCCTGAGTGAGGAGCCCTGGGGAGGTCATTACTAACCACTCTGTTCTGCCAGGGCTGTAGATTTGATAGTCTTGAGAAAAGGCTAGTATCAGGAAGCATGCTTTCCTCCACACCAGCCCTTTCTTGGTTTGGTTCAGAAATTCTTTGGTCTGCTTGTGTCAAGCTCTACATGCTGCAAAGGCATCTGGAACAACAACAATGCTCTGTGTGTATGTGTGTGTGTGCAGGGCAAATTTCTGCTTGTTCTGATACTTAAAACTCTTCCTGGGAAGTTGCAGGTTTTAGCCCTGGAGGAATTAGTATTTCAGCACAAAAGCACAAAGGGACATGGAATGATAATGGGTTTAAGTTCTAACTACAGTGTAAGTCCCAGAGCTATATAGCAAAAACATGTACTAGAGTGTATGTTGTGATGAGTCCAGTTAGGGCTGACTAGACATGAGTAACCGATTGCCAGAGAGAGAAAGTGGCAAATGGCTCCTAAAACAAAGGGGCTTTTAGCATTTGTGAAGTTGGATCTTATTTTTAAAGCACTGGTAAAAGCAGATGGTTATGCTTGCATGTATTTTGTACTGAAATTCGTGGTGTGATATGCTGGCAGTGTGTGTTAAATCTTGGTGTTTTATTTTAACAGGCTCAGAAAATTGCAGAACATCGCCGGAAATACGAGCGGAAACGTGAAGAAAAGGAAATCAAAGAAAGAATGGAAAGAGTGAAGAAGGCACGGGAGGAGCATGAGAGAGCACAAAGGGTGAGTACTTCAGCTTTAATGTCGCTTAATGATTTGGAGAGTGTTATTCTCAGTGTATTCACAGTTATTCTGGTTAAAACAAATTACAGAGGAGAATAACTTTTATATTTTAGAGAGTTGATTTCTGTCTTAATTACTTGACCAATAATGAAATCTGGAGAAGAGGGCATTGTACTGCATCTGCTTTTATTGCTCATGACCAAAGCAGGCTCTGGAATCTACTAATCCTGTATTTCAAGAAGTCAGTTATTATATGACTTTGCCAGAATAGCTTTCAGTTAAAGTACTTAAGTCTCCTGAAGTGGGAGGTTTTAAATTCAGGATAATACTAGCTCCACTTCCTCACTACCTGGCAGAGTTTGCTTTTTCTTCATGCTCTACCTATACGTTTTATTATGATGGAAGTGTGAGTTAGTTCTAAAAACGTAAGTAGAGGACATAAATCATACAGTTCACAAAAGCATACTCTGCATAACTTACCTGCACAAACATACTAAAGTAAGAGCAGGCATGGCTGTCTCTTGTCAGTGGTTTTGTACATGAAAAGCTTTGTTTTAGGCAGGTGGGCTGTGATAGGAGACAGTCTCAGCTTTTTTTTTTTTCTCCTAAAACCAGTAGAGCAGTAGAAATCAGGCTGCAGTTCCATTGCTTTGTGTGGAATGATGTGCTTTCATCTGCAGGAGGAAGAAGCAAGACGGCAGGCAGGAGGAGCTCAGTTTGGTGGTTTCCCAGGCGGTTTCCCAGGTATGTATTTATTTTTAAGCACCAATACTTATTTCCATCTCAAGGATTATATCCATTGGCTTTTTAGCATTCGTTCTGAAGATGGAGAGAAAAATATTTCATGATGTTTACCTACAAATTGAGCATGAGTGAGAAGAGGGATGGGATGGGATTCTTTTAAAGAGAGTTGATGCTGGATAGCAAGAAGAGGGAAGACAGAAATCAATAATGATGGATAACAATGAAAGGATTTAGGTTTGAGAAAACAAAGGTGCGGTATTTGCTCGATAGTATGTGCTGAAAAACTAATACAAAATTGTTTTCTACATGACCCATTCTACTTAAGAACAGTAGTTTTAAAGGGGAAAATTTGAATTGAATATTAGGGAAATCTGGGGGAGGGTTTGCAAACTGCTGTTGAACAGAATAGTCAAAGGAAATGTGCCCTTTACCTTATGGAAAAGCTGCCCCCGAGCAGTTCCATGAAAATCGTGCTTTCCATCTTATTTTTGGGTACAATAAATTGAGGAGAAACAAGAGTAAGTGCTAATGGTCTTAAAGATTGACATGTAATTGAGGTAAGCTGCGTGCATGCTGCAACTGAACCAGCTTGTCAGGGGAACATATATCCTGCTCAGCACAGCTGAGGTAGCTGCTGATGAAGGATTCAAAAACAAACGTCAAACATTTTGCTTCAAGGATATCTTTTTTTCCTTTGGTGGTACAAGTTTTTCAAACCTAAAGTTGCCACCAAAAGTTGAATGTGCCTTGGATATACTACTGCTGCTCTGCTTTTTTTCCTTGAATAGTTCACCCAGGTATCCAAACTCCTTGTGTTCCTGGGTGTCATGGTTTAACCCATCTGGCAGCTAAAACAACCACACAGCCATTCACTCATCCCCCCCCCCCCCCCCCACCGTGGGATGGGGGAGAGAAACGGAAACGTAAAAAGAAGCAAAACTCATGAGTTGAGATAAAGAGAATTTAGTAAGACAGAAAAGGAAGATGATGATAAAAGAATGTACAAACCAAGTGATGCACAGCACAGTTGCTCACAAGCTGACGCTGAGCTAGTTCCTGAGCTGCTCCGCCTCTTGGCCAAGCCCCTGGCTATTTACAGAACATGACATCTTAGAATGCCACTTTGGGTCAGCTGTCCAGGCTGTGTCCCCTCCCAGTTTTTTGTGCACCCCAAACCCTCTCGTTAGTGGGGCAGTGTGAGAAGCTGAAAAGCCCTTGACTGCCTGGCAACAACTGAAACATCAGTGTGTTATCAACATGATTCTCATCCTAAATCCAAACCACAGCATTGCACCAGCTGCTAGGAAAAAAAACCCTCCCTGATGAAACCAGGATGGTGGGCTTGAGACCAACTTGATTTGAGTTAATCAGAAAAATAAGTGCATGCATCTACAAGGTGCTGGTACCTGACACTCATTACAAGGCTCCTGTTCAGCTGGGTTAAAAACACATGAAATAAGGCATAGGTCTTCACAGAAAGAGAAGGTGAAGACCCTACTTTCCACTCGGTGGACCAGCTGTAGCTTTATGGAAGACATGGCTTGAGGTGTGGCAAAAGAAGTATATCTTGGTCTCTCTCAGTGAGCCTCCTGTTTTGATGAATTAAGTGTTTTTCATCTGTTGGGTTTTCAGGTGGATTTCCTATGCCTGGAGGTGCACCAGGTCTCAATGAGATTCTCAGTGATCCAGAAGTCCTGGTGGCTGTGCAGGTGAGTATAAAAATCAAAGCTAAATGCTCTGAACAAGGGAAGAAGAGCGCCTATGAGCTAAGAGAAGGAAGAAATGTCTGACCTTCTGGATAGCTATGGGATGTTTGCTTTTCCCTCTTGTGAGACTGTCCTGTGAATGCAGGAACAGACTGTTAGGTTTTTTCAAAGTACAGGAGCTTAAGTAAAGATTCCCTGCACTGCCCCATACTCATATATGATACACAAAACTACAGGCTATATAGAGTTCTCAGTCTCTGAGTCTCTTGCATGGTTGTTTTCCACATGGTATAATATACTTGCTCCTTTTTTGAATGCGTTGTGGCAAGGTAATTATGCACAAACAGAAAATTATAATATTTTTACAATACAGTATATTGCAATAATACTGAGATTAAAAAATTACCTTTCTCTTAGTGGCTTAAATGTTTGGGGTTTGCCAGAGGCAAAGTAGTGTCAGAATAATTCTGCATCTGGCATTTTCTAAATTCATGTTCAGAAAGTTTACTTCTGAAGTAAGTTTACCCTACCCCAGTGGGCTTCATTAACAGCTCAATTAATGAATTGCTCAATGTCATAGCTACTTCTACACAAGAGAAGTATTCCAGCAGATTAAGTAGAACGTATCTGCCAACATCAATTTTAGGGCAGGCAGGCTAGGAAAGATTTGACCGATACAGTTAGATTTGTGTACTAACATGCTCAGGTGTGAAAGTGTCTTGTTATTTGTGTTGAAATGCTGTGGCTAAACTATGTGTGGTTCTCAGTTCATTCAACAGTTGTGATCCTCAGCTAAATAATAGCATCCCAAGGGGACCCTGATTTGGTATGTCCTGAGATCACACAAAAAACATCTCTTTCCATGCAAAAATTCATGGGTTAATGGTCACTGCTGTTTGGAAACATGCCTTTGCTTAGGCTGACACAGTCAGCAACGGTGATGTGTGTGCAAATAATCCAGAAAAGCCCATGATTTACAATTGTACTCATTACCTGGCTAATTTATGCTGTAATACAGGACTTTGAAATTAGAGTTGCTGAAAGCAGAGCTTTGAGGTGCAGCTAATTGTTAAGCACGTGCCAGATGCCTTTAAGACAACCCCATTGCGTTCTGATGATACATACCCCAATGTATTGTAGGACTCTGTTGCAAGAACATGTGTTGACACTGTTTTCTGATAATGCCAGGCAGGCTTTAACATGTGGAACCTGTTAGCAAAGGCCTGGGTCTCCTGCTGATCTCTTTGTGCTAGATACGATTCATGCAGTGTTTCATGTATGTCTGCACCGCTGCCTCTTCCTGCAGCGTCCAGCTGACCGTCTCCTGGGCCTCTCTGAAGCAGCAGTGCAGGCTCTGATTTTAAATGACAGTAGTTTGTACTGCTTGGCTCCCGCTCAGTGCCCCGGTGGAATATGTTGGTGGATAATGGTAGCATAGGTTATCTGAGGTGTCACAAGAAGGTCTGAGGATACTGAATCACACAAAGTCTCTTTCAAAATTGTTTGTTTTAATACACAGTTTTAACTGACAGTATGTAGAGGTTTTTCATAGTGAGGAGTTGCTGCTGAAGTTGGAATATTCTGAGAGTAAAGACCTTCTCAGTCTCTTTAGACTTAGTGACAATTGCGTGATCATCTTTGAGACTATTCTCTGTGAAACCTTGGATGTGTTAAACATTTTTATAAATACAGTGTAAGGTTGAGGGCTTCTGGGTAGTTGCACAAGTACAGAATGACTGATTTGCTGTGAATTTAAAGGACCATAAAACACATAGCATAAAATTTGATATTTAACATTCATTTAGGTGTGCTTTGACACAGACCAGCGACTCAGTTTATGCAGCTTTTAGTTCTGAATTCATACATACATGACAGCACGGATTTAACTACATGACACAATCTTTATTGTCATATGCCTTAGTTTGAAATCTGAAATTCAGTAAGTTTGAGGTTGTGAAAGTCATCTTTCTTTGCATAAGAATCCTCCTATATAAAGTGAGGAAAAAACATCTAGTGTCTGTTCTCTGAACTTCAGCATCTTATTTTTCATAGACTTTGCAGATTCCCTTTAGTGAGGGAGACAAAACACTTGTAAATCCTTGTAACAAAAGATAAGACTTGACTGTTGGTTCCCAACATGTATAAACCAGGACTGAACCATGTGGGTGATTTCTGTGGAGTCCACACCTACCAAATACAATTTTGGATCTGACTTGCTGAGCACCTTTTGTCTGTATCTGATCCTAGAATAGATACATGATGGTGTTACTGTAGCTCAAGACAGCTCCAGGGACACCATGTGGGTTTGATGGTTCCCAAAGAATACATCTGCAGTAGGAATGCCCTAGAAGTCTAGTGAAGATTGGCTCTTTTAGTGAAACTAGTTAAATGTGCTAGAAAGAACAGCAGATAAAACTACAGCTAATGTGGATGACTTGTGTTGGGCTTAATGAACTGCTTGTACTTTGGCTGAGTTAAAGACAACTTGAATCTCTGCAGAAATTGCTTAGAATGGGAATGTTTTTCCAGGCTGAGATGTAAATCAGTCTATACAGTTTTATTAAAGGCCACTGTTAAAAACTTGTATCTGTAAAATGAGTAAAACCAGATCTAGTTCAGTGGAAGCCAAAGGTGTGCTAGAAATACAGAAAAAAGTATGAATGCTGCTCCATACTAAGTAAAGAAGATGAAGGGTTTGGGGTGTTGGTTTTTTTGACTGCTGACTTTATAACATGTATGTTAAACTGAACACAGTAACGTGATGAGCAGTAACAAAGTTTTCTTCCAATTGTGATTTCTCTGAGGAGGTGAGGAATGACTTGAGAATTAAATGCATTTTTACAAGCCAAACATTGCCACAGCAACTGCTCACAGTCCAGCAGATTTAAAGTTTCTGCTGCTAGGAAGGGGGTGAAAGGGATGAGTGGCAGCTATTGCTCAGGGGAGGGTTATCCTATCATGTGTACTACACACGTGGAGCTCCCGCCTCCTTCAAAATGCATGTGAAGATGCCTGAATAATCCAGTAGGTATGGCTGTGTTTGATGGTTCCTGTTTTGGGGAGAAGAACTCTTGGCTTATCCCCCTTCTCCCACACTGCACTATTACTGTAGGACACTCCGTACTGACTCTGGTTTTTTTGGATGGCAGCGTTAACAGCACGCACTGTTTTACTGAGTTCTCTTTAGAGACCTCTTGCCCAAACCACTAATCTAGTTTTCTTATGTGACAAGCTGAACAAGACTTAGATTTGGGTTAAAACCACCTAACTGCTAACTTTTGTAGACTTGTTTTATAAATGCCCTTTTTGTTTATCTGTTTTCTGTCTTGCAGGATCCAGAAGTTATGGCTGCATTCCAAGATGTTGTCCAGAACCCAGCAAATATGTCCAAGTACCAAAACAATCCCAAGGTCATGAATCTCATCAGTAAATTGTCTGCCAAATTTGGCAGTAAACCATAAAATCCCTGATTCTCAGAAATCATATCTGAATGAGAAGGATTGGATTTGGCTAACCAGTGTTGCAATAAAACAAACCATTGTACCTCTGATCTTCTTAAGAAGAGAAATGGGGTGTTGTAAGGAGAACTGCTCTCTACCCCCAAGCATTGACTTTATTCAGTGATTGGTTTACAACACTCAAATTATATTCAGATGACCTAGTTTGAACCATCCCTCCTTGTCCAAGAGTTGCAGCATTTTATCCTAAGTGTTACAGACAATTTCTTTTCAATGAGCACTCCTGTAAGAAACAGTAATATTCCAGGAGTGTAAGATAAAAACCTGCTGTTGTATTGTTTTGGATTTTGTTTTTTCATTACTCTCTGTAAACAAAGGGCAGGGAATTGTGAACAGTTGAAGTCTGTCTTAATCTTCTTAGGACAGAAAAATTGGCCTAGTCACATACATAGCAAAGGTGGGACAAGCCTGAAGAATTAACTGGATAAAGGAATTGTCTACAAATACAAGTCCTTATGAAGTTGTTTGGTTTTTTTTTAATGGGTGACTGACTATATAGCTATTAAAATTACCAGTATAACCGTGCTAGCTAGTTACACACTGGAACTTCTGGCAGTACTGCAAATAATGTAATATTTTGATCTCCACAATTGTGTAGCAAAGGCACAGCCCTGTCCTTTGCACAACCTGGCATGAAGTACGTATTGCAGCGGCCACAGAGGTTTTGTTACTTGCTCAATTCTTGTCCAGCACCTTTATGTAATGTTTTATTTATCAGTCTGGGTATGGGAGAGCAGCTTGCTGTCTGTGCTTGTACTCCTGTCCTTTCCCAGTTGGCAGGTCCTCTGCTGGTTGCACTCGCCCTTCCTTGGGGCTTTGCTTACCAGGTTTCATCTATTTGGAAACTTTAGGGAAGGAGTCTTGTTCCCATCACTACCTCTGTCCCATTGAATCCAAGCCATCCAGAACATGTAAATACAGTTATAAATCAGTGAAGGGGAGAATACCCAACAAAATTGCAGCTCTGGGTTCTGAGTCTGTCTGAGTCTTCAATGCTTATTGATTAGAATTTCTTGGCCAAAGTCCTACTGTCTGTTTTAGAGGTGATGACTCTTCCTTCACCGCATACTGTAGTCTTCCATCTTTACTTGTATCATTTTCCTTAAACAAAGAAACAAAAAAAACCCCAACCAAACACACAAAAAAACCCCCAATAAAATAAAAAGCGGTAGTTGTGGTTTCATACTTTGTTGTTTTGAGGCTTGTGCTATGGAGGGAAAGGTGAGGTAATGGGAGGAGACAGAACATTCTTCTAATGTGGATTAACAGCATGGGTGTCCTTGAAGCAGTGTCTGTGTTGATGATGTTCAGTTGATTTGTCTACCAATAAAGACAGTTGTTGCCTCTGTTTGTCTTGGCTAAAACATCTTTCTGTGGAAAAATGACCATAGTTACCTGTTCACCACTTGAATCTCAACACTCATGTTACTCTTTTGTAATTCTGTATCTTAAGCCATAACTGATGTTGCCATGTTTAAATCTGGAAGTGTGTAGGAACTCAACAACAGTTGCAAAAAATAAATTCCCCAACTGCTTTTTCTCATACTAATGACCCTGCGGAAAGAAATGTGAATCTTTTTGCTTAAGAAATATAGTTCTGAATATTCCTCTTAGCCTTTAAAAATAAAGTATGGTTTTGAAAAATAAAGCTTTTTGGGTTTGTGTAACTTTCTGATAAAACCTATTTTGTTTAGGTTGAATATGGAAGTGCTTCAATTAAACTGTATGTGTAACTCACAATTTAAAATGGAACAAAATGCTTGTCTTCATGACCAAAGGGACTCGAGTCAGGATTGAGTGTTGCTGTGTGCCTGGCTCTCTGTCATACTCTTGATCTCCCATTGCTGAGATACTTGAAGTGGGTCACTCCTCAGCATAGGCTGAAACTTGACTTCATTCAGGCTGGTGCATATGTGCTGTGGTTTAATTAGAGCATCTTGAGTATAGATGAATCCCTACAGATTCCTGTTACTCCATCTTAGCTGTTTGTGTCTTTCTGCCCACGACTAGTCAAAAGTAGGAAGTTACCCCTAGCTAGTAGAAATGGTTGTGTTTGTGTCCTGCTTGCTTGCTTACACATCACTCGCCCTTTAGAGCTCGCTGACTCAAAAATATTCTCCCTGATTTTGGCAGTAGCATTGTCCATCTAGTTGAATTCTTGTGATCCTTTGGGAGTGTGCATCCCATGATTCCCTTGGGGTTTTTTTTTTGATGTTTTCCAGTAAGTTAATTGAGGATATGTCTGGACCTCACCTTTTCCCAAAGTTAACATGTGGTCATCTAAGCAGCTGAACTGGTTTGAACAGAAGGACAAGTGCAGAATGTTAACTGGTGAGGTCCAAATGTGGGACACACATGTAGCTGCATGAGGAAGGTATTCAGTGCTTGCTCCAATGTTTACTGGCAGCTCCTTCAGGTTACTTGCTTTCACTGCAGCACAGGGTAGGGGTGGTTGTTGCAAATAAGGTGGCAATAACTAACTTAGCTGCCAATTTGACTCTATGCTTGAGCTGCCAGCATGGTTCACCTAGCAGAGCATGGTGCCTGAGGTGCTGCACCAGGTTGAGGTGTGCATCCAGTCCCACAGGTTGGATGACCTCGTCTCCCAGAGCATGACAACAGACCTGCAGCTGCAGGTGGTACAGTCATAGCCTTGTTATCGTGTGTGTGTGTGTGAGAGCCTGAGAGATTTGCCTGTCATCTGAGGCTCAACTGTTGCCCCATGGGAAAATAGGAAATGTTGGGTGAGATGCCACTTCCACACTGCACTGTTTCACAGTGAGCCCTGTTGCATAGTAATGGGGGAAATCCAGGGCCTGGTGCCTTCACCTGAATGGTTTTGAAGATGTCTGTTGTTTCAGTGTTGCGCTGTGAGCTGTTTACCAAAGTGGCTTGGTTTGTCTCTTGGGAGGCAGTCACAAAGGTCGATGAAGACAGGTGGAACAATATTGGGTATTGCAGTGATAGGCCAGAGTCAGGGTGGGTCAATAAGTAAGTATTAAAAAGTCATGTGAAGGTAACACCAGGTGGTAGAAACAGCTTGTTGCTAGTGGCCAGCAGGAGTATCTGTAGTTTAAAATACCTGTCTTTAAATGGTACTTTGTTTTTCCTGCTGCCTTCAGGACCTTTGCATAACGCCCATACGAGCCATGCTCTCAGGTATACCTGTATACCACTCTTCCACGAGATGTAAGAGCACCCAACACTGTTACAAGCACTCGTAGCAACTGCTGTCTGAGCAGATTCCTTCACCCAAAGGGATGGGAGGTTGTGGTCCTAGCCAGGATGAGTTGGAGCCAGATCAGCTTTGGTATCTGCCTTCCTGTGGGGCATGGTATACTCCTGACTGTAAGTGTTTGGAGCCCCTTTGAAATCCCAGAGGGCACCTAGGCTGAGGGTATTGCAGTGCTTTCAGGGTTGTAGGGCAAGTGGGTTGTAGTGGTAGAGGGGTTTTCCTTTCATGGGCTGCAGGGTACTGGTAAAGGAGTGGATTGGCATCCTTCAGCAGGAGGGTAATTCATGAAGAAAACGGTAGCAGTAATTTGTCTAGAGAAGGGTGTCTTGCAAACCTTAATGAGAGCATTGCACAGGTGGGCCTCAACCTTATGTCATGCAACAGGGTGAGGGTAGCATTGTAGAAAAGTAACTGGATTACCAAAGAGCTGAAAGGGAGTAAAATTGGCAACTTCCAACTGGGTGCAGAGACCGCTACGCTGAGTACTACACAAGAAGTCACAGGATGTCAGTAGCATGCTATAAGCAAATGCAAATACAGGGGAAGCAGGAACATGTGACGAATGAAGTAGCTCAGGTGGTGTTTGGTGGATCTGTGCTATGGTGCAGTAAAAAAAAATCAAGTGACTGGGCATCAGTTGATTACCTTGAAAGTCAGGGTTTAGGTAAGTCATATTCTCCCTCACAAACAAGAACTTTATGTGAGAGAAACATTCCTTCACCCCTGCTGACTGGAGGTCCTCTTGGTAAAAATACCAAGGACTTTCCCATAAATCTGAATCTTGATGACTAATCAAGATGCTAAGTTCTAATCTTGCTAATGAAGTGTAATTACTGTACCTATCTTTGATGTACAAATATGCTCTTGAAATGTATGTTCTAGATGGACGGTCTCAGACAAGCTTGAGATCTTGACAATAAATGTATTTGCAGAATGTGCTACGACTCCTTTTGTTTAATAAGCGGGTAACAACCTTTGGCACCTCTGTTGCTGCACACATTTACTAAACCCAGGATTTTTCTTAATGTACAGATATTTCAGCAGCTACAAAGAATACAAGTTCTATGTGTAAAGAAAATAAATGTGAAAGATTACAGGATCGGGGGTAGCAGTTTATCTTGGAATGTATTCCAAGTACAGCAGCTGAAGCAGTCAGATGATGAGCACAACTTGCATAGAACAAAGGTATTCAGAAAGACAAGGTGCTTATTTGTGAATTATAAAGTAAATAATAAGGGGGTGAGCTCTAAATCTGGTAGTAGTAAAGGGAATTCCATTATTTAAACTTTTGGTTTTCTAAATCTAATGTTCTCACTTTGGAGAGTAATAGTTTCTGGAAATTAGTATGCATTTTGCAAAGTATCAAAGCGAAAAATCAGAGCAGTCACCTAACAACCAGTGCAGTGTTTAATGAAATTAGCTTTTAAAATAGGCTGAAGGTACAAGGTATTAGGAAGTCTTCAGAATTAGATGGAAAAATATCAAGGTGTTATGTTGAGAACAAAGTGGCTGAGCTGCTGTCAACTGCACTGCCTCCCACTACAGAATATTCACGCTGAAGCTGAGCCACCAGTGTCTAGTTCTCATCTGGAAAAGCACCAAGTGCCACCTGTGCTTTCTTATTTCAGATTTTTTGAAATGGATCAAAAAAGGTGGCTTACAGGTAACAATTTACAAGGAAAAATGAACACAGCTGTTCTAAAGACTTGCTCTAGCTTTTTTGTGTGTTACTCTGTAACAAGGAAAAGTGCTCAAGAAAAAAACATTTTCAGAAGTTGTTCTACAATACATTTTTTCTTTGGTCTCTTGGATGAAAATTTGTCAAAACAGAACAAATAAAAATCAAACTTGGATTTAAAAAAAAAATCACAAAAACAAAACCAGAAGACCACCAAAAATGTGCCATTAGAACAGACACTAGACATTTATCAAATGCCTGGGAAAAAACCCAACAAAAACCACACCAAAAAACCCCCAAAACATCAAGGGACCAAAACTTGTGTTTGACAATTGTTTTGTCTGTGTAGAACTGCCAAAGGTGGTAAGTACATTTGGTCTGAACTAGTAAGGCTGTTGAACAAGTGTCATGATAGGAGATCACATTTAATAATGGCAAATGCAAGTAATTTGAACTGAAAAGCATTTCAACTTCTCTGATGTCCCTGGGCACAGATGAAGTGGGAAGGCAAAACCCCACAGGTTTCCAAAAATCTGTTCAGTTCTCTAACAGGCAAAGCACATGTGCACATGTACTTAAGAAATGGGCTTCTCAACACACTTGTGATTACAGTGTTTGCTTCTGGAATTGGCAGATCTTTCCATGGTCTTACACTGAAGCCTGATCTCGCCCAGGTGACGTGATCAAACATTGCACTATTTGATGAATTAAAATCATCACCACACGTGTCTCCTTTGTAATCTCCAGTTGCTTTAATCCATCATGTGCTGGGAGTGTGATCCAGTTTATCAACCTCTCCGGAAAAATAAGTTCTTCGGCAGATTCAGAAAGTCCTTTTGAAAGTAGTAATTAAATCTGTCTTAACATGTTTTCACTCTAATGAACTGAATTTCTAAGCAAAAAAGGAGACATGCATTTCTTAAATTTTCTTTTGTAAATGAATGTTAGAACAAGGAGAGGAGTGGGGTAAAATTGGTTTAAGTTCAGAGTTCATCCTTTATTTACTAAAGTAAGACACAATGCAGAGGCAGTAAGTTTGACCTCTGGAGCCACTAAGTGTCCTCATTCTTTTGTCATGAATCAAACACAAAGCTGTGGGGTGGCTAAAGAAAATCTGACAAAGTTTCTCATGATCTGTTACCTCTTTGTACAGGAATCTATAGAATTAAAATTACGCAAATAAAAAGTCACTAAGATGCAGTTCTCTTACAATGTGTAGTTGCTTAACTTGGTTCACTTCTAGGGTTTCTAGTAGAATTGAGGGATTTGAGGAAGAGGAGGCAACTTGGGCCTTATGTCCTTCAGTGAGCTCTGCTTGCACATACCATCTGTTTGCCTGGAGACCAGTTGAATCTGCAGTGTTTCTGCGCAGACCTAAAGCCATGTCTTCACACATTTTTTTATAGGTAGGTTCAATTTTTTTTTCCCTACAGAACACACTGACACATCTTAACCTGTAGCATTTCCATCATTTTTCTTGGACAGCTTCATAAAGTCTGTATGATCCAACAAGAAAGTTAGGTTGGTTTTGGAATATTGCAGTTCTTGTGTTACCAGTTAATCTGTTTTGCAATATAAACGGGGCATGCTGTTGTTGTATTAAAAATATTGCTAAACAGAATAGTAGTATAGAATGTTTTGGGTGGACGTTTATGATGGAAACCCAACATGCAGGACAAATTGACTCTGGTGAAAGCTTCCCTCTGCACAAGAAGGATAGGATCCAAGAGAACAGCAGTAATGTGAGTGAGTTTGTGTCCTGCTCAAGGCATTCCTTCCAAAAGTACATGTACCTGATTGTGCAAAGTCACTTTGCGTAATTGTTCTCTGGTTTTGTAAAACCTAAGCTGCTCCTGGCTGCTTTAGTGACAGGAGATAATCACTGAAAATTCTACACCTTAATTCCAAATTAAGGGTTGGGCCTTTGCATGTGGGGGTGGGGTGTCATGGGTGAGTTAAGAGAAGTCATCACTATGGGGTTAACTAAAAGGGTTTTATTAATGGTAATTGTTGAACGGTTATTAAGTAATAAATTAACAGCAATTAAACAGTGACTTGACAATGATTTAAATTATGGTTTAAACAATAACGTAGAGAGTGGCCAAACAGTCTATTACTTAGTACACTTCTAATATTTAAGCTATAGCTGGATATATATAAAAATGCCACTAGGCTTCATTACATGTCTCTTACCTCATTACAGGTATCAGACACTGCCATGTAAAGGGTCTCTGAACCTTGAGAGATGTTCCTGCTCAATGGGGAGATCATCACCATGCAGCCCACTGCTGTACAGGCACACTCAATGGACTCATGGAGCCTACAGAGATTTATAGCATAAAGCAACTGACTAGTAGTCAAACCCCCTTTTGGTGGATGTGTGGTCGTGCATCTGTGGTAGCTTTAGTTTTGTCTAGCCCCAGCTCAAGCTGGTACTGTTACCTCCTGGTAAGGCATGGCTTAAACCCCTTAGCTCCTGAGATGAGGCCTAGCACAGGGTTTGCGCAGCAGGGCTGAGTTCAGTCAGGCCTGCTTGTCAGTGGTACCTGCACCAAAGTGCTGCTCATTCAAAGTAGGTACGTCCATTACGGGGGATCTTACTTTAAAAAGAAAATTAAAAGACCCCACTCTTTGGACTGCCAGTGGTATCAACCTTGCGTGGAAGAACTGCCAGTTGTGGCCTCTGAGGTTGCCGGTGTGGGCATCTAATGTTGAAGCACAGGGATGTCAGAGTGGCAAGAATGTTCCTCAAGTGAAAGGCTTGCTGTCCTCAGCGATCAGGGGAGTTCCCCCGAGGAACTGTAAAGACAAGCGGTCTGCTATGGGCCCACCAGATAAAGGACTGCCTCCCCCAAAGGAGAGGGCCCACCCGGCTGCGTGGCAGGGACCGGGTGACAGTTCTGTAGTCTCACAGGAAGGAGCAATGGGTTTCCCCACCACCTGCTCCGCTTCTGCACTTCGAGCCACAGCAAGCGCCCTCAGCTGCCGTGCGGGCAAGGCCTACTCGGTACACAGAAAGAACCTGGCGCGCACACCCAGCCGCGCCCGCCCAGGCGGCTTTCTGGCGCCGGGGGCTCCCACTAATGCATCTCCCTGCGGCGGACTCCGACAGCCAGGGGCCAACATTTCCCTCACAACGCGTTCCCGCGCTGTCCCTGCCTCCTTCCCGCGGGCGCTCGCGGTCGGCCTGCGTGACCGCCCCGGTGCCGCCCCACAGAGGCCCCGGGGTCCCCACGACCGCCCGGCCACCGCCAAGCCCCTCGCGGCAACCCCGAACGCCAGACTCTACCTGGCGGCCGGGGTTGGGCAGCGCGGATGCGCCGTGCCAACCGGCGGGAGGGGCCGCTGGCGGCGGCGGGCGGGGCGAGGAGTTACGTGACGAGAGGGCGGGCGAGCGCCATGGCGCGAGTGGGGGTGGCGGCCGGCGGCTCGGGTCTCACCGGCGCCGTGGTGCAGCCGGAGCGGCTGGCGGCGGAGCCTGCGAGAATGGCGGCGATGTCTTCCATCGTCTCCTACGAGAGTCTGGTGCACGCCGTGTCGGGCGCCGTGGTGAGCCGGCGCACGCCCTGGAGCCGTTGCAGGCGGCGCCGGGCGGGGGAGGGGACGTCTCTTCGGCGGTACCCGCGGCCGAGGGGTCGGGCGGGCGGCGTTTGCCGCCATACCGGGGAAGGGCAGGCTGGCGGCGCAGCCGTGCCAGGCTGGCGGGGGGCGCTGAGGAGGTCGTGGCTCGCTTTAAGCCGTTATTTGAATGGAGGGCTGCTGGGGCCCGCGCCTGAGGGGCGGCTTCGGTGGGGTGCGGAGGCCGGGAGTCCCTCAGGCGTGGGCCGGCAGGCCCAGCAGGGCCGGGTTGAGCTCTGAGCCGTGCACCGCCGCGCCCCGAGCTCTTCCCGGCCACGGGAGGATGCGGGTGAGGGCTCCGTGGCACCGTGTCTCGGCTCCGCCCCGTGCGAGCAGAGCCCTAGCTTTGCTTGTCGCTGCCTTTGAATGTGGGATTTGATGAACCGTGAGGCTGGCTCTCGGCCTGGGCAGCTGGAGCTTCCTCTGACCCCAGCGGCGCTGGGGGTTGCCTCAGAAAGCGAGCACGTAGCCATCCGAAGTTGGGCGTCAGACTAGTTGTGGAAACTTAAGCCTCGCAGCAGTTAAGGTAGAGGGACGGCACTTCATCTGTGTAAAACGAGTTGTACTAAGCGCCCACGTTCTGCACTTCTCTTAATGGCTTGTGAGGGGTGAGTTGTTAATCGAAACAGGAAAAAAGTGCAGTGCAGCTGGAGGAGGTTTGTATGGGCTGTTGAATTTAATTTTAAATCAAGAATCATAGAGTCACCTGGGTTGCAAGACACCCATAAGATCATCGAGTCCAGCCAAGAAGCAGTGTTTAGTTTTCTGTAGACTTCCTAGGATGCCCAGCCCTTGAGTGAATGCTAGCTCTGTAAGCAGCAAATCAGTCTTGTACTTCCAACAGCTTAACAATTTTAGCACAGCATAGCATGTTGGACCAGACCTATTGATGGATTTCAAGCAAATTGATGGAGCTTTACTCCTGTTGGTTTTTTTTTACAGAACGGCAGGAATGCTTAAATATGTATTTTAGCAATTGCTGATCTGCTGTTCTGGGAAAACTTCCTGTTCCAATTTGAGTCCTTAAAATAATACACAGTGTCTCATAGAGATGAAAGTCACTAAATATCATTGAACAATAAAGACCGATTCTAAAAGGAAAAAGGACTCTAAAGATTGTTTTGACTTTATCGTAAATAAACGGATTATTGTCTGCTCTTTACAATATTTTAAGTGCTTATTTAAGCATCAAAAGCAATGAGGATTTTGTTTCCACTTCCAAGAAACGGACCTTTCTCAAATTATCTCCATTGCTGAAATACTGCTTCGTCTCCTTTTGCTGGCTTGTACAGAGATTGGTAGTACTGTCTGGCTGTCACTGTTACCTTCTCACTCTTACCTACAGGTCTTTTCCAACCTAGGGATTCTATTAATTAACGGGAATTCCCTATTATATTTCAGGATGCTTATATCTCAGTAGTGATGTTGCTGTGAAGGAAGGCAAAACTTTTTGGAGCTGTTGGATTTCTGTAACCTCGTGACTGTCACTTGCCATCACTAATATTCATATACAATTTAAAGTTCTGGAGCAATAATTTCTTCTTATCCTGGAAACTTTTTGTGATGGTGGTGTTAGGAATTTTGGCCAGATTTTTGCTGTTGGTACTAACTGTTCTGATATTCTCACAATTTATTTGTTTAAATTATTATAAAACGTGCTGATCTGCAGATGTGATGCAAGAATTTTCAAAAAGTAAAATCAACCTGCAGAACTGCACTGAGGTAGTGAGTCAGAAGAACATGTCAGATCACAACAGGATTGCTTCTGTTAATGTTCAAATTTTGTGAAAGTTCATCTATCTGGTAGACTACTTAGTCAAACAGAAGATAATTGAGCAGTTTTGTGAGCAGCAAAAAAATGAGTGCTTGATTCCCTCTGAACGTTAATTGAATTATGGAAGTATTCTTTATCTCTGTGTATAGCTATAAAGTTCCTGTTCCAAAAGCTGTAGGAATGAGAATTTTATAAGAGCATTTTGGCATCAGTCAAGCTACTTTTGAGAGTGTTGGCTGGCATTTTTAAAAATTTAAAATATCTTATTATTATTAAAACCAAACTTTAGGCTGCGGTCTTGCATACTTCTTGGCAACAGTCGCCTCAGGCTATTTGTTCTGGCCGCTTACTGCCATCCCTTGCCTGCTGCACAGCTGTTTATGTGGCGCTGCAGCTGATCAGAGAACGGAACTGACTGAGAAAGTGGAAAAAAATTACTTTTCCAGCAGGCTTAGTTTCCTCATCTGCATCGTTGTGCAGGTGCCCAAAAAGTTATGCCACCAGCACAGAGGGATGCAAATATAGTCGACCCAAGAGCTGGGATTCCTTAAGTGGGTTTGTATATGTCCTGGTGATTGTTCAGCGATAGCTTGGCTTGGCAAACTGCTGGGATTCAGCTGGGACAGGGAGGTGGTGGGAAGGCAGGGGGTGCCACCTCACCCTTTCAGCAGTACAGGGCCTCACCTTCCACTGTATGTTCCCACATTCAGTAGTGCTGGTTACTGTCCGTGCTGGTCTCAGATCTGAATCAGTAAGGAACCTGAGCCCACCTCAAGGGTTTTTGTTGCTGGGGAAAGGGCTGGACCAGTTCATCCCTCTTCTTGTAGCTGTGAAATCTTCTCGATGCACTGCTGTCAGTCTCCTTGCCATGCAGTTGAATTGTTCTGTTTATAAACCCAGGAGAAATGTAACTGGTTTTCTGAGTTTAGTTCCTTCAGTTTAGCAAAAGGATGGAAGAGGGTACAAATTACCATTTATTGTCAGTAATGTGTTAGATCAGCTGAGTTACCTCATCATACTCTGTTGAGCTCTAGCTTTCTGATGGTTTTTTTTTTTGGTGCAGATGCTGGCTTTCTAACTGAAACTTATTTCTTGTAAAGTCTTAGTCAGATGGGTTCATTAATCAAGTTACAGGACAAGTACATGTGAGAGCAGAACCAACCCTTTCGGCTAGATCCCAAACTAAATAGGTTAAAATAACCAGGTAACTGTGGTTAAGTGTTTTCTTTCACCTTCTCCCTGGTGTTATGAAAACTGGAGGGACTTAAGTGTTGTTAAGACTTTAACCTCAGTGAGGAAACACCACCTCAAAAACAATCCTCTGTTGCTACGTGTAGAGAGAGGTCCAAGCAGCCTGCTCAGCAGCCAGAGGGTTTCCAGAAGCAAAGCTTGCTTGAGCGCATGGCATGACATTGCTCTAGAAGAGTTCTGGCCAGGCTGTGTGTGTGCTTCGAGCGCAGCGCTGGTGTGCCTTCAGTAACTCTCCATCCCGACAGCTCGAGTGCCTCCTGACCGAAGAGTGCCACAGCTTTAGCAGCCACTAAATGCATTTAATACTACGTGTTAACGGGTTTACGCCAAGCCAGGGTCTTTTTGAATTAGATATCCCTTCCAAAAGCTGCAGTGAGTTAGATATCCCTTCCAAGAAGCTGAATGGTGGCAGAGAGAGGAGATAAATACTGTATTTGCAAACGCCTTTAACCCTGTTGTAGAGGAGAGCGGCTGTTTACTTTTGTTTCATTTGGGGGCTTTAAAGGTCAGATCTCTCGGAAGTTTGGATTCACAGGAATTAAATCTGGTGACATCTAAGTCCTGATTTAATTCATCATATGTAATTCATGGCACAGAGGGTGTTTTGGTAGTCAGATCTTTATTGCCTAAATTGGAATTTAGTACAATGCTAGATAAAGTCCTGAGAAACTTGTACTGCTGGATTTTTAATGAACAGAAGTTTTTTTGGTTTTTAAAAGTCAGAATGTGGTTATTGTAACACAATGGTTACTTGTGTAATATTCTTCCTTTTTTTTTTCTACTCAGACATTCAGCTTTCAATGGTTTTAATTTTAGTTTGATCTAATACCTGGAGAAAAACCCACCTTGTTTTGTAAGTGTGGGACCAAAAAGCACTTCAGAAATGTATTGCTATGTATGGAGTTTATCCTCTTTTCAAATTTATTCAACACTTTTTTTTTCTGGGTGAGAAGTGAAGGGCTACAAAGAGTCTGTCAGGCACTGTACAACGAACTGATACCACATACAGCCAGTTTATTTTGTTTTTCAGGGCAGTATGACTGCAATGACTGTGTTTTTTCCTTTGGATACAGCTAGGCTTAGACTTCAGGGTAAGTGTGAAACTCTAGTTTCTTTGTACAGTGATGTTTCTGTTCATCTCGGCTTGGGCACTTGTAAGGGTGGTCACAGGGGGACCTGTCTTGCATGAACAGGAATCTTAACTTGCATAACACTAGCACCATTTAATCACTAACACAGTTTTTCCACCTGAAGGTAATTCTTCCTTTTGGATGTATTGGGCAACCTTTTAATTGGCTGTAAAGGCTGTGTGATGTGTGGCCTGACACAGCTTTTAAATGGTTATCTAAGACCAAAAAGAGAAGTAAAGATGTGAGATTACACTGGGTTGCATTTGTGTGTTGCTGCTTTTGGCTGCTCACAACACTTCAAAAAGCAGGGGAAGTATCATGGAAAACTGGTCTGGAGTTATTCCTGAGAATGGTTTATAGGGAAAAGTCAGGGTTAGAGCTGGGGGTAGGAATGTCCGACACTTAGAAGAATGCAGTCTGGGTATAAACTTTGTTCTGCTGCTCTATCTCCCAGTCAGAAGTCACAGAATCACCAAGGATTTTAGCACTGTGACTGTGTGTTAAGAACTAGAGGGAGATCATCAGCCAGGTCATCAGAAATACGTGGTTTAGAAACTGGTACCATATTGCTGTGGAGCAGCTATCAGTGCAGGAAGAGGCAGTGGCTTGATAAGGTTTAGCTCTGTGTGGGTTAACTGTAAGAGATTGCTCTGCTGGTGGAGCTGGTCTGGAGTCCAAGGTGCAATTTTGAGAGCAGTTAGGCAGGCCCAACTCTAGCCTCTAAGGTGAATCTGCCTTCAGTACACATTGCAACTCTCAGGTTCGAAATTGGTAACAGCAGATAGTCTGGTGCCCAACAGAACCTGCTAGTTGTGGAAGAATGAAAAAATGAAGTAGCTTTACCTAGCAAATGAAAATAAGGAGATGCTTTCTGGAGTTGCTGCAGAAGCAGGCGATGCCTGTCCTTTATGAGGAGGAAAACACTTGCTCTTTTGGGGTTTGTTTACAGTAAGGAAGGTTAGAGAGTTGAAACTGAATGCTAAAAATCAGGATAGTCAAAAAGTTTGATTCTTCTGTTTTCCAGTTGATGAGAAGCGGAAGTCTAAGACCACACCAGCAGTCCTGTTGGAAATAATCAAAGAAGAAGGCCTGTGAGTAGATACTAACTTTCCTCTTGTCTTCATGTAGGCAAGCTCTAAAACTTAGTGATTCTGCCTGAGTGGATTAGTTAGCCAATGTGGACAGACTTTCACTTTGATTTACAATGTTTTCATGTAAGTGTGATATGATTTACATAATCTTACGTGCTCATCTTGAGCTAATTTGAATGAAGTTTCTTGAGCATCTTACGCAATCGAGCTGTTGAGCGGTGTACCTGTGCCGCCGTCAGGGAGGCAGCCGTGCCTCCTCAGGGCTGCAGGTTTGTGCCTGACCGTACCTGCGCGTACCTGATAAACCAGCTCTGCCTCGCTGGATTCCCGGGTGTGTCCAGTTCTCATAACCAAAATGAAACTCTTGGGCAGCTGAGCCACTTTCAGCAGGAGAATTGAGATGTTTCCCAGTTGAAATTTTTTTTGTCCTCTTAAGCATGTGGAAGTAAACAAGTAAGTAGTGACTTCATGCTGGTGAGACTGAAGGTTTCTCTCCAAGCAGTTAACTTTCAGCTATGCTGTTTTTTTCCCACACAGTCTGAGCTGAGTTGGCTAGGAAAAACAGTTGTATGCGTGTCCTTGTTACAGATATTTTCCAAAGTGAATCCCTGGAACTCTTTGTAGACCAGAGTTCCCCAGATGTTAAAGTTGACAAAAATTGAACTTGGACAATAATGTTTTGCCATCTTTGAACTTGAGCTGTTGGCAGTTGTATGCACAAGGACTTCGCATTCTGTCAGTAATCCCTTTTGTTCATGTTTCTATATTATATTTGTTACATGTAGGTGTAGAGTACATGCCAATTAAAAAACAACATAAAAAAAAAGGTAAAAAAAGAAAAACTAAGAGGTTACCAGAAATGGAGAGACTGCAAAAGTGGTCATTCTACTTTTTCTGTGAAACAGAAAAAACAGTAATTCTGGCAAGAGGTATGCATAGTTCCTTCCAAAGATACTGGCAAGGCCTGGCTCAGCAATTATACTAGTTTTAGAGATGTGTCTGGAACAAACCAACCCAACAAAAAAAAAAAAAGCCCACTAACCAAACCTCGAAAAACCAACAGAAAATCCCAGAACAAATCCTAAGTTTGTGATGTGAGATCTTGGAATCTTGTTCATGTTAAGTTTGTAGACTTTTGTGTCATGTTACGCTTCTGTGAGACTGCTTTTCTCATCTAGATGTAACTTAAATAGGTTTCGCTAACAGACTTTCTGTAGGAGTTTGTCAAACAGATCTCCTTTCATCCCTGCGCTTCCAGCCTTTTCTAGGTGCTGTGAAAGGTGGTCACTGAGTTGTTCTCAGGGTTGCAGTTTGGAACACGAACTTAGGTTTTATTTGTGTGGAAATTATGGATTCTAGCACTAACGACCAGAGTCATTAAAAGAAATCCATGTGTTTTATAATTGTTTCATGTTTTACATGGCAAGATGTTTCTTTAAAGGATTTCTGATGATGACTTTCAGTAAATCCAGCAAAATCAAACTAACACTCTCAATTAGAGGACATGGGCTGCAAAATGGCCACAACCCAGAAGAGACAGGGGATGCAAAAATTGTTTTAATTCTACTCCTAACTAACTGTATTGTTAGCTAAGCCTGTAACTTCGGAAACAGTCCTAATATCATTATGTGTTTCCAGCTATGTGGGAGGGAAAAGCTCTTGTGGCATCCGGGATGAAAACCTAGCATTTACATCTTAAGAGCAGTCTGATGCAAGGCTGGTAAAGGCAGCATTTTTTATGGTCTCCTTGGGGATCCTTACATTCTGTATGTGTCTTAGATTGTCATTGAGGAGATTTCTTATGCTTTTAACAGGATACCAGTTCTCTAGCTGACCTGTGCAGCTTCAGAGAAGGATGTATGGTAGAATGTGCTGGGGATGTAGGGCAGTTGTTGAGGTGTCCCTGTTCTACTGGCTCATCAGGCCTGTCAAAGGAGGAAGCCTTGTTAGTCAGCTATTATGAAATCATTATTAAACCAAGTTTGATTTACATGATAAACAGATAAATGAACAAGCATAATTATTCACAACACCTGAAAAATAAGGTAGCTGTGAATCATAAGGAGGTATTAAGTTTTTTGCCTGTAATTAAGCTAGTTAAATTTAAATAGGTAATGTTTCTTTATCACTTACCTGACTGATTTGTAGTAGATTTTACTGCAAGACATTTATTAGAAATTCCTCCACCTGCATATCTCATGCTGCAGATTGCATTCTTTGGAAGTCTCTCCATGGTGGAGTATATTAATTTCAGTAACTAGTCTTCCATCTCTTTTTTTCTTTTTAGGTGAAAATCCAGGCAGATATTTTTCTTCATTACTCTAGTTTATGGGGGTTTTTTATTCTTTTATAGTGAAAGAGTAGTTGTCTTAATTTGTTTCCCCAGCTATGTTAAAGCATTCCTTTGTTTCCCTGGAGATGTGAGCTTCTCTTTACTGTGGTGTTACGTTTTGTATTGGACTGACATCTGTGTTTCTCAACAAAGATGGGAATTACCCTCATGCCTTAGTTTGCTTTAGTATATGGCTTAAACTGGCTCTATCTGTCTGCATGTTAACATACCTACTTCAAATAGATATTCATCCCCTGGATGTTTGTAGTTCATTGCTGGCTGTTGGTAGAGAGCAAATATGGTTGTAATACTCACTTTTGGAGTGAGCAAGCCCCAAGCTTCTCACTGTAAGTGTATTGTACCTCTGCAGCTCCTTTTCAATGGAATTATTCCTGGTTACTATAAGTACTTAATTTTGTATGGTACAGTCAGGAGTTTAGTATGGTATAACTTGTTATCATTAATGCTAAACACACGTCTAGTTGGTATTCCAAGACGCATCTAGTTACTACAGTGTGTAGTATACAGCGTTGTGTCTCTGGGACCTTCCACCAGCTTGTAAAATCCACCAGATCAGAGAGATATGTTGCTGGTCCCTTACCATGACTTTTTCCTCTCCTTTAGGTTGGCACCGTATCGAGGATGGTTTCCCGTTATCTCCAGCCTTTGCTGTTCCAATTTTGTTTATTTTTATACATTTAATAGTCTTAAAGCTCTCTGGGTCAAAGGTCAGCATTCAACCACTGGAAAAGACTTGGTTCTTGGAGTTGTTGCAGGTACTACTTAACTCTCCATTTAATCAAAAATGTATTTTTAGCATATCTAGTGTTTTTCTTACGAAGTCCACTGGAGGCCACGCTGTGTGCTTACAGATCCCACTGGGAGCAGAGCTGCTTCACTGTCCAGATCCCTTTGACTGTTCTGTGCTCTCCCCACGTCGTAACTATGTGCGTGAGCTGTTCCTCTTGCAAATGCTGGCACGCAGCACACCACTGTTGCAGTGTAGTATTTATTTGTGCCTGGTGTGTTGTTCACCATCATATCTAAGCATCATGATGAAGACAAGTGAGAGGGAGAGGTGATAATTTGTTGATTCCCCCCAGCCAGGAAAAGATAGATACCAACTCTGAAATATTTTTTTAAATTAGAATAAATAAGAGCTCTTAATGTAAGGATTTGGGTTGCCATCTGAAAGGGGCAGTCAGTCCCTAGATATGTGCAAGTACAGTCAGTCCCTAGATATGTGCAAGTACAGTAAGATCTTTATGTTCTTTTTTCATCCCTCTTTCTTATGTGGATGCTACAGTGGCTTCTTTGATGGGATGATGGCTGTGTTGGCTTTTCTAGCAAATTCAAAATGAAAAATCACTACTGTTTGCCTGTACTATGCTCGTGCAACTGCTCTCAAACAAGCTGACTTTAAAAATCCTGCTAAAATTGGCCTGTGATTATTGGGGGGTGGTGGTGGTGGAGGTGTTTGTTTACTTTATGCTAACATCTTGTACTTCTAGTCTGTAGGGATAATAAGGAGCTGCTTACTTGGGGGAAAGTAAGGGGAGAGTTTAAGTTGGCTTTATCACTGGGCAACTTTCTTGTAATTGCATTCTGAAACAAAGGGTACAGGAATTAGGGTAATAGCTGTTAGTTAAATGACTTCTTCAGTGTCTGTAGTGTATATCCTTATACTAGATTAATATCTGGTGTAAATTGAAAAATTGCACTTGAGGTATGTATTAGTTTTCTCATCATTCCTTTCTCCTACTGATACAGCTTGGAAAAGTAGATTTAAAAAGTACTTTTCCAGTCTGAAAAAGCTTTATGACTTCTCCTTTAACTGTGTCTGTGTTAAAAACTACAGGTATATTGCGCTCTAACACGTGGCCCCATCAATATAACCACCTTGACTTTGTTAAGATAAATTAATGTGGCTTACCTTTCCTACTGCTTGATTTTTGCCTAAAACTTTTGTTGATCTGATTGTAGACCTCAGGAAGGATACTGAAATATAGCTATGTTTATAGTCAGCTTTTCTGAACCCCCTTACAGGAAAATAAAAAGAACAGAAAGGAGTAATGTAGATAGTGAAGTTTCACCTTCAGCAGGTTCTGTTCTTGCTAGTGATACACTGTGTCCATCTGAGTATAGCAGAATAACTCACCTGCTCAGGCTCCTACCAAAGTAACCACTGTAGCAGCAATTGCTAATTTCTGGGTGCAGAAATAGTATAAAGATCAGAAGCTTTTTACATAATTACTCCAAAGTTATTGCCTCTGACATTACTGAAAAGGAAAGACCTGTACCTGGTGATTGCAGGAGTAATGTCACTTAATCTTTCCCTGTTAGTTTACTTTGCACTGCCTCTTTGTTGCACAGCCTTAAGTGTGTTTGTCCATTTCTCCTCTCCCACCCTACTCTTTGATACTCAACTTGTAAACATTGCTATTGGGGTTTGTTACTGTGTGTAATCTCTTGCCCCTTCTAAGCCTCACTTAAAATATTTGCTGTAGAAATCTGGTTTCCACCTATAGTGTGCCTAGTGACTCTAGAAACTAGAGATTCTCCTCCTTTTGGCAGTATGCAAGCTCTGTTCTGGTGATCAAGCTGCATCCATTCATCTGTCTTGATTCCTCCTCATAAAATAATCCTTCTAATCTTACCTCACTCTATTTCTTTCTGAAGGTAGGCATGCAGCAAGTCATTGTGGAGTGAAGTAGGGCATGAAAAGTAGAGTACCTTGTGCTCCAGTGGGCTGTAGTATGCAGCAAAGTAACAAGTTCACACTTTAAGATTGCTTCATCCTGTTCATATTTGGTGTGGTTTCAGGTTTTGGTGTGGTTGTTGGGGGTTTTTTGTTTGGTTTGTGTGTGTAGGGTTCTTTTGTGAGTGGGGCTTTTTTGTGTTTGTTTTAGTTTTGGGGAGGAGTAGCAGAAATGCATTCCCACTGCCTGCCATCAGATGGCAACTAATTCGTGGTGGGGCTGGGGAGGGGGAGACGCCTGAAGCAGCTTACTCCGAAGTCCCATTTTACTTTTGCTGTTATGCTGTGTTAGTTTTATTCCCTCTTCCTACTAATGATGTAAGCAGCATGTGAAGTGAGGTAAAAGGCGATAAGAAAAGATTGAAATCTTCCAGTTCTGGCTGATTTTCTTTTTGCTGTGTTTTGTTTTAGGTGTAGTGAATGTCCTGTTGACCACTCCTCTTTGGGTAGTGAACACACGTCTGAAGCTGCAGGGAGCAAAATTTAGGAATGAAGACATCGTACCAACCAATTATAAAGGCATAATAGGTAAGCACTTGTAATTTTCTTCAACCAAAGAGAAGTTCATTAAATAGGTCAAAGACTTATTCAGGTAATGGATTTCACCTTGGAATCTATGTGCTTCCCTGTCACTTTACAGTCACTAAGTTTTACAGAAAACTGAACTTGGCCAGTTCTGATAGTAATTAAGAGTTTGTAGTATGCACATCTGTAACTGAAATACCTGCTGTAAAGGGAGGTATCTTATCCTGATCCTGGAGTAGCAGTGAGTCTGGTGAGATGGTAGCTGGGAGTTTGAGTTTGGACAGAATCTGCAAATTACATGTCACTCACCTTAATCTCTTAATCACCCACACATTCAGGCTGTCTTCCTCCTTTAAAATAAATAAATAAATAAGGATTGTTGTTTTGAACAAGATTTAGTACTTAATGTTGATGCTGAGCTTGTACTGAAGAGAACAGGGTGTCTGTGCAGCTGGTAAACTTTGTTTACCTGAATTGTGGTGTGAGCAAGAACCTCTTTTGCCACTGTTCTCCTGTGAACTTCCAGGTTAGAATGGGAAATGAAAAATGTAACATAAAAGACTGAAGTGAATTTTTATACACTTTGAATATGGAGAAAAGTTAAAAACTTAAAGCCTATCTTCTACAGGCCAAATTTTGTACTCAAAACTCTTAAGTTTGTTTGTTTCTTCCCCTTTCTGTTCAGATGCCTTTCATCAGATAATCCGAGATGAAGGAGTTCTAGCTTTATGGAATGGTACTTTCCCCTCTCTGCTGCTGGTCTTCAATCCTGCCATACAGTTCATGTTCTATGAAGGCTTTAAACGGAAGCTGTTGAAAAAGCAGCTGCAAGTGAGTGTGTGTTAAGGCCATGTGATGGACATTTGCTGTTATAAGACAGGTTTTTACATGTGTTACTCAAGCAAATTCAGACATGTAGGTTTGGTTATAGTTCTTGTATTTTGAAGGGTTTTTTGAGTTAGTGTATCTTCTAAAAAAGATGGATGATCATGAAGTGAGATGTGAATCTTTCATGTCACTAGGGAAGATATTCCTGTGATGAATTCCTTGCCTGTAAA
Source organism: Zapornia atra (assembly GCA_013400835.1). Lineage (NCBI taxonomy): Eukaryota > Metazoa > Chordata > Aves > Gruiformes > Rallidae > Zapornia > Zapornia atra. The sequence goes on from VZTU01016237.1 coordinate 106,641, forward strand.
AATAAAATAGAAGTGCTTGTCCTATTTGTTTACAGGTAGATACATCAGAATTTTAAAACCTGTTTTAGAAATATGCTTGTGCAGACTATTTGAAGTCGCCTCTTAAGCCTTTCTCCAGTTAATCAAGTATATTGAGCCTTTGAAGCATCATATATTTATTCTGGGCCCTGTCAGTTTAATAATACTTTTTTTCCTGAAGCACTCTGGTTTTTTCTATATCCTTTTTCCAAGGATGGACCCAGAATTGAACACAGCGTTGCAATCATACCTCCCTGATCCTCTAAATAGAGGTAGAATCACTTCTCTGTCCCTGCTTTACAGTTCCCTTTTTCTTTTTCTTTTTTCTACATATCAGATATAGTAGCTCACCTGAACTCATGTTCCTTTTTTGCTCTAGCAAATTGAAAAGCAGTTGTGTTACATTTTTTGATAATGTCATAATATGTCTTCGAGCTGAAGTGCTTTGCTGTTAACTTAAGAGTTGATAATGCATTTGGCTCTATTAAAATGCTAGATTGTATCAGTATGTTACAAGGCCATCTTGTTTTTCCTAAAGACATAGTGAAATTATTTTTACATGAGAGATTGCATCATAAATGAGGTTTGGGGCTTTTTTACCATCTTTAAGTCAGTATTGCAGCTGTTACACTTTTATTTGTGCCTGATAGATCTATACAGTAACATTATGGATAATACATCTTTTGAGTGATGGCCTGAACTTGTCTCTGCATTGTTATTTGCCTGGTGGCTAATAGCTATATTTATTTCTTGTGTTTCTTGTTAAATTACTTAGTTCTGCCTTAATACACGTCATGTTTTGTCCATGATCAGTGGAGAGGGAAAATACTTTTTTATTTTTCCTCTCCTAGCAATGATCTTTCCATCAATGTTTTTATGTTGGGCAACATTTTTCTTCCTGTTTCCATCACTGTCTTCAGCATATCAGATTGACTTCTTTAGTATGTGCATGGGTGTGCATATTTCTGATTGGAATCAACGTGTTCTGCAAATTTGGAGCACGTTTTGATATGGGCACCTGTATTCATTCACACTGTTAGACTGAGATGAGCTGTAATCAGCTTAGGCTATAACAATGGCTTTGGTGCATCATGGAACACTGTGGGCTTTGGAGGTGAGGGTGGGCTTCCAGCAGGTATTCTTGACTAACGGGGGTGAGAGTTTTACCCTCTGTCATCAAGACTGAAATTCTGTGTGATAGCAGAGTGATTATATCTCAGGATTATAGAATGATGTACAAGGAGTCGCTCCACTGTCACCTTTTCACAAGTGTGTGGTGTTTAAATGTTGCAAAAACTGAAATGCTTATCGACTGATGGTATGTTTAAGTGCTACTTCCCTTTTGCCTACTCTTGGTGCTTTTAATTGCTCTAGTTGTACAGGTTTATCTCCACTATGTTTCAGTAACTTAATTATAGTGAGGAATGTAAAAGCTTTTGTGAGCAGGTAGAAGTCACAAATAAACTTAAGTTGTGGGAAAGGAAGTGGGTTGACCTATAGCTCTATTAAATTATAAGATCTAGAGGCTTCATGAAAACTTTATGCTAAAGATGCTTAAATAACCCTGTAGTGGGTACTGGTAAATCCCTAATGTGTGGGTATCTAGCTGTTTTGGTACCACATGGAAGTAACATGTTCTTTATCTGTTGAACAGCTCACATCTTTGGATGCTTTTGTCATTGGTGCAATAGCCAAAGCAGTTGCCACCACCCTCACTTATCCTCTGCAGACAGTACAGTCGATTCTGCGGGTAAGCAATGACTTCATTTCAGGGTAACTGCCTGTGACTTCTTCTGTGTAATGCCAGCCCTGCTCCTGTTTTTTCTCTGCATTAATGAACCCACCATTTTGGAAGCTCCTTTGCACAATGCAAGGATAAAGATGCCGCTTCTTTCATTCTGTACTTCATCAGGCTGCCTTGCCTGAGCAGTGATGAGCTGCCTTTCCACTAGAGAGTAGCTAACCATCAGTGTCCTGATGGTGGTAGGGTTCTCCTCACAGTGGCCCTCTGTGAAATTAAATGGCCTGTATGCTGCTACCCCATGCCAGCCTACCCTCCCCCTGTGGGAATACAACGACCCTATCTCTAGTTCTGCAGTTACTAGGGTTAACTTCCTTTCCTTTGCTCCGTGAAAGATCAGCTAGAAAACCCAAACACTTCCAGCGAGAACAGCAGAAATGTGTATCTGATACCCGTTTTGTCCAGTTCAAGCTTGCAATGCTCTGTAATGTGTTTTCTAATCTAAAGCTACTGCTTTCATATTTGATGAAGTTTTTGACATTCCTGCTGTGATGTTAAAAAAAGTTATGAGTAAAGGTTCAGTATTTGCAGAAATAATATTCTGCATGAAGTATACTTCGTATAGATGTGGTTTTGAAATTGTTTTAGCAGATTTACACACAAGCTAAATAAAAATTTTATATAATTTATAAAACTTAACACATCGTAGTTAAGTTCTATCATCCAAGTAGAAGTATGGTACTTTCTTTTTTCAGCCCTAATATTTTAGAAACTTCTTGTTTGAAAGTTATGAGAACTCTGTGATGAAGTCTCAGCACCTTTTCTTTCAACTTCTTGGCAAAGTGCTTTTCTTGCTTCCATATAGCAAACAGTTATCCTGTGTAATTGATAGTGGCAAGCAGCTTCCAGCCTGGCTGTTTGGTATGTCTGTCTCCCTTTCAGTCATTAAAAATACACAGTGCTTGTGTTACTCGTTCAGAAGTGAAACTTGTTTAGCCTATGTGTCAGTAAATGGTGGATACATTGAATTTGCCACTGAAGAAATAGCAGGACTGTTAATGTTCTTAGTAATCTCGGGTGAAAAAGTTCACTTTAAAACTCAGACCTCTGTTTCTCTAGTGTAGAGAATGCTGGTCCCTTTGGGAAGTCTTCCGCAGTAATCTGCCATATATTGATGATGTGGAAGCCTTAAGGTTGTTTGGGGTGTTTTCCCCCTTGATGAAGCATTGTTTGTAGTACAAGAGGAGTCCTATGCTAGAGAAAGGAGAAGGAAGCACCTAATCCTGGTGTAGTTTGGAAATGCAGGAGTTATTTGGGTAAAGGCTTGACACTGTAAATTGGAACCTAATTAGCATTTTGGGGGGGATGTGTCTGAGTCTGACAGTAATGCTTAACAATGATTTATTAATATCAGATGAATTTGTTGCTGATAAGATAATGGATTTGTGTAATAAAGGGAGATTTCCAATGATGTTCTGTTGTTGCTGTTTCCATCCAAGTTCTTAAGACATAGAGCAAAGGGACTTGTGTCATCCTGACGCTTTCTTATAATTTCTGAACTGCCTAAATGTGCTTGTTTACTCTTAACTACAGTCAATGGTATTTTTTCCCCAGAGCAACTGGAAGAGAGCAAATACGGTGATGTCTAACACTTAGAAACCATCTTAAAGCCAGACCACATTACTGTAGCACGCACTGTTTGGATGCTTGCTGTGTGAAGTTTGGTAGCGTGAGCTTTGGCTTCAGTTCTTTGCTGACAGCAAGTAAAACTTGGAAAATCTTGAGGTTTAAGAGACTCTCCACATTTTACATGTGCAGAGGGTTCTCTGCCTGGCACCATGGGGAAATAGCACAACAAAACCTTTTTCCTCTCTTTCAGTTTGGCCGCCACAGGCTGAACCCAGAGAACCGAACACTAGGCAGTCTTAGAAATGTTCTTTACCTTCTTCAGCAGAGAGTGAGGTGAGCTTTCCATTTCTTTATTTTTTTTTAATAATATGACATAGAAGGCTTGAGTATTACTAATATGTTGGAAATATTGATGGATACGAATTTTGCTTCTTCCCGCCAACCTGCTATTTGATTGAACCTGTTTTTTGTAATGTATAGCAGAATAAGTGCTCAAACACAAATTCTCCACTTGTACTGTACAGATAATATCAAGGATATCTATGCATACCAATTCATTCCCCCCTTATCTTGAAAAGAAGCAGGTTTCTTAAAAGACTTAACATTTCTGCAAAATTCTCACTTTAGAATATTATTAAACATGGTTGGTACTCAAGACATCAAGAATGCATTTAAGGTTCTTACAGTTGTCATTAACTTGTGGTATTAAGTCTTTGTAGTGTGCTGATGTGCTTAGAGAAGGCTATTTACACTTGTTTTCTTGGGGTTTTTTGTTGTGTTTTTTTCTTAGGCGTTTTGGATTAGTGGGACTCTACAAAGGCCTCGAAGCAAAGCTGCTGCAGACAGTCCTTACCGCTGCCCTGATGTTTCTAGTGTATGAGAAGCTGACTGCTGCCACCTTCACAGTCATGGGATTAAAGCATTCGCGCAAACACTAAGGAAGGAACCTATGCCAAAGATTATGGGGTCTGGAAAACACTTTAGATTCCTGAGACTGGGCTGGGTAACAAAGGGTCCTCACTTCCTCTGTTTTTCTTTCCTTTTATCCACCTCCATCTCCTTTATCTGGAGAAATTTGGGATATGCTCTGTAGGACCTGTTGCCACGAATTCAGGGATAGGCTGTTCCCTACTCTTCTGTGGACTCGCTGTGTTAAGAAACTAAGCAGAGACCTTATTTAACCACTTAACATGAAATTTTAGCTACTATGACATAGTTGGCATTCTTGGCAGGAATGAGTGTATCTTATGATACTTTATTGTTTCCCCTCAAATCATCCTCAATCTTTCTTCTGTCTTCTTACCTTTTGTCAGCAGCTGGTGGGACTGGTTTCATGTTATTTGCCTTCACCTGTGTTTATGTCACTTTATATTTGGTTCATTAAAATAATTCATAAAGAACAAGGTTTTCAGCATAGCTTTGTTTTACCTTCAGGTGTGTTTTGTGGCACAGAATGATAGGATATTGCCCCGAATATCTGTTGGTGAGATCTCTGAACTGCTAGAATGTACACTACCCGGGCATAGGTACACTGCCTTCTTGAATCCACCTGTTTTGAATCTTGAAAGCTTTGAATGCAGGTACTGGCTAGATAGGAACGTATCCTTTTGCTTTTTCAAGCCGAGTACCTCACACTGCTTCAAGAGAATGGACTTGCTATGCAGAATACACAAAGCTCTGTAACCCCGTTCCTTGTGGGAATGTGAATTCACACCATGTTTTCATGGAGGCAGGGAGCAGTACCCTGTGCTTCAGAACCATTATGCCCTCTCAAAAATGTGCTTTAATTATTTATCCACAGATCTTCTTCCCAGATGCTTTCCTGAACATAAAGCATAAAGGTCATAACTGTTGTTCCAGTTAATCTAAGTGTATATGTTCTTTTTGCATAGTTTTGTTTAACGGTCCTAGGCCATAAAATCCAGCGATAGAGAGCAGAGTTTTCAGCAGAATCTTTTTGGAGAACAGTATTATATTTAAAGTATTGAGAAACTCCATGGTAGTTTAACACCAAGGCTGTCTTGGGAGAAGAATTTAAGTGCTGAAGGAAATATGTTACTGCAATGTTAAATGTTGTTTGTCTCCATTGATTCAATTCTAAGAAAAACTGGAATGCAGTTCTGCAGATAATGCCGTGTTTTGAACAAGAATAAAAACCTTTACACTGCTTCTTCAAGAGTTTTGGGAGTATCTATATACAAGAAACATCCTCTGCATTCGATGCTTGATGCTTTCCTGTCCAAATGGGATCTACATAGGACAAGTAAGAATGAAAAAGCACAATGAACTGTAATTATGCTTTGACAGATGACATGAAATCGAATGAAAGACTCTGTGGAACTCACCAGAGGAAAAGAAACAATCACAATTCTGAGAATTTCAGTGAAAATACTCTGCTGACTGAAATGAGTTGTTCCAAGGAAAGATAGGCTGATGTCATCTTGGTGTTTTTAACAAAAAATTTTGAATCAGCAGCATGGCTCTGGATAAGCTGTCTCAGTTTGACATTCCTGCTATCAGAGTGAGGGCAGGAAGCTGAGGGGCTGTTGGCTTTGTGCAAACACAAAGTGGTTCTCGTGCCACTTTGGCTGAAATCTGTGTGGCTGCTAGAAGCTTTAGTTTAGCACTTCTGGGATGTTTCCAGTCTGTGACACGAAGGAGAAATCCCTGTAAATACAGAGATATATTTCTGGTTGCTTTACCTGCAGGAAGAAAGTAAAGGCTTGCTTGCTACGTAGCTGAAAAACTTGCCTACCAGGCAGTGGCTCCAAAGGAATAAGTATTTCTGCAAAAAGGCTGGATATGGACGGGCTGTATGGGGTGAGTGCAGGCCTGTGCTCTGGCCTTGTCACTCTTCCATCTGGAACAGGCACTTTGCACTAACTGTCTGCTGACCAGTTGTCACAATGAAACAGTTTCATGAAGGGATGAAAGCAGGAGGGATTGAAGATGGGAGCATCTTCACTCTGTTTTCAATGATAAACCTATCATATCTTTTTCTTTTCTCCTGGATTCTGCAATTTAGATTTAGACTGAATTCACTGAAGAACTTAACCTTACATGACTGAGCCAAACTAGAGGTTTGAGGGGTTGTTCAGTTGGTGCTTCCGTCAGCAGGCAAAGGTCCATCTTGTGGGTGGTACCTCTGCTTAAGATTTTTCAGGCTTAGTTTGAACAGATGATGACATTTCTGTTACAATTGCTAAAATTATTTTGGGCTTTGTGGGCGTAGGTGACTATCTTTGGGATTAAAAAAGCAGAATTTATCAAAGCAAACTATGGAAGACAGTATTTCTAATCTTTGTGCTAAAGTTGTATGTCACTCATGGTAGATGGGTGCAAAATACTGTGCAGGAAGAAAACCAAAAGATGGTAATTTTAGTCTATTTTTAAACATGTACGTTAATTATTATTTCCTTTGTCCTACTCACAAGCAAATACATAACGTCAGGATGCATTATAAAGATATGATTTGGCTAACCTTGCTTTGCAGTTAGGTTATTTCATGGGGAAAAAAAACCAGTTGTACAACTAATGATGCATTACTATGACCAGCAGAACAAAATGTGAATGTCCTCGTCGTCATGGGTTTGACATTTGAAGTTGGAGACAGATGTGGACACAGTGTGAGGTGGTGTGGCACAAGCAGCTCTGTGCACAAGTGCTTGTAATGAAGGACTCTGGGATTGCAGTTGCCAGTGCACTACGCTTCTGGGTCACTACGTAACTGCATGTGCCAGCCAAAAAACTCTGTTGATTCACTTCTGGAGAACCAAACAAAATATTTTCATCTTGAAGTGAAAAACAAAGCTTTTCTTAAATACTAATTTTTGAGGGAAGAAAGAAGGGAGAAATGGTTATGAAAGCAGCAGATAAGATCATCTGTTTTAGCCAAGTTCCATCATGGGTAATTCTGTCTTTGATTCAGTTTAGATTTAAATTTAACCCTGTCCTGTTGTCCCTCTTACCCTGCACTTTGAAGCTAGGAGGTCTCTAAGGCACCTTAGAGATTGTGAAGCAAGCAGCCTCTCAGGTATCTCTGATGTTTGGGATGAATTCTGCTCCTCTTTGTACTCAAGACTATGTCTCATTACATAGATGGTTTGCCTGTATAAATAATAGTAACATGGTATTTAACACACTTTAGCTTCTTTTAATGTTCAGGTTGGAAGTTGAGAGCTGGAAGGGTACAACCTCTACTCTTTGTTTTAAATAACGTTGAATTGCTGAATGCTGCTGAATAGCAGCGTCTGTCACAGAGCTGGTTGTGCTTTGCTGGGAGGGAGTTGCTCCATCACAGTGTTTGTCTTTGCTGGTTGCACCAAAGAAAAACCTTGAAACCTGAAAGCTGGCACATACCCTGTGTGGGAGGAAAACCAAGATTTGCCTCTTGGCTGTCCAAGAGGAATAGAGTGCTGCACTGCAGAGCTGCTCCTACGGATTAATCCTTCCATTACGCATCTTACTGCTCATCTACTTAGGGAGTGCTGGCCCTGCTCCGTGCTGGCCTCTGGAGTACAGGCAGGCAAACACAAGCTCTTCTGGTAAAAACAGGTGAACCTTCAAGCCAGGGATATTCCCGCACAGGAGTCTGTTGAAAAATGAGATTCTTGCCATCGATGGACTAATTTTTCCATTACCTGTGAAAAACATTTCTTAACTGATGGGCATGGGGCAGGGGAGTACAGAGCCACGGGAAAGCAGGAGCCCTGGAGGAGGCCAGCAGTGCTTATGCCTCTGGTTAAGTAGTAGTAGTAGTAGTTGTTGTTGTTGTTGTTATTATTATTTTCCCTCTTAAATCAACGTGATTTGAAGCACAGTGTTAAATAGGGAGGCAGGATATGTTTTCTTGCAATTGCTTAATCACCTAATCTAGAAGGCTAAATTCTGTGTGCGAGAAGGCTGCCTCAGGCAAAGGGGGAGAAGATGGTCTTTGCATAACAGACCACTCTGCTTCTTGCAGTTGCTGTCTCTTGCAGCAGGAGCCTCGAGCTTTTTGGGCATACTCTGATGGTGTGGCATGCAGAGACCTCATCAAAGCAGTGTTTCATGGTACAGAGAAAGAGACAGGTCCATCTCTTGCACAAATAAAGCTGTGTGCAGCTGCACAATCTGCATGGGGCTGCTCATGCACACCCACTGCAAGCCCAGTGTAATAACTTCACCAGTGGGTAACATCAGGATGTAATTTATTTAATATTTATAGTTTACATGTTTTGGTAACGCTAGATAACATAGGTTAGTCTTAGGATTTAATAATGAATAGCATAAGAGATGACTTCAAGTGGCACTACACCAAGTTGCCTAGTACAGAATTAGTTTAACTTTTCTTCTATTTGACTTCTATTTTCTTCTGTTTGAATTTTTTCTTCTACTTGAAAGAAATAGACTCCAAAACCTTTTGGAAAACAGTAATTTAAGAGATACATTTACCGTTCTATTTGGCTACCAGCAGTTTTCTCTGCAATTTGCAGCAAGCAGTGGATCTGTGAGAAGAGCTGGGAGGACAGCGCAGCCCCTTCAAGGTAAGGGGCAGAGGCTTGCACAAAGATAGACTTATTTCTGTATCCCCTGCCGTCAGGGAGGCAGCAGTGGAGTCACTTAGGCAGGAGGAGAGGGAGGACCTGTGATTTGGTGGCAGTTCGGATCAGAAAGCTTGGTGAGATAGGAATCTGCCCCCCATCCCCCTCCCCCACCCCGTAGCTAGCAAGGATGGAGATCTGCAAGTGATAGCAAGTGCCAAAACTCTCTGTGGCAGGCTCCCAGATGTACACCACCTATCCTCCTGCATGTTTGTAGTACTTGTGCAGTGGACCTAGCTCACGGGGGTGCTATTGCAGCAGTAATGAACTACTCTGTTCACCTCATTCCTTCGGCTGTATCAGTGGTGGGAGCCTTCAATTTTACTGGCTGACAAATAGGATGTATAGTCTTCTGGAGCTGGAACAATCTGGATCAGGACTGTCTCTTGCAGACTGCGCCACGGTGTAGTGCTTTTAATTTGTGGTAGTGGCTGCTGTGACTTTTCTAAGCAAAGGAAGTGATAGGTGTGTCCAGGTCACCTGGATTTTCACTTGGGTTTTGGCCACCCAAGTTGCATTAAGGCATTTAGGAGATCCCCCAGCCATGCCAATTTGCTAGGTTGTAACTGACTTAAAAGGTCTATGGTTACTGGTCACACTGAGAACGGTTCTTCAGAGGAGCGGATCTTAACCACAGGGAAATCTTCTTCATGATGTTGTATTTGCAGACTTGTAGCTTTATCTCTATGCTGAATCCAGCTGGACATGCATATACTGGGCTCAGGGGCATCTGTGTGGAAGGGGCCTGGGATCAAACTCTGCCAGCTTTGGCATGGTAGGATTAGCCCTGGTTTATCCATAGGGAAGCATGTTTCTCTCACTTCATCCAGTGCTCGGCTCACAGCAGGAGAATCGTGATCATTAGCGCTTCTTATCCAGCTGTCCTCACAGCCTGTGTTGGCCTTATTCTTAGTAAGGGCTAATCTCTTCTCTATGCTTACATCCTGATATGGAGGCTGTGGTGTGGTTTGGGTTTTTGTTGGGGTTTTTTCCAATAGGATTTATTTGGAATTAGAGACAAATGCCGACCAGGCTTTGGCAGACTTCACTGCAGCTTCCTTAATGAAAATGGTTGCTTTGAAATTCTTGGCTTGCTCTTTCTCTTGGCATGTCTGGGTGGATTAGAGATGGGATGGGCCCTGCTAAATGTCCTGTTATCCCAGCTGAGTGGTGGCACGTGGGGATGCCTGGAGTTGCGGTTTTGAACCAAAAAAATCTTATCCATCGTGTTGTTGTTAGAGGCACTGGAAGAACAGCAAATGTCCTGAGGAGCTGTGGTGACTTGCTGATGCGAAGGCTTTACGAAGCGCTGCCTTTCATGAATGCTGATGTGAGAAAACTAATTTAATGGATTTTTCTCATCATCTTTCCTTGTGCACGTGCCCATGCAGTCCTAAGCCTCCGAGTCACACAGTGCATACAAAATAAATGTCTTCCTTTCTTCTGAATTCTCTCCCCTAGGCCTGTCTTGTGGCTGTGAATCAAAAAATACCTTGATGTCAGAGTTCTAGTTTCGAGTCTGCCCAGCAGTCAACGTGTGACCTTTTTTGTCTGGAGGAGACAGCCTTTATCTCCATGTTGCGTTTCTACTCTGTAACATTTTGAAAGATACAACTTGGAGATTTCACATGTTGCTTGTCTTAAAGTAGTTACCAGGAATAAACCAGAATGTTCCAAGAAAACGGAAATATTGCATGTAGTGTTGAAAGATAGAGTGGGCAAATTTTCTCCTTTCCTCATAAAAGTTTTCTCCTTTCCTCATTTCCTCCTTTCCTCTTCCTCAGGGAAGAGGACAAAGAAATGGAGAAAGTAGTAATCATCCCTAATTCCTCCTCACTTTTCTGTGTAGCGAATACATACAAGTTTTATCTAAGGCCAACAGAGAAACATTTGTGGAAGTCTTTTTGTTAGGGAGTGGCACGTTGGCCTTGCTTTTGAGAAGGTCTGTGTTTGACTGACCTTTGAGAAGTGAAGACTGACCCTGGAGACCTCACAGCTCCCGTCTGCTCGCGCCATGAGCTTTCGCAGCTGAGTCTACGACGACACTAATTGGTGAAGCTCAGCACCCTCAAGCTCAGCAACCCGATCACACACCCCTTCCCCTTGAGAACTCTATTTTATTCTTGCTGGGTTAGAGGGGGCGCGATCAGGAGACCCGGGGGACAGTGCCTGTAGTACTGGCATTTTGGGTGATTGTGTTTTCCTGCATTTTGGGGAGTTGGGGGGAGGCCGGACACCGGCAGGTGGCAGCCAAGCCCCGCGCTGGCTCTCGCTGCTGGTGCAGGGCTGGAGCTCGGGGACCGCGGGATCCAAAGGAAGCCAGATTCCAGCCTGAGGAATTCAAACCTTAGCCCGGAGGAAGGGCACGCCGGGAGCTGGAAATGAGATGGAGCCCGTGTCATGCTGGGTAAGAAGTCTGCGTTCTCTCGCTGGGTGAGGAGACTCGCTCTTGTGCCGCGCTCTCCCCATCCTCCGGTGCTCCTGCAAATTGGTGGGGTAAATTTTATTCCTTGGTGTCATCATAGCATTCTAATAAGTTAAAATTCTAGATGGACTGAAGGCCTTTGTTTCAATACCAGGGAAAGTTTTGTTTGATGCTGTGTCAGAACATGAATGAATTGAATGTGCTGCCTATTGCATTGAATGCTGCTGGGAAAACTAATGCTCTGGTTGAGCCAGTGTACATTGAGCCAGGTGAGGGGCAGTTGGGTGGGAAGAAACAGAAGTAGCCAAGTCGTGTGTTTCAGTGTAGGGCATTTCAGAGGTGAGAGTCCAATCCACAGACTTACATGGAATGGGGAAGTAAGTTGCATGAAGGAAGCATTTGTAAAGTGATTGTGTCAAAAGGTTACATCTGAATTTGGGACACCCCACGCCCCAGGGATGTGGTGGGATGAGATTTTTCTACTGCTGCCACCACCGCCACCAAAACCTGCTAGGCCATCTCAGTGTCATCCGTATTTCACAGATGTGGCATGATTTTGTGAGACAGTGAATTACTTGGGCTGGCAAAAGTAGATGTTGTTGCTACATGTGATTGTTTGCGTTTCGTGGGGGCTTCTTACTAGCACTTGGTTTAGGGGTATCACCAAATGAATTCACAGTGCCACCAACAGTCATGGTTTCAGACTATGCTTTCTGGTCTGTACAGTTGAGCCCCTTCTGATGAACTGAGTCTGAGTTGTCCTTTCTCTGCCCATCTACAACTTCAGCACAGCTCTCATCCTCCCTAAATATAGGCTTTTTTCTTGAGGAGTTTGCTTTCGAGTTGCATTAGAAAGTCATAGGTGAATGAAAGAATGTGGCCTGATAGATGTGGAAATGTGCTTTTTCAATTGTAAAACCCTGTGCAGTTTGTAGGGTGGCTGTAGTGGTGGACTTCCTTTGTTTGAGGTGACAAATTAACACTTCAAAGCCTTGTGTTAAGAAAACTGACTCTGAACTCTTCCAGGCAGCCACCTCTCCAGTTGCTTTCCAGAAGCTAGAGGGGTTTAGGTTAGATGCCACAGGGCAGTTATCTGGTATAATATACACATTGGAAGGAATGGAGAGGAAAAGTCAAAATCATTAGTCAAGAGGACATCATGATGACCTTGAACTCTCTCATTCTGTCCTGGCAGATCTTAATGCGCTGTTGTTTTCTGCTGGTGCAAAGAGGTGTGTGGCTCTGGTAGGCTGAGGAGAGGAAAACAAACGTAGCTTCACCTTGCTGGGGCACATCAGCCAAGGACAGATGTGCTTGTCAAAAGGCTGCTTTGCAGCACGGCTCTACAGGCGTAATTAACGTTAAAACCACATTAATGAATCTTGACTGTCCCTTTCCAGCTGCTTGAGCAGCTAATGTAACGTATGATAGAATGTTTGAGCATGAAGCTCAGCTTTCTGATGTCACCCAGAAAGACATCTGACTGTCCTTGGCCAGGGGTCTCTGGCAGAGCCTCCCCAGACCCTGCTCAGCAAGCTGTTCTTAAGAATATAGGCACCAGCCATGTCCCAAAGGCCACCTGTGACCCATGAGAGCAATTTCCCCTGCCTGGGGCTTCATCCTGGCCCCTTTCCTTGCCAAGTATCTTTCAAACACAGGCTGGAGGAATCGGTTCCTGCAATCTTTTAGGCTGAGGGACTCATGAGCCCCTTTGGCCAGTATATAAACAGAAGTGAAGCCATGGCCTGTTGTGTGAGGATGGTGGGATCCATCAAATGATTGGTGCCTGTGTGCAACCTGGGCCACATGGTTAGTGGTGCCCAACATCCAACTGGCTCTACTGTGTGACACAAAACTGAGCACAGAGCATACAGTGTGGGTTGGTCCATGTGAAGGATCCTCCCTCCCTCTAGGGAGCTTGTGGGCTACCAAGCACAGAATCATAGCATAGAATGATTGAATGTGGGCTACCAACAGCATAGAATCATAGAATGGTTTGGACTCAAAGGGACTTAATCTAGTTCCAACCCTCCTCCATGGGCAGGAACACCTTCTACTAGACCAGGTTGCCCAAAGCCCCATCCAATCTGGCCTTGAACACTTCCAGGGATGGATGGGGCTCGGTGATCTTCTAACTGTCTTATTTGGTCCAGACAGTGTCATAAACCTTTTTCCAGGTGTCTCATGCTGTGTAGAAAAGGAAACTTGCTGGATTTCCTAGCAACATCTGGTCCTTTCACCTGTCTCATGATAAGTACAATGGAGATAACATCTGACTATGCTTCCTGAGAGGACTTTATAAAAATCTTCTCATTGTTCAGTACTTTGTAGTCATTGAAATGCCATGTGAGTATAACCTGCTACTAAGCTTGAAAAGTAAACTGGTTCAATGCTGACTTTTGGAGCAACCACTGCTGACAAAATCACTGGCTTGCCAAGATGTGGCCAAATTGAGTTCAGGGCAGATAGAGCAAACAAAGTCCATCTCTGACAGCTTACAGAGCAGGTACGCTCTCATAAACCTGTCTTCCTTAGTGGTGATATTGACATCTTAAAGGAATTATGGCTTGATGCTCCCTTGCAGTGCTTTGCTCCAATCTAGACGCAGCTGCAGAAAGTCCCCTTGTCCACCAAGCATGTAGTCAGACATGTGAACACAATGTGGTTCCTGTTTTTCCTAACCACAGGTGGAGGTGCTTAGGGGAAAACCCAGCTTTACCACCTGGAGAGGCTATGAATAACTCGGGATGGCAGTTTAACATCTTTCTTGATGAGGAAAGGCTGGGTGAGCTGGGACTGTTCAGCCTAGAGAAAAGAAAACTAAGGGGGACCTTATTAATGTTTATAAATATTTTAAGTATGGGATACATGGGGAATTGGCCAGCCCCTTTTCAGTGGTCTGTGGGGACAGGACAAGGGGCAACGGCTGCAAGTTGGAGCACAGGAAGTTCCGCACCAACATGCGGAAGAACTTTTTCCCAGTGAGGGTGACAGAGCCCTGGGACAGGCTGCCCAGGGAGGTGGTGGAGTCTCCTTCTCTGGAGATATTCAAGACCCGTCTGGATGCCTATCTGTGTAATATGAGCTAGGGAGCTGCTTTGGCAGGGGGGTTGGACCCGATGATCTCTCAAGGTCCCTTCCAATTGATTCTACGATTCTTCTCGTGGCCATGGTGCAACTTGTGGCTGGGGGAGTGTGCTGAGCTCGTCCAGCTGGTGGGTGACCTTTAGGAGACCTCCTAAACCTCAGCAATGCTTCACAGAGATGTCATAAGTGCAGGAATTCCCCTTGTGATGGCTGCTTCATGAGCCAGGCTGAGTTGTTCGATGCAGTCGGCTGCTACTGGACAGGAGTCTACACTGTACCAGCACCATTACAACTGGTAACAACTTACTCCTTCCTTGTCTTGCCAGGAGTCTGGTAAGAGAGAACAAAAACTGTGGGAGCTATGAAAGCTGCCTTCCTCCAGGTCTCCTACAGATGGTCCATTGTGTGACGCTGCCTCTTGCGGTGAGTTGGTGTTTTGTGTCCATCCTTGCAGTGATCGCTACTGTGGAACAGCTGGGAAAAACAAGACATGCAAGTATGGCTTGAACTAGCTATTGCTTTCAGTAGAGGAATCCCTGAAAAGGGAGCCTGGTGTTCTGGTTATACAGATCAGAGGTCTTTTTACTTGCTCTTTTTCTGTGAAAAGATCTGGCAGGAATGAGGACTGTCTCTATCAGCCACTATTTTGTAGTTCTGCTCTCTAGTGTGGATCATTTAAAGAGATGCAAATGGCAAAGGCAGAAGGAGGCTCCTTTCCTCTTCCTACCCTCACTGTACAAACCTCTTTTTGTTGTGGTAATAGGTGGAAAACAAGCTTCAAGTACTTTCCAATGGAAAGCAAGTGTGAAGCTCCTGGATTCATTACCAGGTGTCACTTGACTATGGTTGGCACTAGGCAGAAAAGAAGGCAAGATATACAGAGTGGAAAAATAGTTTCCTTCTAAGTGGCTGGAGTTACTTGTACAAAATAGGGTTCTAATCTATCTTTCTGCTTTTCAGGCTGAACTAATTCTCCTCAGGAGAGTGTTAGTCATTTTACAGAGAAGGCGTAATCTTTCCTGTCGTCCTCTTTCATAGTGGACCCAGGGAA
The DNA here is from genome assembly GCA_013400835.1 of Zapornia atra. Classification (NCBI taxonomy): domain Eukaryota; kingdom Metazoa; phylum Chordata; class Aves; order Gruiformes; family Rallidae; genus Zapornia; species Zapornia atra. The sequence goes on from VZTU01016237.1 coordinate 122,174, forward strand.
AAAATAGGATGGGAGCTAAAAATACTGACACATTTTTCTTGTGGTTGTCTTTATCTGGACTATCACAGCACTCGAGGGAGTTGCAGCATTGCAGATGGATCTTTCATAAGCCAAGAGGGATGGGTCGAGGCGTGACTTTGGCCGGGAGTGCCCAGCAGCAGAGTGTCCCCTGCCGCTGTGCCTGAGGCGAGAGCGTACGGTCCGGGATCCGAAACTAAAGACCCCACCTCTTGCAGCCAGCAGATAAGTTCAGGCAAGCTTCTGCACTCTCATGAGCAACTGATGAATGGTATTCATCTGCCCCCTCCCTGCACTTGGTACTGATGTTTCACATCTGATTTATTGAATCCCTGTTACCTTCCTCTTGGGCTTTGCTATGAAGCTGGGGTAGGCGACCTGGGGAGTCAGTCGTAGAGTGGGGTGGTTTGCCTGTGGGTGGGTGTTGAGCCCTGTCCTGAAGGGTGAGGGACCATTGCCTCTCCTGCTTTCTTCCACTGCCATTGGGCAAATCTTTCCCCATAGTGGGCTACAGCCAAAAACATCTGAAAACTCTCAGCACGGGGTCAGTGATTGACTTCTAAAGTTTCCTATGTGCATCAGGAAACAAAAGCAAAATAAAGCTGTAGCTTCTTCTGGAACGTACAGAACATAATCTGGGACTCTCTTGAGAGTGGTCTTGTGAAATGTGGGGTGTTTGGTGAAAAATACCATATGGCTCCGATTTCTCACGCTGATTGAGAAATGTGGGATCACTGTTGATTATTCTAAGCAAGTACTTCTTGTTCTGGCTCGATTCTCAGGCAGATCTCTGGGTGAAAATCAGACAGCAGCCCCCCATCTCAGTCAGTAGTATGTGTGGGTCACTAATATGCTGGGTAGTTTAAGTATTTTCTTAGATTACTCTTATAATTTCCTTGGCTAGTCACATACATAGAATTTCCACCGCCTTTTGCAGCTTAGACCACTTCTCCAACCATTCAAAAGTTTAACTCTTGTGCAGACCAGTAGTTCATTAAAGCAGATCAAAGCCTGAGCGTGGGTGCCAGGATGCTGGCCTGGCAATATGGGGTGGATGTGGCTGGCACAGGTGGAGTGGGAGAAGCTGTCACTACATTCCTGCAAGATGTAGCACATCTGAATGGGACGGTCCCTGAAGTTCCTCCTGGGATGGCTGAGGAATCCAGTTCTCCCTTACCTGAAGGTCCCTGTGCTACCCAGCTACCCCCAAAATGAAAAAATAACCCCAACTCTTCCCCCTGGAAACATGCAAACATGTGGGAAAATGACAGAAGGGAAAGGCAACCAAAGCAGCCTTTCTGAGACTGATGTCTAATGCCCCTGCCAAACAGGCATCAGTGCCCCCACCTCCAAACAAGCATCAGTGCCCCCCTTCCTGCAGCGGTGGGGCTGGGGCCTGGCTGGGCTGCAGCCTTGCCTTTCCTTTCCTCCCAGCTGTGCTACAGAGAAGAGCTGGCTGGGAGAGGCGAGTGGTGTTCCCTGTACCGTGGGCGGGCAGCTAATCCATGTGAAAACCTGTTGCTGTTTCTGCCCCCTGCTCATATCCCTGTGTGCTGCTGCCATCGCCTGCCTGCTCCTGCTCCTCACCCCACGGGCCCTGCGGAGGCTGCTGGTGTTGGCATCATTGTTGTCACTTGCTCCCTTTGCACAATGTGTGGCTCGAGGGACTTTCACCCACCCAGCCGCCCACCTGAGGGAATCACAAAGTTTCTGCTGCTCGAATGCAACTGGAGAAACACTAAACCCTCTGGCACAAGCCCTCTGCACTTGTCCTTCCCCTGCACTTGGGCCATAAGCATCCCTTCTTCCTACAGCAGCTTTGCATCCGCCTCAAAAAGTTTTGAGTCATTTGGGACCAAGAGGGGCTTTGAGGTTTCCACCAAAGGCCCTTTCTCATGAAGGCCATAAACGCATCTGCCCCTTTGCGTGCGGAGGGACCCCCAGTGCTGCTGGCTCTGCTTGAGGATCACAGCAATGTGACCTGGCAAAGCCTGAAGGGAATGGGCCTGAGGCCATGCAATGGGCCTGACGCCATGTAACGCTTCACGGGCCAAAACCAGCCTGACTTGTCCAATCCTCCGCAAGTCTGGGAACACAACGCCCCTGTGTGCTCCTGCTGAGGCAAACAGCTGAAACAGAAAACCTGCTCTGTGGGTACAGACAGGGGCACTGTCTGCCCAAGTCTCCTCCCAATGCCCTCCATGACATCCCAACTGCACAGCACGGGGTGTCCCAGACCCAGTGTGAGGCCAGCGCATGTCTCCCCAGCTGTGCCTGCACAATTCCAGTCATGATTGTGGAGGAGCAGGTGTAGGTGGATCCTGGGAGCCATTAGGAAGATGTGATGAGGAAGGATTCCATGTGAACACCCTCCCGTTCCTGCCCCTGGTAGACCTTCTGCTCACTTTATGTCTGCTCAGTCATCACAAATTGCCTGCTCTTCTGTGCTTGACAGCCTCCCGCCCCTCACCTGTGGAAATCTTCCCCAGCTGACTGCTGCCTCAGTGTCCTGTGTGAGTTTGCTGGCCCTTCCGGAGGTGACAGCTGGCCCAAGGGGCATGCCATTGGTATTGTCACCACCAGTTATTTTCAATGGTAGAACCTGACACTACAGACGCGACTGTTCATCAGTGGCCTTGGCAAGTGCAGATGGGTTACAGGTGGAAGTGGATGGGCTCCTTCTTACATGCTCTGAAGTTAGAGGACAGGTGTCCCGTCCTTTTCAGCTGCTCTTAATAATAAAAAACTTTCTTCAGCCCTCCTAGCCATCATTAGGTGCTCCTGGCATTTCACACCCATACAGCTTTGCTTTCTTCTGCCTCATCATAATCCACCCTCCTACCCATTCTGCTTTGTGCTGAAATATTCAGTCTCTCTGGAGATCAGCAGGTTCAGCCCCTCAGGGTGCCAGCAGCCCTGCAGCCAGAAAGTGGGATGTGCTTAAGAGAAAAGGCTGGCTCCGTTCAGTAGGTTTCAGGCACCTGGTGCGCACAGGGGACACCAGTGAGGAGAACCAGTGATGGGGAAGTAGGTAACTAAGTCACCTTTTTGTACAACATAGCACCTTTTAGTGTGTGTACATGAGGGCAGGTGGGCGAGAGCCTATGAAGCCCTTGGGATGAGGTGCTGTGGGGACCAGTAGCAGGAATTGCTGCTTTCCTGCTTTTCCTGTTCATCCCACCTATTTTCCCACTCCCTCTCATTTTCTCTCCCAAAAGTGCCGATTCAGCTCTTGACGATTGCTCAGGGCTGCAGTTTCAGCAAGACCTGCTGGTGAGCAAACACACTGATGTATCCTGCTGATTTCCCCCTTTTCCCTCTTCTCAGATCAACTTTCCCAGTGCTACCCACTTACTGGCAACAGAAAGCCTGTCTTCTTGGAAACAGCTCCAGCTCCTGTCATCTCCCAGCCCCACAATCGCTGCTGGGACCTGTCAGTACTTCAGCAAAGGCAAATTCAATTAGCGAGAGATGTTCAGGAGAGACCTTCAGCAGTGCTGGCTGATTTGGGAATGGGGAACCACATGTTGCTCTGGCCATGGTCCCAGCCCCAGGCTGGTGAAAGATGTGGAGGTCAGGACCAAGCCATGACTTGGATATGGGGCTTTTGCTGCAGCTGAAGGGATTCCTTCCCTTGTTGCATACCTTGCCATACCAGCCATGCCTGCCTCCATGTCAGGACCCATTCCCACTTTGGAAGACTCAGCATTCCTGCCTGGCCCTGCAGCCAGACCTGGTCACCAGAGAGGAGCTGCCAGCCAAAAGCAGTTTCTGCCCTTCTCCTGTGCCAGGGTAAGGGCCACTGAACAACAAAAGCTCCTCAGAGCAGACAGACAACAGCAGAGCGAGTGTGTCAGGCTTTTTCACTTTATTTATTGGTTATTTTAGCCATGACATCACCAATGAAGCTGAATAGTTTAAAATCATATTTTTACCAATAAAAGTGAAGCTTATTTCCCAGAGAATCTCCCTTTTGTCCTTGGCTGAGGTGCCCTCTGGCTGGCATTAATTACATCCGCAGCCTTCTAAACAACTTCATCTGTGGAAATGAGAGTTTGGGGGGAGGGCCAAGGTCCAGTACCTCTGAGAGCAACCTTCCTGTCCCTTTTCAACATCAATCATTTGCATCGGTTCGGGCAGGACGAAAACAAAACGCAGGCTGTAGAGCAGGGGATAAAAATACACACCAGAGAAGCCAAGTGACCCAGTGCTGTGGGCTTTTCCCTCCCCCTGCCTCCTGGTAAGAGCTGGGTCGCAAAGTTCACAGACGTAGGCGTGAGCAGAAGGGTGTACCGATAGTCCTCTCTGTTTTAAGAGCATGCCATCACCATGGCATCAGATACTGCCATTAGGAAGGGACTAAGTTGCTGCTGCTGCTCTTAAGCCACACTGCTTGGCATATTTGTATTCAGTGCATCAGGGAGTCCTTCACGTCAGATGCTTGAGCAATGAAACAATCTGACTAGCCCACTCCCCCTCCCCCCCCCCCCCAANNNNCCAAAATAAGGGCAAACTCATTTTATTATAATTTTATTAAGGAAATCTATTTGAAACTGAAGGGAAAAGTGGTTGTTACCCTGTCTGGAAACAATGATTCGTCCAAACAAGCACGTAAGGTCTCCCCTAGGACAGAGTGGGCAAGGGGGTTAGTATTTAGGGTTGCTTTTGCAACAGAAAATGCGATTTTGGCTTCTTCAGAGGAAGGGACTCAGCACTCCAGCTTCTCTGGTACACAGAAATCAGCACTGTCCTGCAGAGCTGCTGGCACTGTAACAGGGAGTTCCCATCTATGTGCTCCCTGGGCCACAAAGATGTCACAGCCAACATGCTGATGATATTCTTGTTTGAGCAGAGCTGCCCACTGGGGTTTCCTGCCCCCGGTGAGGTCAACGAGATGGTGGCTTCAGCAAGCACAGAGCTGGTGCAGATGCTTTTGGAAGGGGCTGTGTGGTTTCTTGATGGCTCCTTCATCTGCATCAGGTGAAGGGAAACTCTCAGTGGGTAGAAGCGCAAACACCCAGGGCTTTCGTGGAACTCAGCTATTTCAGCTCATTTGCTTCCTTTATTTTCTCTCTGTGATCGTTATCTCAGGCTGGGCTGAAGAGGATGTTGGCTTTGTGGTCACCATGAAGGCTTTTCCTTTGAAATCTCAATGACCTCTGAGCACATACTGTGTGGGTGGGTGTGGGATGCCAGTGGCACCCGGTACTCACAACATCCGTCCCACAGCACACTGCCGCCTGTGGCACTCCACCAGTGCCTGTGTCACCAGGTGCTGGTGAGGACACTTAGCTGATACAGCCCAATGCCACCCACGTTTGGATGCAGACAAACTTGTTCTCAAGCTCTGTTGTCTTCCCAAAGGATTTGGCCGGCGCAGGCTAGCCGCCTTCCCTGCCAAGCCTGATCCCGTTTATCAGCCCACGTGGGACTGCTGACAGCAGCTGGTTGACATGACAACTGCGTTTCCCAGCACTGGAAGTAGTGTTTCCCATTGCCCATCTTTCATTCCCGTAATCCTGAGTGGAGGCTTTTGCTCTGTTTTTGTTTTACTTTCCTCTTGAGGAAGAGATAAACACATTTCTTCATTTCCTGCTTGGAGCAAGTGGTGAGCCAGGACCAAAACTGCCTCTGGGCACTTGCTCTGGGTGAAGATGGGAAGTGGACAGCGCTGGGTGACTGCAGAGCCTCAACTTACTTCTCTCTGCTCCTAAATTCATTTTCCTATGTGAGAGGACTTTGCACAGTCAGTAGCCATCCCTGCTCTTATGCTACCCGTCTTCCAGCAATTTTTCCTTGACCTCTTAAACCTGGAACGCTCTGTGTCGCTGCAGCCACTGCTGACAGCCAGCCAGCCCTGTGAGCACTACTTCCAACCCACCAAATTTCAGTTTGCTTCTTTAAGAGGGACCTTCACCCCACTGGCTCTTACACATCCTGGCCATGTGCATCACAGTGCACACGAAGTGCTGGTGTGGGTGGTGTTGTGTGGGAGCTGGACCATCCGTTGGGAGCATCTGGCTGTCTTTTAGCCATATGAGGGGACATCGAAGGCTGGAGGAGACAGAGCCCAGCAGCAAAACCACTGTAAACACATATGTTTCCCCCTGGAGAAACTTCAGGCTGAGATGAAGAGCTTCAGCCCACAAAGGGTTGCAGGCAAGGGGTGGAGAGAAGCTGTATCTTTTGTAACACTAACTCACAGCATTTCAGGAAAAAAAGAGCAAAGAAGCTCTTGGATCTCCAGCCCAGGATTGCAGCAGCAATGTTTGTCCTGCAGCACACAAGAAATCCCCCAAACATCCCAGGGAACTTATTTGGCAGGCCTTAGGATGCTGAGCTCAGCATCACCCCTGTTTCCCTGATTGTTCATTCCCTGTTTTTTTTTCCCCCAAGCACTTGTGTGGTCAAATAGCTGGTGACATCCTGTCACCCAGACTCCACCCAGTTTATTTTGCATCCAGCAGTCTCTGCTTGAGCCCTTTGTGTCACCCAGCCAGAAGCTGGTCAGTGCCAGGGCAGGGCCGATGCAAGGACAAGAGCAAGTAGGGCCAGCCTCCCCCCACTCAGAATAATCCTCACTGACACCTTTAGTGATCCAGTACTGAGAGCAGATCTGACAGAAAACAACAAAAACACATTTTCCATTTGTTCTTTTAAATCTTTGAGTAATTTTATTTTATATTTTTCTAAATTCTATCTTCATGGACTGGTTCTCCATGGGATCGGGCAGTACTGTTGCCATGGGTGGCACAAGGGTGGTCAGCAGGGTGGCTTTTCTCAGTGGCAGAGCTCTTCTGCCAAGAGGGAGAGGCCAGGGGACCATATCACCAGGTGGGAAGCCAGTTTATAAAGGAAATGCTAATTTATGAAGGAAATGCTAATGTTTTGATCACCAACCAAACTCCCTACCCGCACACCGTCAGACGGCAGCACCATCAAACCTTCACAGCTTCGTTTTCCTCTGCCCCCATCTGACAGAAATGGACATGCAAGTGCAATGCCTCGAGTAGTGCTGATGTAATAAAACATGTGGCTCCTCAAATGGGAGGACAGAGGGCACGGAACGGGGAGGACAGACAGCAACAGTCTGCACATGTTTTCCTGGCCACAGGCGAGCTCAGGCCTGAAGCAGAACTTCTCCCCTTCCCAATCAACGTGTGACTGGGACCAAACCTTCCCGGGCTTTGCTTGATGCAATCATGCCTACAGAAGTCAGAGATGGCTGCAGCCCACAGGACTGAGTAATATTAGGGCCTCTTGGAGAGGTTTCTCCTCAAAGAAGGCACATAGACAAGGGCCAGCTGAGTCATGTCTGTGGGAGAGCCTGTGGCCAGCAGATAAAAGGTCTGCATCACCAGGAGCTGTCAGAACGAGTGTTAAATTAAGTGTAAGAGAGACATGTTGTGCTTTGGGCTCAGTTCACTGTTCCTTTTCACCACAAGCTCGCACTCATGCCTTTACTATGCCCCCTGCAGATTGACATTTTTTTAATCGAGCTCCGACTACCAGCAGCCTGGGGTTCAGCCCACTTCCACAGGTGGGCAGCTCTTTCGGACTGTGGTTGAAGCAAGTGGTGAACTTCAAAAGGACAACAACATGTAACGACTTACTTCACCAACTGAGTAAGCAGAGCTCAGGCTGCAGGAGGCTCCGAAGTGGGGCTGGCCATCAGCTATGGTGGTGGTGAGAACCCCAAAAGCCATGGAAGAGGAAGCTGAACGGCAAGCAAAATTGGGGTCCTTGGCTATAATTTAGGGAGAGGTTTATTAGGGTATAACACTGTCAGTGCTGTCCACTTCTGGGAATTTTTGCATTTGCAAAGCATGTTTACCAGTGAAATCCCAAGCAATGGCTGCTTTCCTTCCTGCTCTTGGAAACCTTTCACTGCTCCTTTCTGCCCATTGCTCATCGGTCCCCTCAGTGGCACACAGAGCTCCAGGTAGTCTCAATGAGCTCGTTTCCCCTCCCTCAGGTTTCTCTTGAACGTTGCTGCTGGTGATAGTTCACACAACCCCTCCTTCATGACTCAAAGCTTTCAAGGAAACCAGCTTGCTAAGACCTGAACTTCTGACACAGCGGAAAAATTTGAAGGTGACGAAGGGCACTTCCCAAAACACTTGTGTTTATCACTGACTAGTGAAAAAGTGGGGGCAGAAAGCCACCTCCCTTCTTTTTTTCAATGTGAAGATTATCTCTGAACACAGGAAGAGTCCAAAAAGTGGGGTGACAAAAGACCATCCACGTAGATGGGCTTCTATCAGATCTGCTTTTCCCACCTCAAACAGACATCCAGATGGCCTGTGGGTGTTTGGGGTTTCCAGCCCTGAGGAGGCTTCAGGATGTCTGCAAGTGCCAGCATGGCCACAGACTGTACGGTGCCTGGTGCCCATCTGATCTCCTGGGGAGAGGCAGACAGGACAGAGGAGCCCTGTGCTCACACATCCAGCCACCCGAGTCCTGGGAGCTGCATTTTTCTGAAGGGTTTTTTGTGGCAACATTGACATAAAGACACCTAGCCCTCTTCTCCCTCTACCATACCGGGCTTTTCACCTGGATCAATTCCATGATGGGGTTCAACACTCAAATCTAACCCATCATGCTGGTGCTGCAGAGGAGGTGGTGTCCTGAGATGCAGCTCAAGGAAGGAACTGTTGGAGATGTAAGGGGGAAGTTGGAGAAGTGGGAGTTGTAAGGGGGAAGCAACGACTCCATGAGCATAGGTGGGAAGCTTGAATCAGGAGATGACAGTCTCAGACTTCTATCCAGAGATCTACTATATATATCACAGGCTCTAGAAATAAAGCTACAGAGCTGAATCTCTTTTGCCCTGAGGACCCCCATTGCCAAGCCCTTCCTCAACACCCCCTTGAGTGTTCCCCTGCAAAGCGAGGTGCTGGAGCTTGTGCTGCTGCGTTACAGAGCCCCGCTCACAGCAAATCCAAAACACAAATAAGCATGTACTGAGACAACCTGACCTTGCTGACATGTCTATTTTCCCTCTTGATACCACTAACGTAACAGCCCTGGAGCTGGCAAATATGAGACCTCTCTGCCTATTTTGGACAGTATTCAATTTTCTGAGGATATGGATGCCTGAACCACAAGAGAAGACATGCAGCCACATTTGTTCCTGCTGATTCTGACCTAGGCTTTGTCCAGCTGCTTCCATGGTCACATTTTCTGTGACAAGAGGAATACTAATAGCTGAGTTTACCTGAGCCTTCCTTTTACCACATCTCGTTTAAAGTCGCTGATTACGCTGACCAGTGGTATGGACATAAAGTTTCAGTGTTGGGTGTCTGCTCATGGCCTTTATTTTCTCAGGGAAATTTCAGCTAAAACAACTCAGCTATTTCTTCAAACCTGTCTCAGGGAAACAAGCTTTGTTAGTGTGAAAAGAAAACCACATCCTTTTCATTATGGTCTTCTAGCACAGCCCTGCCTGTTGGGATTACCAGCCTTTACATAAAAACACCGAGCACCGCCGTCTTGGTTCCTACATTTCCCTCAGCATGGACAGACTGTGTCCCCAGAACATGTGCCATCCTTAGATGGAGCAGAGCTTTCCTAGGAATTGTTCCTCCCAGCTGTAGGATGCTGTTATGTTGCTAGCTTTATTTTACCTGCTTTACATATTATTGTAGTTATTACATGGTGTAATAATAATGATGATGTCAATGATGTTGAGAGAGACGGTCCCTGGCATGTTCATGTCTCCCAGTATTTGTGTTTAAGTGTAGGAGCTGGGTCTGTGTTAGTAGAAGGGATAGAGAAGTTAAAACAAAAGTCAGGAGGTGTGGGGAAAAAAATCAGTGGTAGAACTTCAGGGAGGAGAGGTTGATAAACAGGATCCAGCAAGAGGGAAGGATGGGGCTTGGAAGGGAGAGGACAGTGCAGGACTCTGTGTCTAAACAAAAGAGGATTTAAACCCATCTCTGTGTGCTTTGCCAATTGCCAGGGCAATCCAGTTCATCTCCCCACCCTTCCTCGTCTGAAGCAGTCCAGAGCCTTCTCCAGCATATCAGCAGCCCTGTCACCCGGGGCTGCTGTGTGGAGCAGAGAAAGAGCAGAGCACTGCCGGCATTGCACGTCTCCCCCACCGAGGGCTGGGCTTGGGACGGGGCTGCGGGCTCTGGCCAGAGTCCAGCTGGGGAGCCTCTCCTGCAAACAGCCAGGCGCCGCTTTGAGCGCCGATGTCTGCTATCTCGGGTGGGATGGCAGCCTTGCCTGAAGAAAGACTGCAGATGCTAAGGTGCAATAGTGTGTGCTGGTAGCTCCTGGGCCTCCATTGTCCATCTTGGAAAGCATGTTGAGGTTTTCCCGGATCAAAAAAAAAGCATGTGCCTTGGCAGAGAGCTACACCTGCAAACACAAGTGAATGAGAGCATCCCAGAGCACTGCCCTTGAAGGGAAATGCCCGAGGGCTCAAAAATGCCAGCAGAAGGGAAGGGAGAGTGCCATCATGGTGGCATTTCCTATCCCCTGCCTGCTCCCTGTCCTGACTCAGCCCCAAAACCTGCAGAGAGGCAAGCGCTGGGCCAGCTGCCGCGGGTGCGGAATCGGAGGGAGTGTGAAGGAGCAGAGCAAGGGCTCTGCATGGCTTGGCCCTACTGGGACCAGGCAGAGTGGGGCTGTGCAGGGACTTGTTGTCCAGCGCTGCACCCTGCCCTTTTAAAAATGTCATCCTGCTCTCCAGCAGGAACCCCAGGCCTTCTTCATCAAAGCATAAACACGGAGCGAGGAGTGCTCATTGATTGCAGGTTGTTTGTTTTAAGACCCAAGGTTTATATAGTTTAAAACATCCATGTACCACTCTCACCGGTGCCTCTGCAACCTGGTAACTTGTGTGTGACAGAGAGAAATAAGCAGCAGAGCACTTTAGCATGATCTAATGGTGGAGTTATTTGATCTGGGGCTTGGCATATGCTGAAAATGCCAGCGGTTAATGTTCTGCAAACATGGTGCAGCAGCTCAGCCTCCCCACTTGCGCTGGGGTCAATGTTTCAGAAAGCTGAAGAGGATGCTCTGCTTCGTGGCATCTGATCCAGTGACCAACCCCATTTTGCATGCTCATCCACCAAAGTCACCAGCATACAGATATTTCTAGCCTTCATTTAAAAACAAAAACTTCTTCAGAAAAATAGAAAAAGTCTGCCTGGGAAGTTCAACTTTGATCTCGGGTTTTGACCAGGATCCTGCTTTTAAACTTCCATGTCTTTAAACATGGTTCCTGCTGCAATTTTCTAATACAGTGCCTAAATCTAAAGACTGTTTCTGTTCTTGTGTGAAGTTTAAACGTTTCCTCCACTTGGACTGAACATGCTTTATCACATCCTCTAAACCCCAGGGACATTCCAGTGAAGATAGAGCGCTGCTGATGTGAAAAGTAGCGATAGTTTCTCATTATCAGACCCCTCATCTGCACCAGACTCTTACCCAGATCAGACACTTTTTTTTTCTCTGCACTTAAAGCTCACCAGGGAAAGGAGGAAACAACAGAAAAAAGAAAGAAAAAAAAGAAAAAAAGGATCAATCGTGTAATAAGAAGACAAATCACTCTTGTCAAGTTTGTCTCCATAACTGGAAGAAGTACTTTTTATAGGCTTTTTATTTTAGAAATGGAAAATCATAATGTATCTGTCTTCTGTGTGCAATGCCCAACAAAAGTTTGTGCCATTCACTATATGCGTCATTTACTGTACGTGCCAGGTTTCTGTTCAATTTTAATTTACTGCTTCTGAGGGGTTTCAACCTCTCCCTTTTGGGGATTATTCAAATCAAGCAGAGATTATTGTTGGCTCTTTCCATTTTAGGCAACCACCATCACCGTAATTTTTTAAGTGGCTCCCATATAAAAACTCATAACAAGAGTGAAGCTCGCAGAGAACTCAATGTAGTATCTGGTACTTTTCTTCTTTCAAAATAACTACTTGGAGGAAAGGTTTTGTTTGGTTTCTTAGGCTTTGTACAGTTACTTATTTTAGGTCGCTTTATTTAGTTTATATCTTTGTTCCTTGTACTGAGCCAAAATTTTCCTTTTCTCAAATTCACTTGAGTAGTCCTGGCTGTCACACTAGAACCACCGTAACCACCCCTCCTTCCTTGACATTTATATCCTCCAAAGTTTCATGAATTATCATCACATTCTCTTCTAGGGTTGTCATTCGACCAAATTATACATCTGATTTGTTTAAAGCATGCATTCACCAGGGAAAATTAAACACTCTTCTGAAGTTGTACTGGACTTGAGGCACCCATACCCAACAGTCAATGTCCCGCTTAGAGTGAACACTTTAAAACTTTGCCTTGCTATCTTCCTCCTGCTAAGTCTGCGGCCAGTCCCTGCCTGTCCGGAGCCACTGACCTGACAGAGAGATCCAGTAACAGCTCTCACGACCCACCAAGTACATGGGGAGGGATGAGCCAGCTCATTGCACAGCCCAGGGTGATGCACACATTTCAGGTGCAGGAGCAGATGGGGAGCAGAGGGTGTATGTATCCATGGCAGCAAGTGGTACCACACCCAGCAGATAAAGACGATCAGACATACAGCAAACACAGTTTGTGTGGCTCACTTCAGCCTCAGCTGGGCACTTTGCTGGACATCCGAAGCAGAAGAGACTTAATTTTCTGGAGTATCTGTCTACATGTAGCACCCTGTGAGGACTGAAGGCCACTGCAGGACACAACCAGGGGACAGAAAATGACAGAACCTCTGTCACCATCAGGGATGGGATGATCCTGCTGGGGAACCAAACCAGGGTGAAGTTGATGAGGATGTGGCAAGGAGGAGGCAAATGATCACGTCAGCAAGAGGGGACTTCCAACATCTTAGACAAAAGATCGGTAAACAGTGGCTAGATATCAGCCTATCTCACAGTGGTGAGAATAGGGGTGCCAAAGAACTGCTGATATCCATAGCAGGGGGAGCAAACATGGGGTTTCACAATGTGCCCCACCCCATTGCCTATACAGTGACAGATCCCAAAGGTGAACCACTATGGAAAGATTGAAGATGTCTGGAACATGCTGGCACCAGAGAAGTTTGGATTTCTTCACTGCAGCAGGAAAAGCAATAGAGGTGCAGACAACATCCAGGAGATAGATGATCCCCAACATACAAAGTTGGACAATATTAACCTAAGAGATAGTCTGAAGACTGGGCTCCTGTGAAAAAAGAAACACAGCCAAAAAGTAGATTTTTTTCCCCCCTTATGTTAGGGATAGAATTGAATGGTGAAAAACTCACTCTATGTATATCTATGTCTGTCACATGGTGTTTTTCTGCTGATGCAAGTGGCCTGGAAGCAGTCTTTGAAATTCCACACGTACCTTTACTAACACACCTTGACAGCAACAAACATACCAAAGTGAGTACCCCTGCAGGGTACTAGCCTATCTATGACAGAAAGCAGCAGAGGTTTACTCCCAAAAATGCTCAAGAGAAAAATAGGATAATTTGCCCATATAAGAAGTTATTTCTAGTCATGGGCTTTCTGAGGTCGCTGTATGCCCTGAAGCTAGTGGGATTTTATCCCTCAGACATGAAAGAGAGAATAAAAGTCTCAACCTCTAATTATCCTCTTTTTACCCCCACTCTAATCTTATTTAAGACTTAAACTGGCTCTTGTTCTCAATGATGGTCTGTGAAACTCTCCCAAATGACATTATTCTGTAGTAAATACTTTCCCTGTACATAGGTATCATTATTCTGTAATAAAAACATCTCCTATTACCCATTTTAAAATGCTTCACCTTTTAAGTTCAATGAGTCCTCATTCAGTTTAGGAGCAAGCAGCACCCAATAGAGGACCTTTATAGTCTTCACTCTTTCTGCTTTTCTATTGTGCCCCCTTCTATTATCTCCCTGTAAATTAAATAATCTCAGGGGCTTGGCACAGCAGTCTCTCCGTCCCTTTAATCATAGCTGTCCTTCAATGCTCAACGTACCCCCTTCCTCCAATATCCAGTTTTTTGTTATGAGATCCCCCAGATATTCCAGGCAAAGCTGCCTCCTGACATTACATCCTCGCACTATGCACATTTTGGAGAAATCAGCTCTGCAGAGGGCACTTCGTCATCAGGCCCTTTAACCAGACATTTAACTCTGACAAATGGCTCCTGGGAAGCAGGAGGAGTTGTGGAGTGTGGGCATGCAAGATGCTGAGCAGCCCTAGTGCTAACAAACCGCCCACAGGCACTTCTCTGATTTACGTGGGCTCCATCAGGAGAGCCCTGGCCAGAAGCCCGGCACTCTTGCTATGCTGCCAGCAGCTGGAAGAGTCTTTGGTGTCTGCTGGGCAGCTCTGCCACACAAGGATATCTTTCTTTGGGAGCAAATTTGTCTGCTCCGTGTTGTGTTGAAGCAGAGGCAGGGGAAAGTGGAAAGCAGCTCCACTTGACTTTCATTCCTACTTCCTTTGTTCATGCCTGTTTCTTTTTTTTTTGCTCCCTGGGATGCTCAATCCCAGATCGGTGATTTTGTCAGAACATCAGGCCTGTCTCTAAGAGGCTGCTGCTGTGTTCCCCAGGCAGCAGTAAGAACTCGTTCAGGTTTTTTTCCTTTCATTTGATCCCTCTTTTCTCAGACATAAATCAGAACACTCTAATTTCTCTCCAGAGCTTTCCCCTCCAATGCTTTTAACATATATTTTAAATCACATTTACAAATTTTTATTATCACAATTCTGAAGCTTGTTATTAAAGCTGGAAAGCTAAACTTTATATTAACAAGCCCTACCCAGATTAGGGAGAGTTTTGGAAATACCAAGCATGGTAGTTGGTTTGAGGTAAACAGATAAAGGGAAACCAAGGCAGAAGAGGAGCCTGCTGTCAGGCTGGTGAATATCAGTGTGCTCTGCTGTTGTGCAGCACGATTTCCCTGTGAATGATCTCAGGCTGGGCACTGCCAAATTCCTGCTCCAGGGACTATTAAATGCCACTAAGCTATGTGATTGGCAAAACCAAAATGCCAAAGAAACACTTTTCAGTGGCCAGCGATTATTTTCCTCTAGTAATTTCTGCCTTTGCGGTCTGATGCTTTGAAGCCTACGGGGTCATGGCAGCGTCCAGCCTTCACTAAGCCTCTTGGACAGCACACTCTCTGTCTAGAACCTCTTCCAGAAAGTGGTACCCCACGGTGCAACTCCCCTGAGCTCTGAAAATAGCTCTGAACTTTCCCAGCCTCTGCATGTGTTCCTTGGAGCTGCAGCCCTGCTGGGTGAGTCAGCTCTTTCAGGATGACATTGCAGCTGAAATCAGACCCAGGCTTTGCAAAGAGAAGATCCTCATGTACTCGCTTGCTTCATGAGAAACATCTAAACAAAGTAAAGATGTGAGTGTCACACATTTCCTCTCTCCATGCTGATTACTCACCTCTCTGGGGAGCCCTGGGACTACGTGGGGATCAAATCTCCTCTTTCCAAATCCTCCAGCTGTACCTTCTTTAACAATGAAAGAAAGTTGGAGAACATAACTCCTCCAAGACCAGACTTTGGAGTCAGAAGGTCAGCTGGGGAATAATATAGTCCTGATGAGGATGTGCTAAACCAAAGTGGGCTCCAGCACATCTTCCAGCAAGCTGCTGGAAAAGGATGCTCCATCCAGAAGACTGATCCTGCACCAGAAAACCTTTTCCTGCTTCCTCAACTGTTTGATTGTCACAAGCTCTTGCTGCACTCCACATGCCTCAGTGAAAGGGATAAAGTACTGTGACGTCTGCAAATGCAACTAACTGTAGGCATAGAACCCCAGGGATGGATATGAAACCAGAAGCTGACACTTTTGCCAGTTAGTCGCACATTCATATCACTGGGATGTTACAGACACATAGCTTCTGTGTTTCAAGTCTTCTTTTGTGATTCAGTCTGAACACTGAACAGCAGGATAACCAGACTAGCACTTTAGATGTAACAGTCTTTTGAGAAAATTACTTGCTTTGAGGTCATGCTTAAAAATAAAAGGCTAGCAAAAGGGCACTCTGTCTATGTAGTGAGTTGCCCCAGATGTTTCTGCAACACTTTCAAGACCAGTGTAACAAAACCTGTTGACAGGTAAGTAAAATCTGTGTGGAAGTATTTACTCTTGCCCCTTACTGGGACATGAGCACCTTTGCACTGTTCAGAACACAGATGTGAAGACGCCTTCCTTGGCTCTTGAAGTGAGTGAAGAACTCTGAGCTGCTGTCAGGAGTGTAGTTATGATTTCTTTCTCCCGAAGGCTGGAAATGCTCCCTCCTCACCCTGTAATGTTTTTTTGGCTGATAGTACTGTCTGTCTTCCTTATGCAGTTTTTAGATCAAATTGCTGTAATTCAGCTTTCATGTCTCAGGTGGCAGCAACTGTAGAGTCCTCCTCTCTGTTCTCTGAAGCTCCCGCTTTTTGTCACAAGTCATTGCATTGCACCATGGATCCCAAACATTTTGTTGTGGAAGGGCAGAGTCACAAGACCTGGGAGGTGAGAATTTTGCCCAAGATCACAGTGTGGCAGTGGAAGGAAGAAGCCTCCAAAAGATGTTTCCTAAGACCCTTTCTAATGCATTATCCATTCAATATGCAGAAGAACAGACCAATAGCCAACATGATAGAATGTGTAGTTAGAAAGGCAGTATTGGTTATATCTGAAAAACATTTCCCCTCAAGCTCCATGAGAAGGTCAGTGTCTGATTAGCGCTTTCATGTGTCACTGCCTGGTGCCGCTGTACTGTGGGAACGGACCTGGGAGAGAACGAAACAGTATTAAGAGAGTCAGCTTAGGGGAATGGGCAGGAAATGGGGCTTGGGGACACATGACAAACTCTCCTACTACAGTTCTCCTCTGAGATTTCGGGAAGCTGCATTCATTGCTGGTGAGTCACAGGCAGCTGGACAATGTGAGTTTGGCTCCATCTATGGGAACAGTAAAATATTACAATAACCCCAGAAATGAGCTGGTGTCTGTTCCACTCCTCTCAGACCAAAAGATTACGGTCAACCTTCAGCTCCTCTCCTAGACAGCAGTGTATCTGTACCACTGCACTTTTGAACCAATCAGTTTGCAAACAGTGTCTGCTACAGTAAACACTTTCTACCTGTGTGGATTGTGACTTGGAAGCCACAGTCTTAAGTTAATAATTTATGTATTCTGTGATAGACAAGACTGTAATTATTAACTCCGGTACTTGCCCACACCCTTTTAACATGCACTTACCACGTCTCCAAACACTTTCTTTATTGGGAATTCTTGTGTTTACCAAAGGGAAATACTTTTTTTAAGATTTCAGTTGCTTTCCCTTTCCTTCTCTGTGCTGATCTTTCTTCAAGCAGTCGAGTACACACACATAATTGTCTTTTCTTGAAAAGGACAGCAAGGAAGGTAACTTGCTTGCTCAGCAGAGCTTACATTAATAGAAATATGTTGGTGTTTACCAAACTGAAACAGTTAACCCACTTCAAACCAAAACATCCTTAGTAAGAGGAAAATGGCTTGTCCCTGAGCTTTGAACACAGCCACTGAAATACCAATCTAAGATGGTTTTGCCCTCTAGCACCTCCTTTCTCAAGAGGCACTTGCACTGTGGGGATTATTGGACAGCAACGAGCTGGCATCCAGGACATGGAAAATATAAACAAAACCATGTAAAGTGCGTAATTCAGTTTTAAAAGTGCAAGTGACTGGACTCTCTAAAGGCAGAAAATCATGTCAGGCACTTCCTCCAGTCTTCTCTTGCTCTTGCTTGTCAGGACTTGTCTAAACAAGACTGAGAACATACCATCTCCTCCTAGTTTTACAACACAACCCCAAACTCAACTGCTGCCTGTAAAGCTTCCACAGAGGCTCCTAAGTTAGGAGGATGTTGGTAACACCTCAGGTGGGTGCAGCAGCCACCTGCTCAGAGCCAGACCATGCACAGAAGGATGTCTTCACACTGCACTCTATTAGGAGCTCAATCTTCAGCGTCTACAGTCCACTACTCCTCCTGTGTATTCAAATACATGTGCCTAAAGCCCAGTACCAGCTTCTGCACCCTCCTATTCCTCTTCCTGCCTATCCCTGCCTGGCACACCCTCCTCATCAATCTCTGCCTTCCAGCTTGAGAGGGAATTGTAGGCTCTGGCTTACACAGATGGCCATACACAGAAGCTGAGCTGACCAAGTGAGTGACAGCACTTTATCTGGTGGAAGAGCTCATCCACCCTGCATGCAGACAGTTATTGCCCAGCAGAAACCATCTATGTGCAACTGCTACCAGAGCTGCTGGGGAGAGGTGCTGCAGAGGTGGCTTTCCTTGAAGTCCAGGTCAATGCCTTGCAGGAGCCTGGCCAGGCTGGCCGGCACACAACTCCTGCCTGAGCCTGGGGCTGGCAATCACCCCTGTTTGGCCAAGAGCCTCTGGGTGGAGTTTCCTCAGGGCCCTGGAAAGCCCCTACACACTCTCTTGTGCGCACATGCATGTAGGCATCTGTTGCTGAGGCCCATGCAAACCACTGGAACACTGGGGATCTTGCTGAGCTGCTAGGATGCATATAATAGTCAGAAGCCAAATTAGCAGAATTGGTTACTTTCAAAAAAGTTAAGCTGGACTAATTAGCTGTGCCAACCATGTTCTTTCTCCATCAGGAGATGATATGTCCATCACCTTAATGCCAAGACAATAAACATTATTAGGCATGTTCTGAGTTGTTGGGTCATTAACGTTTTCCTTTAATATCTTGCGGTTTTAAGCGGAGTCGTCTTTAGATGGCTGAAGGCCATCCAGCCTTTAAGGTTAAAGTTAGCATTGAGCCATTTTAAGAACTTTGTCTTTAGAAATGTTCTTAGGAACACCTTTTAGCTTTGTCCACTTCTGCTGCTTTTTCCTCATTCTGCCTGCTCTTCTTTAAAAAGAAAGGCAATCCAAATGCAGAACTGAATGCAATGCTGTCACTGATGACTAAGACATCAGGTTAGGAAAAGAACATACTTCTGTGCAAGATTCCAAGCTTAGTTGCTCGTGGTAGGCACCCAAAAGTAACTTAATTTTGCAACTATGCAGTTCAGTTCAGAATTAGTTTGCACTTAGAGTTAGTCCTGCTGTAACTAGACTGAATTCTGCTATATTCTGTTATACCTCACTGGTGTTTTCTTTGCTCAGTGTAAATCTTCAACTAACATTAAATCAAATGGAAGTCATTTAATATACTTGATCTGCTGTCTTTAGCAATACTGCAGACTATTCCTATGCATCTGTTAATAAAATCTGAATTTAGTTCATTCATTTATAAGCCTCAAGGAAATGAAATGCTACTGAAAATAATAGAGGCATTCAAACATAAACAAAAAGCTATAGCTTGTGTGCAATATGTGTATGTCCCTTTTGATTTTTTCTGGTGAAGCCAGAAAGCTTTTATGGGCAAGCAGATTTCTTGGTTTCTATTTTTCCCTGCTGTACCTTTATCCAGGTCTGTAAATACCTTTGGAACTTAGAAAAAAGTAGTAGCAGATACTGAAAACAATCAGTAATATGTAGAGTATCTCAATCAGTAGAGATGACAGCAAGCCAATGAAACTGAAGCACAGACATGAAGGGAAAGGCTTCCATCTCTTAAATGTTCATCTGTGTGAAGTAAGATATAGTCTGGTGAGTAGGACTCTGGCTTGTGAATTGAAAATATGGGCATGGCTGTGAGCGTCGACATCAGTTTGTGGTATGCCCTTGGACACATCATCGCTCTGCCCACACTGTAAACAGACCTATTAACAAGTCTCCCAAGCAAATGGTTTCAAGAACAAGCCTTGCATCTCTCCTGCTAAAGCCAGCAAGGTAAACCAGAAAGACATCCATGCTTTCTCATCCACTCAGAGCATTTCTCTCAGATCCCTACAGAACTATTCTTAGAAAACATGGGAGAAAAGGAAGGTAAATACTCCCAACTTGTCATTAAACCTAAAGCTCCCAGAATTATCATCATCCATGGGAACATTTAATATTTTTGAGTTTGCTCTTTCACCAAACTACCTCTGGAGGGCTAACCCTGTCAAAGAGCATGGAGAAGAATTACATTACATCAAGATTTATGTGCATAGCCAAAGCTGAGCTGGATCTCTGGGAACGAAAAGCAAAGCGCTGTAAATGTCAGGATTAGAAACTAGGGCATGATGGTGGCTCCCTGGCAGTAACTGGCTGTTTGGTTCTTCTTAACATTCTTGTCTCATCAATCTTCTTATCTTGAATTTCATAGGTTAATTGTACATGGCACAAACATTTTTTCCTAACTACTTCACATACATTGCTTTGCAGTTATATCATGTTCTCTTCTGACTACATGAGAGGATAAAGAATGGACAAGCTTGCCTTCGTTATATCATTGATTACTTTATCTCTTCCTCGCTTCCCCCTTTTCTTTAAGAGCTGATTCTAATTTTTTCAGTGTCGCAGTGTGAAACAATTCTCCTCTGTCACGATTCACATAGTTCAAGATGAGAACAATGTCGCAGGTAGACCGACATTCTCTGTTCTGCTCTTCAGGTACGGCGTCATTCCTCTGACGCCTCACAACTGAAGGTTTCATTGTGGACATTTGACACAGCTGTGATCTCTTGTCCTGGCTTCATTCTGAATGAAGAACTAAGGTGCTTCTCCAAGACAAGCATAGCCCCCCACAGAGGTCCAGCCACACGGGTTGGGCAGGTGGCCCCATGGTGCCTGACCTCTTCCAGCCACATCTGACACGGGCTTCTTGCTCCCCCACGGCTGGGCACCCACCCCAGGGGTTAGGGGTGGGGCACTGGGCAGGCACGCCCGAGAGCTGGGGGAGGCGGGGTGAGGGCGGGGGCCCAACGTGCAGCCGCTGCCCTCGCCTCACGATTCCTCTTGCCCCCAGCACCAGCCAGGCCTTCGGCGTGCCCCCCCGCAGCGCGTTTGGAAATACGTCTCCTTACGAAATCACAAACTACGAACGCCATAAACGCTGAACGCCGGCCCCGGGACCGGCGCCCCCACGTAGTGAGCGGTCACACCGCCACTGCTGTCCCCTTAAGGGCGCGGCCCCGCCCCGCCTTCCCGGGGGACGCCCCTTCCCGCCCCCTCAAGCGATGACATCATCCTTGCCTTTCGATTGGTCACCCACTCTGTCAGGCACACGGCGTCCGCCCCAACCCCGCCCCTTCGCCCTGCCTCAGCCCCGTTAGCTTCCCCAGGTGCTCGCGGTCTATTGGTGAGTCTGGGTGGCACTCATCCGCACCTCTCTGCTCTGATTGGTGAAGCCCGGCGCGTGTCGCGAGGCAGGGAGGTGCGGGGTGGGCGCTTCCGCGGTTGCGAGGCGCCGGTCGGCAGTGGTGAGGCCGGGTTGCGGGTTCGGGGCGAGCGCCTTCTCGGCGGGTGGCGGTGGCGGCTCCGCCAGGGACGGGCGGGGTCGAAGCGAGATGGAGCCGTGACCAGGTGAGTACGGAGCTCCAGCTCGGCCGGGAGCTGCGAGGCGACCTCAGCCGCCAGGGGCAAAGAAAGGAGAGGGGTGGGCGCGGGCCTGCCCGCCGGGACCCGCCCCGGCGCGGGTCTCGCGCCGCCGCCCGGACCTCTCTTCAGCGTTGTTGAGGGGGCGGGCAGCGCGTGCCCCCTGACGGCGACCTCCCGTACTTCCCCCTTCCCCGTCTCCCCTTCGCCGGCCGTCGCGGGGGTGAGGCGGCTGCCCAGCGCGGCTGGACAGCTCCGGTCCGCGGGGCCTCGTCCCGTCCCGAGGGGCCTCCCCTCGCCGGGCCATGGCCGCTCCCTCCAGCCGCGAGTCGGCTTCGGCCCCCGCGCCTGTTTCCCTTCGGCCCCTGGCTCGCTTTTGCCCCGCTCTGGCATCTCCCCGCCTTCTCCCCCCGCGAGGGGCTTGTCCCCAGGGCCTCACCTTCAGTCGGCCGGCGGTGGTTTTCTTTCCGCGCTCTCTCCGCTCCGCAGGCCCGGTAGTGGTGACAGCAGCTCGCAAGGGTTTGGGCAGCAGCAATCCCCTGCCGTGCCCGCAGCTCCAGGCACACACCATATTGTGTTCAGCGGGGTTAATTTTCCCCCTTGAGAAGGTACCTGCCCATGCTATGACTAGATGCATATTTAAAGTAACATCCATTCGTTCCAGATGTCAGTCGGATGGGGGAAACTAGATCTCCCTCTCTGTGCCTGTAAAGACTTGTATCAGGGAGGACTGTAATTTCACATATCCCCTGATCAAGGATGAAAACTCTGACCGTTTGCCATGTGAGTAAGTGGACATAGCCTCCTGAGAGCTTTATGATCTACATCCGTGTGCCCTTATACTGCATCATGCAAACCGTGTGCTAACACGTTACACTGTGTGTGGTTCTGTTTTACGAGATGAACCTTGACTGGCCTGATGAGGGGTTTCAGGTTGGCTGCTGCTTATAGCGCTTCTTTTCTTATGTCATGTTTGTCCGGATGATATCAGGGCCTCTGCCTTGAAACTGCATCTTAATCTGCCATCAATAGAAAATACACTTTGAAGGCGTTAAAAATATTTCTGCTTAAGCCTATAGCTTTTTTGCTGAATCGTGAATACCAAAATGTCGGGTTTATTTCTTGGTAGCTATTAGGGGCCAGACGTGTCTATCCCAACATTTCCAGCATAGGCAGTGAGACAGTTCGGTTATGTAGTTCTGTCATTTCAAATTTGCATTTGGCATCAGGGTAGTTAGACATGGCACAGCTGACTTATTGAAAGTGTGCTTTCTGTGTGTTGGTTTTACTTTCGAGTAAATATACAAACACAGTATCAGCACTGATTTCAAACCAAACCCCTCAGTAGGAATTTTTTAAAGACACTCTTAAAATCCATGTTATAGTAGTGCTGGAAGTGTAATGCCTTTAGGTCTTCACATGTATTTCCATAAATACTTCCCTCATTTCTGAATATGAAGGGAAAGGGACACCCATTTCTTCACGTTTGCCCCGGTGATTGTGTGATCTAATAGTTGTGATTAAATCAAATATAATAATAGATTTTAAAATAAGTGTATGATCTGAAGCTGACTGTGAACTCATTTTCTGTTCTTTAGATTTTTGCTTTATGCTCAAAGGAGAAAGAAACTCAGGCCTGAAAGCAAATACCTTAAGCTTTTCATAAATAGGCGAATTTGCCGTTCTTAATTACCAGATAATAATTTACTGAGCCTTTTTCACCCCTTCCCAACAATTTAGATACTAAATGTGATTTCAGGAAAATAGTGAAATATTGCTAGTTTTATCTTCTTGTACTGTTCTGTACAAAGTGCAAGTAGTGCTGTGTTTGCTGGTTCCAACAGTTGCGGAAGTGTCTATAATTTCTACTTAATTAAGGCCATCCACTCTAACATTATGTGGGAGAAGACCCTCAAATCCTCAGGCAACTAGCAGGGAATTAAATAAAATCCAAAGAGAGGGAGTACAGAAGACATTCTGATGTCTTGACTAAGAGATTATGGTTTCTTTTCTGAAAGCATGCTTTAAATTTTCCTTCCCTTGAATATGAAATAATAGAAAACTCTTCAGTTTGGGAAGAAGTGCTTGCTTATGACTGCTTTTTATAACTCTGGCTTCTGCTGGCATGGTAAGGCAGCAGCAGTGTTTTCCACAGACCCTTTCATCCTTGAACTTCCAGGTGAAATGTACACTCAGGCAATCAAAATACCCCTTAATTTAATAATAATAATAAAAAGCCCTACTGGATTTCCTTCACTGTTGAGCCATGATTACATTACTTTGTAGTATTTGGCAGGGGAAAAGGGCAGCTGTACTAGATATGAGGAGGATGAGAGCGAAAAGGGCTTGAATGTTACTGCAGAAAACACATAAATTCTTTGGATGTGTCAAATTGATATCACAAGATTAATTGTTGCACTGCTTTAAAATGTGTGAGTTGTCTCCATATATACTTGTTACCTCAAAAAGAACGTTTTATAGCAAGTCTTTATACTCAGCTGTCCTTTTGGAGTTGTAGATGAATAATCGGACTGTCTCAATGTCTGTTTACTTACTGATAACTTAGTATTATGATTAAGATCCCTTTTGAAGAGTACAGTTGATTTCCTCGGTGTAAAAAGAGGTAACAATTAGTAAATCTTGTTATACAATGCTCTTCCTTTAGACTTTTCTTTTTTTTTATCAACTCTGTCCTGAGGGTCAATGTCTTTTCCTGAGAAATTGTTGAAGAGGAAGCAGAAAAAGCAACTGTTCAGCAGTCTGAAACTGTCAAACACCTACTCTGGGAAAGCCAAATCTAATTATTTCCTGCTGGACGCATTGCTGAACTGAGACTGAAAACAGAGGATGTGGTTACGCAGACATTTCTTTTAGTGGTGGGGCTGTCTCAAACAGCTCATATTCCCATCTGCCCTTTTTTTTTTCTTCTACTTCCCTCCCCACCGTGTGCTGCCACCTCAGTGGTGATGTTACATATGTCTGTGGGGCTGCATGCTGAGCCACATTAGAGACCCGATACTTAACCTGTGCATGTTCTATTCTTCTCCCCCTCAGCCCCAAAATAAAAGGTGGGGGAGTGCTGAAGGAATGCATAGCTGGAGTGGAGGGGAGGAAGCACAGAAGCTGATTATTAACAGCTACAGCTAAAGGGAACATTTTTGGAACCATAGCTTAAAACTGTTCTGTGATTCTTCTTTTATGCATGTGTGTCAAATAGATGAAATGGATGAGCTTGCCTGAGTTCAGAAACTCTCATTCCTTTGTCAAATACTCTGTCCAGTCCTTCAGGGACATAATGTGTGTGGTTAATGTGTATATTTTACCTTCCCTTCTTTGAGTGCTTTATGGAGTGCAAACACTGCTAAGTAGCTTCTTCAAGGGAAATGAATGGCATTGGGGTGAGGACAGTTTACATTACCAGGCTGAGGTATGCCATAGTGGTCAGTCAGTGCCTCGGGATTTTTAAATGCAGGTTGTCCTTGTGGAGGGCAAATGGTGCGTGTAGCTTATATAGAAATCTGCCATCAGGGTTGTGTTTTCAGATCTTAAGAAACAATGTGGGTAAAGGTAGCTCACTTTCTTTGATCCTTTTTTATTTCTGGTATGAGACACTTATTCTCCACGCAGATAAATCTAAGAGTTTGTCACTGGGCAAAGCACTGTAATTGTTTAAATTAGATTGGTTTATATTTCAGAAATTGAAGTAATGAATTTAGTTTGCGCAGCATTCCTTTCCCCTTCCCTCCCCCATTTTCATGTGTATGTGCAGCATCATTATTCTTGTGTGAAGAAATACTTTGGATTTAGGCACGCAGCCATATTGATAACATCTCTGTAAGAAGGTGAAATTTAACACACAGTCACAAGTCTCTTTAAATCTTGAAAGCTAAGGCCTGAGCTTTTAATTGGGGATTTTCTTTTGCACCTTAACCTCATACCACCCATCTGCTTTTGCTCTTCTACCACAAACTAGCATGCCAACCCCTTCCACTTATCCTTCTTAATTAACTTGTGCTCCCTATTTCAGCTTGTTTTGGCCCTGCTGATCCAGAAAAGCAGTGTTTTTGCAGAGCCCAGCAAAGCAGCGTGTTAACGTGCTGGCACACACAGCAACAGCTATTTGTTAACAACTGATCATTGAGGGCATCTTCTGTGGAAGTTCCTAATTCACCGAAATAAAAATTTTCCCCTGGACATGGTCAGGAGCTGCTGCTGCTGTCACCTCTCCTTGCTGTGGGTGCATATTAAAAGTATCTATGTTCAACAATGCAGGAGCCTCTGACACAAAGCAATGCAGATCATTCTCCTGCTTTGCCATCTTCTAGCGAGGCAAATACATGTGCTGACTACACATCATCTTCAGAGTACCTTCATGTTAGGGGAACAGGAGACTGAAACGATGTGTTTAGTTTTGTAAAATTAATCTTGTTCTGGGACAGCATTCTGGATTGTTTCAACCTCAGATTAATGCTTCCTGTAATATATGGCAATTAGGACTAGTTCTAGCCACACTAGGGAGGGGATGTGTACATACCGTGGTTCCTTGAGGTCTGCCCTTGCTGTGGTTTGGTAGAGACTCTGAGGATATGTCTTCACTGCACAATTGATCCATATGGTTGACACCACAGTTAGGCTTACTCAAATGAGATCATTCTTTACACAAAGCCATACCCATGTTATGATGAACCATTCTTTTTACAGCTGTTTATATATGTGAAGGTACATTTCTGAGCAAAGATGAAATGGGAGTCACTTTCTGTGTGGTAGAAACTTTTGGAAAAGCATGAAAGACTCGAATGATTAGAAAAAATACTTTGAGTCTTTACTGGTTTTTTGGGGTTTTTAGGGGTTTTTTTTGCTTTGTTTTATAGCACTGTAAGAATGTGATTACAGTCGGCAGGTCAGCACTGTAATTTAACTTCTACTCCATTGTGTAAGATGTACCCAAATCTGTGTGAGATGTTTCTCTGAGTGATTGGTAGGGCCAAGTTAATGTTAGGCCTAATAGAATCATGTGTCTAAATTTTCTTTCAGGCATCCAGTCAGGCATGCTTTAAAGCAACAGTTCGCCTGGAGTCTGAATCTTTTCAAAGCCTCCATCTGAGAGGTAGTATGGCTGTTAGAAAGCTGGGATATGAATTTGGCTTTGCCATGTTCAGCTCAGACTTGCGTATCATGTCAGTGAGTTTCGGCGTTGTTCAGACATGCTCGAACTCCAAGTCACCAGTGAAGGCAATAAGCCATTGTAATCACTGGAATAGCGGCCATTTGGCTTGAACATGTAAACACTGACATATAAACATTTCCATTGGATGGAGAAGTTTATCAGCAAGATGAGATTTCTGCATTTCTTAGGGATGACACTATTTTTTCTTCAGAAAATCTAGGACAGTAGAGTTTTGCCTACGTTGACTGTATAGTGAGAGGCAAAAGGAGACTTGCAGGAATGTTTTGATTATGCTATAAGCAAAGAATAACAAAAGCAGTTTAACTATGGAATTCCGCCAGAAAATGTTTCAGTTATCAGATTAATCTTTACTCATTCGCCGCAGTATGGAAAAAGCAGTAAAGAGCTTGTCTTCCATTACGGTTTTAAGGCTGTTCTGCTAAATTGTTGTGAAGTCTGACTTGTTATTTTGAAGGTGGGGTTTGTCAGTGTTTTCTGTTGTTCTGTCTTCAAGCTGGATTGAAATTCTGTGGGGTGACTGCATAAGGATAATGATAGAAATACATTATACCTGCAGCATCCCTTAGCTTGGTGGCACACACATTTAAAAAAAAGTTGATGACTTTTCATGCCTGTTGCAAGCCAGTTTATTTCCTACTTGGGATTCAGATGACTAAGCAGTAAATCATGGGATGCAATACTTTAACCACCTGCTAAGATTGAGCAGGAACTTCCTTGACAAATAGGACTGAAAGCTCTGAAGTTTCCTTTTATTGGCATCAGAGCATCTGGAATAAAATTTTAATTCTTAGTAGAGAAAGAAAGATAAATATACACTGTCCTGGAGGATGAGTTATGTGTAAAAGAACAAGGATCTCTAGACACCTGAGAAGGCTAATGGAAGTGCTGGAAAATCAGAAGAGGTAAATAAATTTAGGCAAGAAAGTTACTGAAATAATTTGCCCTGTTTTCTGTGTGTTTGGATGCACACATGGGCTTTGCTGAAGGATAGTGTTAAGTTTTTGCAAAGAAGCCAAAAGTCACTGAGTCTATGTTTGTATGTACATACATATATATAAATATATACAATCTTCATGCATACATTAAGAAATAAGATTTCAAGGTTTTCCATATTGTGCCAGGTGAGATGTCGTCCATCCTGGTGTCTCGGGTTGGCCAGTTGTTGGTAATGAGTGCCTCAGAAGTATGAAACTGGGAGTGTACAGAGAAGTTCTTCCCCCTTATGCCTCTGATTAGGATAGCTTGGTATGTACTTCAGACTTGGAATATTCATCAGTTTGAAGTTTTCCAGAACAAAAATGCTGAAAAAAATACGAAGATTCTTCTTGTCTGATTATGGGGCCCAGCTACTGTAAAAGACTAGCAGATGCCCTGTACTAGGTAGCAGGACAGACAGACCAAGAAATGGCTCTGTGTTGGAGCTGTCTTGACTCAAATGAGACTCAGGAGAACAGGGATTTTAAGTGCTGGAAATATGCAGCAGCATGATGATTTTCCAGGTTTATCAGTGCTGTTGAAGTCTTGAATTGGAACAGAGTATCTGTTGAACCGAGATTACTGGAATTTAGGGATTGGCCAGCAGAAGTCTTAAAATGAAATGCATCTCCATGCATTCATGTGTGAAAAGCAGTTTTGGGGTGTCTGTATCTCAAACCCCAAACCAAACCCTAAATTAAAAAAAAATCCTGCTAAAAACCAAACAATACCAAAATTTTGCACTGGATTTAATATATGGATAAATTTCAGTCACTCATAATTTCTGATTTAAAAAAAAACCCATCTCAAGCAAACATTCCATACCTAAATCTTGACGGCATGTGCTTAATGCTGTCAGAAGAAAGCTCCAGCAAAATTGTTTTATCAGATTATATAATAAGGTACTTTGTTCATCAAGTTGGAATATTGAACTCTTAATAGTGGTTAATCGTTTACTAGCTTTGTGGAAGACCTTTCTTGACTTCTTGAGGCCTTTTTGCCTGGCCTTTTAGGAAATCCAGGATCTGCAATTCTGTGAAAAGCATGCTGTGAGTATATATTTGGTTTTGTAGTTTTGCATCATTATCATATTTTCATTACGGTTGTATCAGTTTGGCTGCTTTATGAAAGAAAATATAATTTCTTGTTATAGGTTCTCACATTGAATTAATTGTTTAAATGGTTGTAAGTCTAAATATTGACTTGGTGACAAATACTGTTAAGTGGTGGCAGAATGACTACATGATTCTGTATTAGAGCCATGATTAATGTGTGCTGACACATTTCATTCAAAGAAAACTTGAAACATTCTCTGAAAGGGATTGTAAGGGAAACATCTAAAATAATGATGGTCCTTACTTTTAAAAATGTGTATTATTATTGTAAATCCCTTCACCTGCAAATTTGTTAATTGCAGGAGAGTTGACTGAGTAGACGTGCAGTTTATTACCTGTAGCTGCTTCTGAACAGCTTTGTTCTTTTAGTTGTTGGGGATCAGGGAACTCTCAAATTCTGCGATATCCTCATTATCCAAGTGTCTAGCTGTGGTCATTCTTTCTTCAGAAGAGATTAGTCAGTCTTATTCCTTCTGATGTTAAGGTAGTAGACAGCTCATTCTATGTTTTTTCCTTTTTTTCCCCCTCCACTTCAGCTGATTTCACAATTGTGCCCTAAATCCGTCCCGTATCTGGCCTGCAGTTTGTATTTGGGAAGGTGCCTGAGTTTCCTTCATTTTCTCGTATTGACAGAGTATCATGGCATCTCAACTGCAGTTCAGTGCTTCTGGTGTCTAGAATGTCCTACCATCTGAAAAGCTCAGAGGAGGAAATGGAATGGAAACGGTGTAAAAGCCTTTATATGATGATTTGTTGTGGGGTTGGGTGGGGTTTTTTTGTTTTGTTTGTTTTTAAGGTGGCTAAGGAAGTACGAGTGAAAGTTGGGCAAGAGTAAATCAACTTCTGCCTCCTATTGCCGTTTGGGACAGTAGCGCTCCAGAACCTGTGAAGTGATTATTTTCCAGTCAGTACTGCTATGCATGCTTGTTAAAACCGTGTTGCCAGGGAAAAGTGGTGTGTTCCTTCAGTACCTTTATGAGTTTTTAAGGTGTGCAAGATGGTTGCCTCCTCCCCCCACCTCTGCTCTAAAATGGGCTTCCCATTGCAGCCTTGCCAAATCTCTGAAATGTACTCCTTTACCTTGCCTTGTTTTTGTTTGGATGGATAACATGGTATAATAAACTAGTCATAACAGTCTCCAACTTCTAGTTTCCAATGTTTAAGAATTATGTCAGCACAAGAAAGAGGATTGAGTGTATCATTTGGTGAATATTCTGGTTTACTAATCTCAAACAATGCATTCTTCAGAACTGACAAACCACTACGCCTTAAGTAAAAGTTCTGCTCTATGACTAGCATGGATATGTGTATACACTTGTGCAGTCTCTGTGGTATTTCAGTCCAACTTCTGTTGTCTGTGCCAAATGAATTAAAAAGTATATGAAAAAAAAGAATCCTGGATAAAGGACTTTGCTCCTTACTCTTAAAGGAGAAAATGGGCTGGGTTTTTGTGGTGTGGGTTTGGTGGGGGGTTTTGTTTGTTTGTTTTGTTTTGTTTTTTGTTTTTAGATCCGTAAGTATATGTGTCCTGTTTTCCCTTCCAGTGACTGAGGAGAGAGCTGCTGGCATGGAAGTGAGCTGGGTTTGTCCGTGGGAACTGTGAGTAAGGTATGTATTGTGACCCCTTCGCTGTCTTTAGTCTGTACCTTTTCTTCTTATGTGCTGAATTGAAAATTGCTTGTGGTCACTAAACATGAGGGACAGTAGTGTGTTAGAGATGGAATATTTTGAAATTGTACTAGCATCAGATGTGACAGCTGTCCAGCACAGACTTCATGGTCTCTGTATAAATGGCACAACTGTGCCCTTGTCACTGCTACCTAACAGTTAGTCAGACTTGTCACAAGTTAGCTGGTACTGCCTTGCGAACTTTTTTCAGTGTTACCAGTATTTGGCTCCGTAGACTGATTGATTCCCCTATATAAATGCAGACAATTGTATCTATGCAGTAAAATTGTCATGTCTGCAAAACTGTAACTGAGCATACCATGATACAGTAGCACTGAAAAGAGAGGGTGATACATTCAGACATTTTTTTTTGGTGCCAGGCTGAGCCTTACAGTAAAGCACAGAAAATGTTTTAACCTATTCTAACACCAGAGCAAAAGTCTCGTTTTGGATATCATTGCTTCAGAGAAAGAAGTAATGAAGTTTTTGTTTCAGTATCCTTTGAATTGGCCCAGAACAGCAACAGTACCGATTCCCCTACCCCTCCATCATGTTCTTTACCCACATTCATTAGATTTACATGCTAGGGAGCACCTCTTGAATACTTACTACTTCTTTTCAATAAATTGATTAGCTTAGTACAATAATATTGATATATGCTTCCCTATTAGTCACTGAAGAAAATTACTCCTATTTTTCAGTGGTGGGGTAGTTCAAGGATGGAGAGTCAGCTCTTGTAGGGGTAAAAGGGAACAGAAGATCTGGTAACTCAGGCTCAGTTGCTGAACTTTCCACTTAAATGAGTATCATGCTGGGTGGCTGTGTTAGGAGCTGTTAATAAATTCAAATACATTTTGATTTCACACCCAGTGTCCATTGATGGGATGGAGAGGCAAAGTCACTTCAGATTGGTTTAATTTCTGTAGACAGTTTGAAACTGTCATGACTAAAGAATGTGACTGGGGTCAGAAAACTGTTTCAGGCTTTGGTTTCACACTCTACCTAACATGAGGTAACTGAAAGCAGTCACTTTTAATTTGGCCCTGTTCCTCTGTTGTGTGGGTTGGTGGTGCATGAGTTTGTTTGTGGGGGTTTTTTGTTTGGGATTTTTTTTGTTTTGTTTGCTTAGATTTTATTTTTTTGAGGTTTAACCCTGTGGCTGTGCAGCATTTAGATTGCTAGCACAGTGGGAAACACGCATGTTTCCAGCAGAACAGAAAGCTGACGTGACTTCCTTTGTGGCTGCACAGCCACTAGATTTGAAGCAGGGAGGTAAGAATTTCAGACTGAGGTGAGGCAGTGCAACAGGGACTCACGCTCTGACACAGCCTGTGATCAGACAGAATTAGATAGAACATAAAACTACTTCCTCAGCCCCACAAAAGTAAATTGCCAAAATACTTCTTGATCTTAAGTTTTGCGGTTGTGCCTGCTATCTTGTGCTGGTGTGAATGCTTGTGCCAGGAACTGAACTGACTGAAATCTTAATATTTTACCTTTGTTTTATTTCCTTTTTTTAGTTCTATTTTGGTTTTTTTTTCAGTCTAGATTTTTTTCCTGAGGTATCTTTCCTTCCTGTTCTTGTCCCAAAGTTCGCGTCATCTGCGTTTGAAAGCCTGTTGTTTCTTGTGAGGTCTTATTTCCACTCTTCATTTGTCCAAGAACTTTCTTGCCCCAGTCTTCTCTAAATCCATATTCTGCAGGAGTTCCTTCGTACTTTCTCAGTGCTTCAGTTTTCCTGCAATGAATTTTCCAAGTCAAAGCTCACATCTGGCTGCAGATCGTCAGCATTCCCTTTTCTAGTTTGCTGCAGCCTCCCTCCTTCCATCCGTTGTTGGCACCCATTGCCACATGCCTTTGCTGCTGTCTGAATCCAGTGCTGCATTTGTTTCCTCCTGAGGGGCAGGGAGGAATGCTTTGCCTCCGACATGAAGGAAATTTTAAAAAATGCATCAGCCAGCAATTGCATGGAAGCCAGTCAGAAGGTGGTGGGAAACAGGCAGTCCTGTTCTCAACACACTGGAGTTCACCATGCATTTCTTTAGCACCAGTGCTGCCTTTAACAGCTTGCTCCTTTTCACAGCTCCCTCTGTTTTGCTGGCATAGCTGTTTTTGTGGCCGTGGTGAGCCACTCTGGGGAACAGATCCTCCTGGAAAGAAGTGTTTTTTTCTAGATTATTTTTCATCTGGCCCAGTACACATTGTCTCTGTAAGATTTATGCTGCTTTCACCATGAGGAAGGTATGAGAGTGGGAATGTGTAGCAGACTGCTTAAATTGGCACCGCTGCTAGATGTTTAAGTGTGTTCTTTGACATTACTGTTAAATTGATCTTTCAGTGAGCTGCTGTTGCAAAGGCTGGTGAAACCTCTACGCAGCTGTGCATTCCTGCTTCTTCCTTTGCATCAAAGCTAGTGATTGTGCAGCCACAGGGCACGTCCAGCTTGCTGACTGATCCTGCAGAAAATGGTTTCTAATCTTTTGCGGAGTTAATCGCCTGCTGATTCAGCTGACCTGAGTCACCCCGTGGGTGCACACTCATTAGATCAGACAAAAGGGAAGCAGCAGGAACCAATAGCTCAGTAGCAGAAGGCTGGATTCCTCTTTTAATTATGATGTTGAGCTGTATCATGACCAAGGCCTAAAGTATACAAGCATGCTCATTGATGCAGAACCTGAACATTGCATCTTTTTCACTCTCTTCTTTGAACTTCAGTAGAAATTGTCATTTCTTCAGTAGTTACCATCTTTAGTCTGACCAACTAGGTGATTAATTCAGCACACTGAGAGAGGTATGATAGAACTATGTGTCTGTAAACTGCTTTATCAGTTTAAGGCTCAACATCCTCTGAAATTAGAAGTATGTCTTCCTTGCTCATGCTTTGAGCTTAAATCAGAATTTCAGAAGTTGCTGGGGAATTAATTCTTTTTGAGCAAGCTTTGTTTATTATAAATATCATTGTGATTTGCAAACTAGCTTTGGTATTATCAGCTCTTCTGTCTACCCAGAGTTCCATGAGCTTGAAAGCCACAAAATTCCTGCAAATACAGATGAAATAATGAAAAGTATTTCTTAAAAAACATCTGGAATGCCAAACTAAATTTCTTAGCCTGCTATTTGTGGTTTTAAGAAATGGGTGTTTGATGATGATTTTTCAAAACCTCTTAAAGACTTTCTATCACTGTTGAACTGAGTGAAACAAATGCTGGTGCCCTTGGAAGGAAATACTTAGAGCTTGAGAAATATGATTCTTGATGAGTGGTTGTTAAAATCATGTGTGAGGCTATGCTTGTCTACAGCAGAAATTATGCAGTTGATATCTTTGCACTACTTGTGTTTTTTGCATCTTTTCCCCCTCAAGTCCTAACTTCTTTATACAGCTGTTCATGCCTTTTGTATGATAACATTTCTTGCCGTTTTCTTGCTGGCCTGAGCATGTCTTTTTCACTTTGTACTGATAGATTTGCTGGAGGCAGTTAGTGGAGAGGCTTCTGGTGACGCTACTGGCACAGTCTACATGTGGATTCCGATTCACTCATCCATGTTTTACCAGCATCTTTGTTCACATGTGCTGCAATCTTTAAATTTTTAATAGGGACAATGTAAGGTAGTGGCTTGTGATCATGATAAAAAGAACAGTTTACACCTTCAAATCACTGGTTCTAACCCAGGACAAATTTACTTTTGACTGTTTTTGCCTGACCCCTCCCTGCCCCCAATGACTGTGAAAGTGAAGGAAGTTGATGACTGGTTCGTTTTGCAGAAGACATGCATGTGGAATACGTGTGTTAAAATTCCATAGTCTAAGAAGATCTGTCTGTATAGCTTGGTTTCTTAACTTATAGTGGTTCCTCAGTAGCCAACTGTTGCGTTTTCAGGGTACAGTCTTTGTGATGCTTGCCTTGTTGCTTACTGTATTGTATGTACTTTATGTACAGTATCATCAGTTTAACTCTTAATTAACTGGAGACACAATTCTGCCAATGGTTGTATGCCTGAGTTAAGCTGACTGACAGAAAATGAAATATTTCTTAATACAACCTTGGAGGTCTTTCTGTTGGTGACTTTTCTTTGATATCTAAAGATAAAAGATATCTCTCACTCTTGATCACTATAGCTTTTCAAACTAATGTGATGCTTTGGCATCTATCTGCTGCAAACTTTATTTCTGGATTATTCTTTTGATTTGTGATGACCTGGGGTGTATAGTTGCCTGTGAGTGTGTCATGGCATTGTCTTCTCACTCATTTCAAAGATTTATCCACTTAAAAGCACTTTGCCCCAAGACTGCCTTTTCTGCTGGTTGGATGATCTCAGCTGGCATAATCATTTAGCAGAAGCCTGCTCTTAAGTTTAAAATAAAAAAACCTGTCCTCTCAAAATAGCCCAGCTGCACACACATGCTGTTGCTGTTAGGTGCTGGAGGTTGCTTAGCAATTCTTAAATTGGTAGGAAATTGCTATTACCCTGGCAACTCAGCCCCAAAATGCAAACAGGGAAAGTTGTTTATAGAGGTGTCCTTGGCTGATTTGGGAATTGTGCCTNTTTACTTACTTATTTTTAAATCCCTTTTGTATGTTTTACTTTAGTTATTGAGGTTTCATGTTAGGAAATGTGGTACTGTTCTTTGATTTATTTAAGTGGGGACTGTTAAGATCTTGACTATGCCATATGAATATTGCCAAAGTCAAGGCAACTTGAATATGTGAAGACCTAGTGCACGTGTCCATGTTCAACATGAATGTTGGATAAATTAAACTATATAACAACACTTTAAGGTGACATTGCTACCAAAAGTAACCATACTGATTTCTTTTTCGTTGCTTCATGCCTCATCCCTCAAGCTAGCCCAAGTTTTTGTGTGGCTGGGTGGCAAGCCTGATCAGGAACTAATGCAGATTAAAAGTAGTAGTTTGTGTGTGTGTGTTGCCAGGTCTGATCTAACACAGGTCAGTTCCTTGATCTGGCTCACATGAGGTGAGGAATGAGCAGCCTGGACTGTTCTTTTGTTGGCAATGCCAATTTGGTGTCTAACCAGAGAATGTGGTCCTATGATACAGCTAAGTTGATTTAAGGTGATCTCTTGCCAGAAGGGGTGGTCTTGGAATGCATGCTTTTGTTGCTTCCCTGTGCCAACATTGGTGCTTGTCTGACCTTATAATGAGATGATGAATATAAGGAAACTAATCCCTTGTCCCCCTTCTCAATTTTCTTTTCACTTAGCTCTGTGTACTAGCTTACTGCGAGTCAAGCAGGTTTCAGTGCTCTGTGTGTCTTGTCTGTTTTGTTTCGCTTTTATCTCTGGGCTTTGAGTTGTCCTTCAGTGATTGTGGATGAGCAGCTTTATGAGAAGTGTCTGTAAGTAGTTGTGTCATATGGTAAATGCAAAGCAGAATACCTTTTACACCAAGGAGTAAACCAATCAGGATTACTCTGTGCTTACTGTGATACGGTGTTGGGATTTCAAGAGGATGCAGCTAAAAAGAAATACTTCTGTGAAGACAGCTTGAGAGGGTTGGGCTTATTCAGCCTGGAGTAGGCTTGGGAGAGACCTTATAGCAGCCTTCCAGTACTTGAAGGGACCTGCAAGAAAGCTGGAGGGGGAGAGAGCTGTTTACAATGGCATGTGGTGATTGGAAGAGGGGTAATGGTTTTAAACCAAAAGAGGGTAGGTTGAGGTTAGAAAGGAAGAGATTCTTCCTTCTGAGACTGTTGAGGTGCTGGCACAGGTTGTCCGGAGAAGTTGTGATCCTCCCCTCCCTGCCATTGTTCAAGGCCAGGTTTGATGGGGCTTTGGACAGCCTGGGCTAGTGGAGGGTGTCCCTGCCCGTGGCAGGGGTTGGAAATAGGTGATCTTTGTGGCTCCTTCCAACAGTCTGTGATTCTAAAAGGCTTCTATGTGGAAGTTGAAAAGCAACTTAGTCTTTGTAGTTTGCAGGTTAGACAAAGAGAATCTCTTAAAAAAATTCTGATTGTCTATGGTTCTTAATCTTATCACCTTTATAAAATTGATTTTGCTGTCTTTGTCTATCTGACATTGAAGTTCTTAGATGCCTCCAGAAGTGAATGATAAAGATTATTTATATATTTAGGAGTAGTGTGTAATGTTTCTTTTGAGCAGCTCCATTGTCTCCCTAGTGTTGTGGCCCATGCTTCTGTTGTTGAAGCGGTGGTTTTGTGCTTTATAGTGATGTAATTTGGGCACTCCTGGCTCCTGAGAGCTGATTGTTGCCCATGTGTTATGGTGACACAGCTCTGTGTATAGTTGGCAATGGACTAGACTGGGGAACTGATTTTGCTAAATACCCAGAATAAATGGCTGTTTATCAGGTAAATTGATTCCCCAGTTGAAGAAGGGGCAGTGTAGGGACCAAAATGGGCAGCTGGACAGTGGAGGACTTGAGGGGGGCTTAAGCTGGTGTTGATGCTGTAGAACATCTGTGGGATCATAGCTATTCTTGTCCTGGAAGCAGAGGGCCCAAAAGTAAAGAAATGACATGATAGAAAGCTTTTGTCTGATTAGGCCACAGACACACTTCCTTGAGGGCACTCACCCTATTGAGGATAAGAAATGCTTGCTCTTACAACTGTCCATCAGCTTCTGGATGACTCACTTAAAGATCATGGTGTGGCACATTTCTTTATGGGAAATTTTCTAGTCTGTTCAGAAATGA
The DNA here is from genome assembly GCA_013400835.1 of Zapornia atra. Taxonomy (NCBI): domain Eukaryota; kingdom Metazoa; phylum Chordata; class Aves; order Gruiformes; family Rallidae; genus Zapornia; species Zapornia atra. The sequence continues at coordinate 159,224 of VZTU01016237.1, forward strand.
CAGGAAAACAAACATTTTGAAATTTTAATTAGGTTCTAAATTTTAATGTGTGTAACTAACTGATTGATCATTTTACAGTGACAGTTATAGAGTGGTATAACTGTCTGGGAAATCTAAAAACAGCCTTACTGTTGGTTACAGGAAAGGATTCCATGCCTTTCACAGGACTTCCAAATAATGCAGCATGGATGATTATAAATCCTCAAAGCATCTTCCAAATCCCTCTATGTCCTCATCAGAATTTTACTTGAAAACATTAAAATCAAACTCACCCAGTTATAGCTTTTACTGTAATCTTGTGGACCGGATGCATTTTTATTTATTTATTAAAGTGGGGATATGTTGGAAGCTCAGGCTTGGCATTGCTCTGGAAAAAGTTCTTTTTCCATTAGGTAGTAGCTGGATGTTTGGATGTACTCATGGTGTAAGCAGGTTCTCTGCCCTGTGCTATCTTGACACAAGTGTTTATGTGGCTGCATGGCAAACTGCAGTGGGAACCTGATTTAGCTGGAGTGAACCAGAAGACTGTCTTTTACACCTGGTTTGGTTTTCTCATTGGTTTGTTATGTATCACATTAGATTCTTGTTCTGGCCTAAAATAGGAGGGGCATGTAGATGAAAGAGAAGGCAGGATTTCCTAATGTATGTAATGGTTCATCCCAGTTTAGTTTCATTTGAGCTGTAATCCTGCTTGGAGTAATAGAATTGTTTGAGATGCAGAGTCAGACTGTTTTTGTTATTTTTTGCATCTTGTGGCAGTGTTCCCCTGTGCTGTGTTGGTTCAACTGTGGCTTGTATGGAGGAATCAATCCAGCTGAAAAATAACCTAAGAAAAACTGAATTTCAGCTGAATCCGCTTTCTGATACGGTGTGTAGTGTGGATATACAAGCAGCACTGATGGCACAACACAAGATACAGTGTAAGGGCAAGAATGAATGTCAAGGCAAGGTTTGTGTAAACTGTATTACCTTTGATGTGGGACAAACGTTGAATAACATGCCAGCTAGGATTAAGAGGTCTTCTAGCTGTGTCATCTCCTACATGAGTTAGGAAACCTGCAGGTCTAGGTCCAACTCTAATGATAATCTAGCCTGTGTTGTTCCATGGGACAATTTACTGGAGAAACTGTGCTTTATAATCCCAGTACCAGTGGACACCACTTGGTGTAGTGTTGCTCAGAGTTACATAGCAAACTGGTGTGTAAGCACTGACCTTTTGCTCCACTCTCATGTAGCTGGCTAGGCTAGACTGCTTTTAATGTCACTTTGTACCGTGCTTTTACATAAATGATATAGTTTCCTTGGATTGGCTAATGTAGATTAGGGAAGTAGATTCTGCTTCACCACACTGTTGCTAAGTAGTGTTTGAAATGTGATTTTCCTAGTTGACGCAGATCACAAATTCCTGCTTAAAAGAAAATCCAGTATGTCAGAAGTTCCTAGGTACAGTTGTTGTTTACCTAGTTGGAGCAGATCCTGTGTATGTGAGAAATGTAAAAATGTTTTTCCCCTTTTGGGAAGTGGACAGAAGTCTCTTTCTTTTCTAGGGTAGATTGAGGAGGGATAGTTGAGTGTCCTGCTATTCTGAATCTTTGTTGGGTGGGTGTTGGGTATGTCTGTCACCTATTTGTCGATTCAGGCCTGGCTGCACTTGTCCTCCTGCATGATCTGAACTAACCACCATAAGTGTAACATCTCCAGTACACCTCCTTTGACAGAGCAAATTGACTTTGGCTCCTCTAAGATGGTGGCAGCAGTCCTTACTGGCCAGCCTCTGAACTGAGTAATTATTCTTCCTTTTAGCCCCTTTCCTCAGGCCTCCAAATTACAGGGACAGGGCCTGAGGCCAGTTGTGTTGGTTGTGATTTAACTCTTTCCAGCCTTTGGCAAGGATTGCTTACCAGTTTACCAGACTCTGTTACTCAGTGTTTTAAGGGTATGTGTTTCCAGGCTTTCTGTAGCCGTTGTAAAAAGGGCACACTCCCAATTTTTTCTCTTTGCAGATTACCGTTACAATTTGCTCTCAAATGGATATGAAAGATATTTGCTTTGGACAGGAAATATGTCAAGGAGGGAGTAGGCACTTTCCACACAAGCTGTAACCGAAGTAAAAGCAAATACTTCATAGGGCCATAAGCATTGGCTCAGTCTCTTGTTTTGTTGTAACAAGCACCAGCTTCAGTTGGTGGGTTTTGTTTCCTTTTCTTCTTCCACCCTTCTTTTCCTTGCTTCACTTCAGATCATGACATAAGGTCCTGGGAACAAATGTATGACAACATGGATGAAATAGTGTGTGTTTATTACCAGCAATTTGTATTGTGGCTTTGAATATACACTGCACACATTTTTGAAACAAATGTACTATCACTTAGAACTTTGCTCTGGGTATTACAGAGCAAACATTCCTAATCAGCTGAAGTATGAAACTGAAATAAATGGAAGTGGGGAAAATGACTATTTGAGCTACTTTATGAGCTATTAATGTGTTGGATGTTGTCACACAGGTTAATGATGAGTGTTAAGTGAAGAATATTTAATAAAAAACTGTATGGTTAAAAATGTTGCTCCAAGTTTACACTTCCCGATTGAATGCCGGCAGGTTATCCTGATGGTTTTTACTTTGCTTCTTTCTTTACCTGCATCTTTTTGAAGCTGAGGGTTAGCCTCTGGTAGTACCTTTTGCTTGATGAATGACTACAGTACAACAGAGTTATGTAGTGGTAGTCTTCTGAGTTTAGACTGGTTGAAACAGCAGCATACCAGGAAGCAGGAGGCTTCCATCCTCATTAATCAAAACCTAATATGATTGCCCTTGTATAATGTCCGTTACTGTTTCAATGTTGACACAATAACCATGTCACTGGAGACTTCCAGCTGGTTTGTTTCCATTTCAATTACTGAACGTAAAAGAATTTTAACACAGTGGTGGCTTTTAAATACTTATTTAAAGAATTACGGAAATATGAAACATTTAAAAATTGCTTATTTTATTAGAGCCCTTTATGGTGTATTACTGTAGCTAAGGTTTTAGGTGGGAAAGCTTTTCTGTTTACTTAATGTGGAATATTTTTCTTGCATTCAGTTTCTCAGATAGTAAATGGGGAGAGAGAGATATTTTTTGAAATGCAAATGATTTTATTTGAAAAAATCGTTGTTTGTTGTATTTGGCTGTCCTACCAGGTTTATTATGAAGGATTTCTTTACCTGACTGGATTTCAACTTGACAGTTACTCTGTTAAAACACCATTGTTGGTACAGAAGGACAGTAGTTGAGTTCAGGATGGTTATAAATAGGCTGACTTCATGGGAAGAACTCAATCTATGGTGATTACAATTCTAGTCTTCTCAAGATTGAGTTCCTAAAGTACTAAAAAGTTGAGAATGTTCTCATACTTTTTGAGAAAATGATAATAATCTGTAATTCATCAGAAGTTTCTGCAGTGATGCTGTTGGAGGTTTATGCAAGTTTATAAACTGCTGAATTTAGCAAATTTAAATCGCTAGTTGGATTTGAGTTCATGATAACAAAAATGATCTGCTAAAGAATGCGTTTCTCTAGAATATGGAGATGCCAGGACGGGCATACCAGTTAGGACTCTGACGGGAGAGATTTAGTGTTGGGTTTGTTTGTTTGTCTTGCAGGTTGCCATCACGAAAGCCAAAGTGGATTTCTCCGGTGTGGTGTGCCTGCCCCCTTCCGTCATTGCTGGAAATGGGCTGGACGGAGGAGGGGCTGGCGAAAATGATGATGAGCCGGTGCTGGTGTCACTTTCGGCGGCCCCCAGCCCTCAGAGCGAAGCTGTTGCCAATGAGCTGCAGGAGCTCTCCTTGCAGCCCGAGCTGACCCTCAACCTCCACCATGGCCGAAACCCCAACCTTCCTCCACTCAGTGAAAGGAAGAATGGTAAGTGGTACAGTGCTCTCATGTAGTATGTCCTCACCAAGGAAGTATTGTGGTGTTGCCATGGTGTGTGTTCTGGTGACAGGGCTGCTTCTGATTGCTTCTTCCAATGTTTTCTTTGTATGAAGAACCAATAATCTGGCATTGACAAAACTGATTTATATTGCTCGGTGGACTGAAGTTACTGATTGTGGAAGTTCCAGAGACATCTGGTGATAAATGCTTTACATTTATCGTTTGAGGTGAATATCAGAACCATGTGCTTGTGGTCACTAAAAATTGTGCAAAGCTGTGACAGTTAATCAAAGGAAGTCATAGCTCATCTTCAGGTTATAGCCTATAGAGTTTGTTCTTTGCCACCTTGGCCTGTACTTACCAAGGGCATGTAGCTTTCTCACTGCAAGTATCTGAAAAGTTCTGTCATGTTAGAACACTCATTAGAAGGAGGAAGAAGACCTAGAGTTAAAAATGAAACATCCCAGTAGTCCTTATAATCCTGAAAATGACCTGTCCTATGTTTCTTCAGTAGCAGGTAGTTTATAGATTACTATGGTATGAATCCCTCCAACTGTTTGATGTTGGAATGGTGAAATACAAGGTGACTTGGTGACCAGAATTCCTAGTTTTGGAAGAATGTGAACAGTTTGAAGCTCAGGGTCACCAGGCTGCCACGAAAGCTTTAGCAAATTCAGCCTCATCCTGTGACAGACTGATGAAACCATGTGATAAATGGAGGTTTCTGTTTGAGAATTTCTTTTGGCGATCTCCTTTCACTCTCTGGGGTATATGTTGGTGGCTCTTGGCAATATGAAGGCCTTGCAAGAGTTTGAATTCTTGCTATCAACTTTACCTGCAAGATACTGTGCATCTGAGCATGGCTGAGTCCTGGTTTCCTTACAATGTTTGGCATTGTATGTTGCATTACATGCATTACATAGACTTGCATGGCACAGCATAGTGGAAGTGCTGGAGAGTTTGGGAGTGGCTTTATAGCCAGAACATAATGCCTATGGGAAAGTGATTTAGAGTATGTGGACTGTAGGACAGTAGCATGGATTAGAGGGATACCTCACATGACACACCTGGTTATTTACCTCCAGAAAATGAGCATACCCTTCTCTGAACAGTGTATTACTGTTTTGCTTCTTGGAAAAATTAATTAACTTCAACCAAGAATTCCGTTATTTAAGAGATAAAAAGGGGGTTCCTCATACATATACATTATACCATCATTCTGTGATTATAGCCATGTTTACAGGCCATAAAAATGGAGAAGCTAGAAACTGCAGAATAGAACAAAAAGCTTCTAATCCTTGACTACTTCTAAGTATAAGATAAAACACATCCAATGGAGATAAAGGTGGTGGTGGAAGTAAATAAAAGAGATGAAATGGAACATTAGTCAGCATCATAGACTGTGATCTCAACACATTTCAACTAGTGGTAGTCATGGCCATTTTATCGTTAGGATAAGATTTCAAATTAAATTTAACTGAGATAGTTTTGAAACTTGTAGGGGGCTTGAAGGCAACATGGGAAAAGCATATGAACCTTTGTTTTCAAAACCTGACAGCTGGCTGCCTGAAGGTGACATTGTGAATTTAGTGGAGACAAGGTTCTTCTCAGTAAGGCATGATTAAAGGTCCTGAGTTGAGAAGAAACTGTTTGTTCTTGATGACACAAGGAAAGGGATACTAATGTTGGGAATACATAGGAGTATTTTATTAGGAAAATTAAACTTGTAGCAGCACTTTGAATGGATATAAGCAAGACATAACAGCTTTTGTTATGGTCAGAGGAAAGGATATTCTGTTACAGAAATTAGAGGCCTTATATGATTCAGTTGTTTGGATAGGTTTAAAAATGGTTATCTTGGGAATCTCTTACAGACATAGTTGGTTTTCCTATATCTGAATAATATTATTTTTATGGACTCAATCTTGAAGCTGTGTCATTGTGGGCTGCAAATCTGTTTGACTGGAGCAAGTAAAATACAATAGGGATTAAAAATATTTGAAAAGGATCACCTCTGCCCATACCTTTAGGCAGAGGTGTCTGCCAAAGAAAATAAGGATATTCCCGGAAATGACTCATGAGGTGGTTCTGTTCAGACCTGTTCTTTATCAGGGCTCAGCACAATAGTGGGAATTTTACTGCTGGAGGTGCAGCTTTTCAGACAAGGTATAAAGTCCTTGATCTAGACTGCCTCAGTATTCCTTATCTTCATGGGTATACAATGCTCTTTACTCTTAGGCTGCAGTATGTTGATATGTGTTGCTTGTGTGTACATTCATTGAAGTACTGTGGGACAGAAAAGTGCTGCTGAAGTACGGTTCTCTGCAAACTGTTCACAGCAGAAAAGGGGACTTGGCTTAGTGAGCTGTTGAGAAACATAGCTGATGCATTTTGAGTTAATAAACTTGTTCCCTCAAGTGGGAATGTTTCAGTTATCTTGGGGTAGAGGTTGCACAGTTGCTGAAAGCTGTTGAGCTTGTTAAAGCTCCTTTTTTTAAATATGGTGCATCTGTGCTGTTGTGCCTTTAGCCTCAAACATGTTAAAAACCTCTTCAGAGGTGATGTAGCAGTTGAGATGGCAATCTGCTCAAACATTCGAGCAAGCCCACATGGAAGCATGTCTTGCGCAGTGAAACTGACAACTTGCCGTATTCAAGGTATGGGGAAGATTTCAGCTGAGTGATGGTAGGAGGGGAGGAGATGGTAAATAAGAGACTTGCTGGAAGCTGCCTATCTGTGTCAAAGGGTCTCCTGTTTGCAGTTCTAGGCAGGCATTGCTGACTCACAGCTGAACTAACTACTTGCTGAGTGCTTCTGTCAGGTTAACCCTTTGTGTAACTTTGGCTTACAGAGCACTTTGTTTATCTGTAGATGTCTGTAGAAAAATATTACATGGATTTGTACTGAATTTGTTACTTCAGGCTGCGGTCTGGAACAGAAACTATGAGCTGAGTTTAAATATAAATGGCATGTGAGGCATCATGGAATTATGTATCCCATGGGAGAACTGGGAGTTCAGTCCTGCATGTACATGCTGCTGTATGTCCTAGGACAGTGGACTTTTTTTTCCCTGCTCTTAGAGAACTGAAGAGCAGCAAGAAACAGTTTCTGGGGCTTTTAATGTTGGTCTTGTTTTGTTTCAAACCCGGACTCCTTTTCATTTTCTTCTCCTTTATCACAGCTACAAATTATCCTTGTGGGTGTTTGTACATGCAAATAAGTACACCAAGACAGATGGGTGTAATGACCTTAAATATCTTTACTGAATAGTTAAGTTATACTAAATTAAAATGCAATAAAAGCTCTTACATATATGTGACGTATTTGAATGTAACAGGGATAGGAAACAATTTCTTGTCACTTCAGTGGAAGGAAACCTTTAGTAGTAAGGTGTTAACAAAACATTTAAAAATAATTTTTAGGTTCTATTCAGACATAGTCTTAATGGAACATTTAAGGTATAGTTATCTAATTTGTCTTTGTGTTTTTGTCCTAAAATTCATATTCCTTCTCTTTTTTTTCCCCATGTTCATCGAGGCCTGAACTTTAACTGAAGGAGAGCCTGTGACTCATTTGTTGCCGTACAATCCAAAAAAAGGCCGTTACATTATGAAGTCATCAGAACCTCTTAAGTGTATCTTGATTTTTCTCAGTCACTTGTACTAAGATGCCAAGATAACTTTTCCTAACCCTTAGGGCAGGTTTAGAGCAAGGCCCTGATGGATGTGGTTACAAAAAATATTAAAACATAGGTGGTGATCATACACATCTTGTGCAGTTTAATAATTTCTGATCAGAATTGTCCTATATAGCTTTCATTTGAGATTATGATAATTGCTCCACTAGCTTATCAACATTCTCTCTTGACCCATTTTCCCCAGATGAATTCAGAGTTACCTTTGTCCAAGGTCATAAAAACCATTGTGTTAGAAGCCTGTGACAGTCTGGTTTCTTCTCACTCTAGACTTACTTAAGGTGAGGTAACATTGTTTGGAATGAACTGTTGCATTTTATGATTACAGGTTTGAACAAAACTTGTACCAGCTTGTCAGTTTTTGTAGTTTACTTGATCTGGGATGCCTGCCTTCTACAAAGTAGCATATGTGCTGGGGTGTGGGGAGAGGGAATGGGGGGGCATGGGAGGGGGCAGGGAAAAAGACTACTTGGAATGTGTGGAATTTCAGTATGACTGAAGTCATCTAACAGGCATGGGCTTTAGGTATCGGAAGGTATTCCTGTTACTGTAAAGACCAAGTGCTGTGCAAAACACAGGATTAATTGTTGCCACATAAGCTCTTGATGATTATACTCGCTTACAAATTGCAGAGTTGTACTTTCTAAATAGTTCCAAGGAGCTAATTTAGTGCTTAAGTGCCTATGCCCATTTACTGTTAAAAGATAGGAGTAATATTTTAAATGTTTCATTTTGAAGAATTGTGTAGGTAATTGTTTCTGCAATTTTTATTATGTTATGTGTCCCTGTCTGCCTCCCCTTTCCCTTTCTTATCCTGGACTGTCATTACACTGAATGCAGTCAGAGTCAGGATTTATTTAAAAAAACCCTTTTTATGTTGGTTTTGCAGATCTTATAGCTGTCTTCTTGCTACTGTGACTTTAAAAGCATTTATTTCTTTAAATCATGTCATAAACTGTTTTTTTAAAAAGTTAATATTGTGACTTGTTAATTCTTTTATGGAGTTAGGCTTGTTTTCTTATTGAGAAGGGTGGTGTTTTATTCCTGAGGAAGGGTTTTAAAGAGACACGATTATTCTGAAATTATTTTCTCAGGTTTTATTTAAGGAGGGTGGATTTTTTTCATGTGGCTTGGTTTTTTGTTTGTTTTTGTGTACTTCAGGAGTAGAGCAGCTTAAAGTTACGTTTAACTACGAAGTGGTGGTTACTGCCTCATCCAGAGCTTAGATCTGGAGAAGATTATGTTGTAACAAAAAGACCAAGACAGGAAATACATCTCTTTCTCTGATATGTCCTTCACACACATTCCAGTGAGACTTGCTATTTTCTCTTGTGTGTGAGTAAGGGGAATGGTTGTTAGAATAAAAACAACCAGTCTGTCTTGGATAGATTTGTGTTAAGAGACTTTATGTCCCTAGGGACTATAAATTTAGCATGTTGTCTGAAAGTTTCTGATGGAGCTGTGAGATTCAGAGCGTGATAGACATGACTGGCCTGTTCCTGATGGGAGCTACTAAACAGCTGAGAAGTGGTAATCTTTTGAAATATTTAAAACAAACTTTTAAGCAGTGATGAGAGAATAGTTGAGCTGGCAGAAGCAATGCCAAAGGCAGCTTTAATGTGGTGGCTTTATCAAGTTAGCTTGCGATACAGTTTTTATTTGTTTCTGATGAACTTAAGATTATAATGCTCTTCTCAAATCACTGGTTTGTAATATTCCTCTGTCTTCTCTTTCTCCTTTATGTTTTTTCTCTCATTTCAGTTTGCCTTTGAGGTTTAAAGGTTCAGGGCTGATGGATGAACATTAGACAGACAACTTGATAACTTTTAAAAAAAATTCCTTTTTCATGAATTTAAACTGCTTGCTAAAAATTCAGGCCCAGATCTGGGCAGTTTGTTTTGTCTGTGTGAGTAAGGACTTTTGTTACTGATTTCACTGTTTTAAATATTAAGGGTAATAACGGGGAAAGGGAGTTTGGCTCTGTAAAGGGAGAATGCCATTTAGCAGTATTCTCAGTCTGTTCTATTTAAACAGGGAGTGGCTGCTTCATGAAAGAAAGATTACACCATTTTACAATAGTCACTGCTTGTACTTAGCAGACTGAATTCTAGCTTTGGGTGATTGCCTGCTGCTTTAATGCGTGGCTTTCCTCATGGAAATTTTAAATTTTCTATAGTATTGGGATACTATCAGCCACTTCTGCTGGCTGTAACTCTCCCTTTGCCACAACCAATACATTGCCACAAAGTATAATGAACAAATCTCTCTGAAGACATTCATTAGTGTAATCTTCATCTTCCTCGCTGGTCAAATAAGCAACATCCTGGTTAATGCTTTCAATTTCATCTGTCTGTTCGTAGTCACTGGCAGTGCATGTGTACAATGTTTGAGGGAGTTAAGTGATGTTCCTGGACACTGTAGGAGAGATTTCCTTTCCACTTTGCTCATAGTGCTTCCCCCTATATTTCCATGTATCACCACATAAAATAATCATACATTCTGCTGAAAATTGATGGTTTCCTTTATTTATGATGCAGGTAGGTGTTTATATTCAGGGTAGGTGTTTGAGTGACTTCTTTCTCTCGTTAGTGTCTCTGAATTTTCAGGATACAGTGCACCAGTTCAGTTCCTTTCCATAGGGATTGCACAGCAAGAATGGACATTTAAGCCTGCAAATTTTGCCTAGTCTGACTGTGAATCTAGGACTTCATAGGCGTTTGAATATGAGACAAGCCCAAATAAGCTGATTCCTGTCCTTTTAACAACACACTACTGATGTAAGGAGTATGGAAATCAGATAAATACTACAAGATCATCACTGTAAGGGATTTTCCTGTATTGTTTAAAGCTGCCAAATTAATTTCTTCTGCCTCCTTTGAAGCCCCAGATGTGTTTGTGTGTGGGAAGGAAGATATGTTGCTAAAACCTGCCGTGCTCTTCTCTCAGCTGTTGAGCAGCTGTTAGGGAGTTCTTGCATCTGACTGCTAGAGAAGCCCAGAAGTTATTTAAGATTGGTGGGGACAGAAAACAGTGCTAAAGCAATATTGTGCACTCAGTTAATCATCTTCATAAATGCTATTGTGGCAGGGGAGTATTCTGATTTGCTACAAAGATTTTAAACCTAAAAAGAGGTCTGTATCTTTGATGCAGAGCACACTGTATGTATTTGGGCTCAATGCAAATATATGCAGTTACTTACTTGACCTAATGAGAAGTGACAGTGAGCCTTGGGGGAAGATGGGAAAGCTGCTCTGGGGACAGAAGCATTGGAATTGGTTTGTTAAGATAATTAAATTATCTGTTGGGCAAATTACTTGAGATTCTTTAGAGACTGAAATTGAATTTCCTTTCTGTTGGGAGCTAGAATTGTCTAGCGAGGAAAGACTTAATTCTATTTTTATCTTTTACTCAAGAAATATTTAACTATAAAAGTTTTGTCCACTATCCCAAATAATTTGAAACTAATCACCTGGATGTGGGAAACAATTTCTTTGCAACCTCTAGACAGGTTGGATGGGAGGGTCTGGTCCACAATGGGAAAAGTCTGAAGGAGAAAGGGCATTTTGTTTGATTTTAAGAAAACTGTCACTACCATCTATTTGGAAGATGTTTCAATTCTTTGTTACAGTAGCTCAGGTTTAGTGGTCAGCAAGGGGAGATGATAGGGATGGGGGAATAGTGCAGTTATGGAGAAAAAGGACTGGTAACGGTTGAAGAGAAGTGACTGCTTTGTCAGCAGGATGTATATGTTTTTGGCCACGTTGTTTCAAAGCTGAGGATGTCTGCATGTTTATGTTAACACTGGGTCTCCTTGTCCTTGGAATGAAATTGCCTCATCTGTGGAGCCCCTTAGGGGATTGAATGTCTACCCAAGACGTCATCTTTCCCTTTTAAAAGGGGAAAAAACTGCCAGTTCTAGTGTGTCTGACCCCTTCCTTCCCCCTCCCTTTTGCTTACAGACCATCAAGGGGCAGACCTTACTTCTGCAGACTACATATCTTGTGTTCCCTATTTGAGTATTCATTTTTCTCCTAGCAGTAATTTGGTTCTGGGCTGTTCCAGCTTGCGTGTAGTGAATAAGCAGAGAACTGCATGTTGAAAGACTGAGTTTTCTCAGTAGGCATAGTTTTCATCATATAAGGATGAGAATTTCTGCAAGTTTTGAATGAGATCCAAGTTGAGAGGTCCACTTGAATTATTTTTTTAACATATCTCCATCTATCTGTCTATAGAGGTCTTTAAGGGATTGTAACTGTTGAGAAAAGGATCAACATGACACTGCTGGAATCAGAGATGTAGGTAACAACACTCCATTCAGGTATCACCCCAGATATGTCCCATGGGTAAATTCTGGTAGCGAATCATGGTTGCTGAACTATATAAGGAATGCCAGGAGGCTGTCTGACTTTGAGTAAAGACAAATTACAGAGCTGTGGTAACTTCATGTGCAGGTTGCAGACGGATGCTAGTTGGATGTTAAATACTGATCACTTCAGAGTATCATCAGAGATAATTTTCTCTCTCAGTTTTTTATTTCTTGGTCCCCAGTGTTAGAGTTAAATGCCTTATGAAGATTAGAATATCCCAGTCAAATCTAGGACTTGTTCTAAATAAATTTCCTCTGTTTAGCTTTTGGATGATTTATGCAGTTTTATTGTTAATTATTTTTCTATGAAACATATTTGTGATACTTTGGGGAGATATTAAATTCTGTGTTTTGGGAAAAAATACTTATGCTTTGAAACTTCCCAATACTTGTTTTTTGTCTTGAAAGACTGTTTCTTTGAGAATGAAAAAGGTATTGTGTTTATATGACTTGGTGCTAGGTACTGTAGTCTTTTTGTGATACTGCACTTACCTGTTAGTATGTAGAGAGTTGCATTTCTGACATGTACAGCATGCTGGAGTGAGGGTTCCTGTTAATGACAGGATGGTGTACTTGTGTAGAGCGATTTTATCTGTGGCTTTAGAATATGCTGCAGTTATGGAACTTAGCAAATATGTACAGATATGAGTGTCCTCTCCTCTGTGGATGGTAACAGAGGCTGACTGTAACCTTGGTAAAATCTAACCGCAAGCTAGTAGTAGTGTAGGAGTTTGGGTTTGCATTTCTGTACTCTTAATCTCTTGTAGAGTGTTGCCTGAAAAGCAGCACATATGTAATGCCAAAAGTGTCAGGACAGACTTGTTTATGAAAGTTAACTGCTTTTTCTTTTCCTCAAGTAGTGACTTAGAAAGAGACAAGTAAAACAATAACTTCATAGTTTTAGCTAGGTTTTTTTTTTCAGAAATTGCTTTTTTTTCCCCCTGAATTTGTGGCACTGATTTCCCTAACTTGGTTTCTTTATTAAAGCATCTGTGAAGGTTGTGTGTGTCTGTAAAATCCTATACAGCCTTTGTTCTATAGTTCTGACATATGGTTGCATTGTTTGTTGTTTAGAGAACGATCACACGGTTTTTCTATGTCCTGGTGTAGATAGGAAAGTCAAGAGAGGTTGTTCTGGCAGGGCTACATCCTAGGTAGGATACATATTTTTTTGACTCAATTAGAAGTGTTTGGACACCAGACATCATTCCTCTAGTCACAGTCTCTCAGTCTGTGAATTTTAGAGGAAGGGTTTAGACATTAGCAAGGTGTTTGGTATTGAACAGAATGTGTATGGCAAGACAGTATCTAATCTTTCTCTGTTGTAAAGAATTATTTTTTTTTCTTGGTATGACAGTTGGTACTCAAAGGCCTGAAAGAGAGGTTTACCTCCATGTGCTTTGTTGCTAATAGGTTTTCTAATTATGTTAGGGTTTTTTGCAGACAGGGAAGAGCCAAGAAATTTACATTTCAAGGTTCTTGCAGCTGAATTTGAGCGTGGTATTCTGGGGAGATTCACCAAATAAAGACTTGTTAAAATTAGGGAAACAGCCATCATAGTAGTATAACTTTGTTTGTGGCTGTGTTTCTCACGTCTTCCAAATTATGAAAACTCTTGAGGCTTGCATTTATTTCTTAGGGTGAGAGTTTCTTCCACTAAATAGTACTTGTATGTAGCTTTTGCTTAAGTCAGCTAACCTTAGTCCTAGATTATGCAGTGGTGTTCTGCAATGTTGAGGCAATTTCCTGGCAAGCTTAGCCTACCTAACGAGGGATACAGATTTATTGCACCTCTTCCATCAGTGGCAGCTCTCTTTTCTCCTGGATCAACCACTACTGGAAAAATATTAAGCAAGAACCAGGGAAATGTTTACGCAAATGGATTCACAAGATTGTCATACTTAATTTCTCTACCAACAGGATGGAACCATGTGCATACCAAGTTTTAAAGATCAGTCTTGAAAAATGGGAGTTTATTACAAGCTTCTAGATAAGGAAAATGGTTACGTGATGCTGAGACCAAAATGTTCAAATGTTTTTTCTTAAATTAATATTTAGAGACTTCAGCTGCTGTCGGTTGCTATTATTATTTTGCTTCGTGAGGTAATTAAGTTGCCCGGTGTGCAAATACTTGAGACTTTTTAGAGACTGAAATTGAATCTCCTTTCTGTTGAGAGTTAAAATCATCTAATGAGGGAAGAAGATTTTACTTCTCAAGGCTTCTTAGTCCTAGTGTTCATCTCCAGAAGCCCTACTGGAAAGATGGAAGCTGGAAACAGTTGTCACAGTCAAATCATAAAATGGTTAGGGTTCAAAGTTCCAACCCCCCTGCCATAGGCAGGGACACCTCTCACTAGACCAGGCTACTCAAGGCCCCGTGCAACCTGGCCTGGAACGCTTCCAGAGAGGGGGTATCCACCACTTCCCTGGGAAATCTGTTCCAGTGCCTCACCACCCTCATAGTGAAGAATTTCTTCCTAATACCCAATCTAAATCTACCTGTTCTAATTTAGAATCATGGAATCACTTAGGTTGCAAGAGACCTTTAAGATCATTGAGTTCAACCACAGCCTAACGCTGCCTTGTCCACTTCTAGACCATGTCCTCAAGCACAATATCCACACCCTTTAAAATACCTTCAGGGATGGTGACTCCACCATTTCTCTGGGTGGTATCTGTTCCAGTACTTGACTACCCTTCCAGTAAAGAAATTCTTCCTGATATCCAACCTAAATCTCCCCTGGTGCAATTTGAAACCATTTCCTCTTGTCCTATCGCTTGTTACTTGAGAAAAGAGACTGACTCCCATGCCCCTACACCCTCCTTGCAGGTAGCTGTAGAGTGCAATAAGGTCTCCCCTCAGCCTCCTTTTCTTAAGACTAAAAGGCCCCAGTTCCCTCAGCCGCCCCTCACAGGACTTGTGCTTCAAACTGTTCACCAGCTTTGTTGCCCTTCTCTGTTCACGCTCCAGCATCTCAACCTCCTTCTCGTAGCAAGGGGCCCAAAACTGGACACAGCACTCAAAGTGTGGCCTCACCAGAGCTGAGTATAGTGGAACTGTCACTCCCCTGCTCCTGCTGGTCACACTGTTCCTGATGCCGGCCAGGATGCTGTTGGCCGCCTTGGCCACCTGGGCACACTGCTGGCTCATGTTCAGCCAGCTGCCCACTAACACCCCCAGGGCCTTTTCCTCCAGAGAGCTCTCCAGCCACTCTGCCCCAAGTCTGTAGCGTTGCCTGGAACTATTTCTTATTTACATACTATAATATATAATTAAATATATATTATGCCTGGAACTATTCCTTGTATACATACATAATATGTAATTAAATATTGCACTAAACAAAAATTATTAAACATTGTAATACTATAATGATGTTAATTAAAATGTTTCATTATTAATAATTGAGTATTGTTATTATATTTTAAAATATTATATTATTATTACTTAAAATAATTTTCCCTCTTCCTATCACTACATGTCCTTCTAAAAAGTCTGTCCCCAGCTTTCCTGAGGCCCCCTTCAAAGTACTGGAAGGCTGGTATGAGATCTCCTTGGACCCTTCTCCAGGCTGAACAAGCCCAACTCTTGCAGCCTGCCTTCACAGGAGAGGTGCTCCAGCCCTCTAATCATCTTCGTGACCTCCCCTGGAGCCGTTCCAACTGTTCCATGTCCTTCTTATGTTCGGGACTCCAGAACTGGACACAGTACTCCAGGAGGGTCTCATGAGAGCGGAGTAGAGGGGGAGGATCACTCATCAAGGCTTCTGAACAGCCATTGAAGAAGTAGGTGAATCATGGCCTAAGCTGAGTAAATAAATTATGCAGATAGACCTTACACAACTTGTGCTCCATGGACCGAATGTTCTTAAAGCATGCAGGTTGCAAGACTGCTTCTTTAATACTTTGGTACTAGTGGGGTCCTATTTGACAAGTAACAGTATCTGAAGGCATAGTTGGCATAAGCAATAATGTTTGTATTTCATGTTGGTGGGTGCAGAGAAAGCAACACCTTGGACTCTAAATATGAGAAAAGACTTTGTATTTTAGACAGAGAACTGAGGAGAAGATACAACTTTACTAGTCTGAGAGCAGAATAGCTTAAGCAGGGACTATTTGTTCAGAACAAAATGTAAGTGAAGCAAGAACAATCTGACTAGTGAGGTACGTGTTGTATGAACCAGAAAATAGTCAAACATACTGGTTGGGCTAAAAAACCAGAAGAGTAAAATAACAATGCAAGTGATGACAGCTGAAGAAAAGGTAAAAGTGAAAATCAAGCTGAAAACATGTTTCAAAAAGGCAGTAGACCAAGCAAAAAAAAGTGAAAATAAAAGCAGAAACTTGACTGATGTATTTGACATCTCATTGGGCTACTGATGTATTTGAAAAACTATGGAATTACTGACCCAGTCACTGAAAAAGTGGTCATACAGAATGAGGTAAAATTCTACATTCATATTCAAGAAAAGTTTTGGAAACCCCTCTCTGCCAGCTTGTGCTGAAAATTAAACTCATGTGCAGGACTGTCTATACCAGGCTCTTAGCAGTAGGAGCTCCCTCATTAGTGTTTTTCTCCAAGAATCACTTGGTCTTTTTTGCTGCCTTGACTCAGCATCTGACTGAATAGTTTTCTTTATATTTATTTGCTGATTTCAAAACCTTGCTCTTTTCTTCCCATTATCTACTTCAACCTAATCTCCCTATGTAGACTCTTTCTGTGCTTCTCTGAAGCCTTTGTGTTATTCATGTCGCTACCTTATTATCTTGGATGGAGATCTTGCAAATTCTTTTGCTGTTGGTCACTATTGGGACTGAATAGTTTTTTTGACACAACCTGGCTTTGTTCTGTAACAGACTGTCCTCTTGAAAGGAAGAGTCATGAATATATTTTTTTTAATTTTCTTTTTCTTTCTGAAGAGAGAGGAGTGTTGAAGAATACTTTTTTGGACACAATCTACAATCCAGTAACAATTGAAACTGAACGGCCATATGTAGTCCCACAACAGTCGGCAAGTTAGGGAAATGCCAGGAGGCTTGGGTATGCTGCTGGCGCCTCTATGCAAATTTTGTGCTTAAATGGCAGATACAGGCTATCAAAGATAATTTTACTCTCTTCTTTGCTTTAGTTATTATTGTTCACACGTTTATTTTTATGACTTCTAGCAGGTGGCTGGGCAGAAATATGTGTGCAGTAAGCAATCAGCTAGATAGCTAAATCCTAAATTTTAGATCATTTTTAGCACATGTTTTGCATGGATGGATAAGAGTTATGGCCACTTAGGGTCACTGAGCGCCCTAACAGTGCCTTGCCAGAATTAATGGCTGTTATCACATGGCTAAATGGCTATTTTTGTTAATAAATTTCATTTCTCCTAAATTTTGCTCTACTTTAAACAAAGAATGTTTTCGGTTCTGGGGAGCATTGGTCATTGGTTTGTTTCTGTGCACCACACTGTAGTGTATGCTGTATTGGTATGAGTTGCAAATTATCTCTCTGGAACCTTGGAAGATCTCTTCAAGGTAGTGGTCTGCTGGATAGCCTATTTGGATTTTGAGATGTTCCATTGAATTGCTGAAAAAAAATCTCCGAATCTATTATAGATCAAGCCAGATATGCAAGCCAGAAGCAGGCTGTTCTGAACTGTTAGAAGAGCAGTTTAGAAGAACAAGAGGGTTTTCAATATATCTTTAGAGAACAAAAGAAGTGTTGTTTTGAAGTCAGCACTGTAAATGAGCATAGAAAGATAAAACTTTCTACTATCCACTATATAGTGGATAAAACTTAACTTGTCTGGTCTAATTTGCTTTGTTTCCAGCTGGTTCTGAAAAAAAGAACAATTGTTTCATCTGAAAAATACTGTAATTTTGAATCAAATGTAAAACTTCACTCATTTTCATGGGAAAAGTTTCATTTTCCAGCTACTTTAGCAGATTAGGGATATATTAAACCCAATTTAGGACAAATATATGCTGATCCCATTCATTCTTTCAGAATACAGCTCTTGCTGTCTTCCTCTTCCCTCTTTAAAGGATTTAAGTTGTAGAATTTTAGGGATGTCAGCTGCTAAACTGCTTTTAGTGGGAGGAAGAGGGGACAGCATGTCTGTGTGTATTCACAGAAAGCGTCTCCCTCTTCAGCTCTTTTAGGAGTGACAGATGTCAGAGTTGCAAATTTTGTGGTTAGTTTTCTCCTGTTTTAAATAAAATTTAAATTCAGCGCTGGCTTTTGTTACTGGTAAGAGTAACATCTCATTCATTCACTAAAATACCTTTTAACTTCATCTTTTCCAAGCACCTGTCAGTAGGATTTTTTTCCTTACTTTGGTTTTCATTTCATAGTAAGAAGTGTTTTTTCTAGTTGTGAGGGTTTTTTTCCTCTAGTTTTTGTAATTTCATTTTGTTTGAATAGTAGAACTGAAAATACCAGTTGTAGTTGTTTTTTCTTCTTTTTTTCTCCCCCAATTTGGAATTTCAAGATTGCAGTGAATTCTTGAATCGACACAGTGAGGATTTTGGTTTTGGATAGAGGGCGGAGGTGAGAGGGAAAACATTCCTCACTTTATAGTTTTCATCATCACCACTTTAAAAATAGGGCTTTTGATTTCAGTTTGGAATCTATGGCATTTGGAAACGTAACCTTTTGTATCTAGGTAGCAAGTTCCTGGGGAGTGTAAAGAGTTCCCTGGTTGCTGGTACAATTCCCTGAGATGTGTATATTCGGAGTAGTGATAAAATTACTCTTCCCTGGCTTTTAACCAGGATCCTGCATGTGATCCAAAGACCGAACAGAGTTATGTGAGCTTCATCGTCATCATGCAGTGGGAATTCTTTCCGAAGCAGCAAATGGGATGTTCCTGAAGTCAGCTTTAAATATGGAAATTTTTATGCCCATGCTGCTAACTGCATGAAGTTCTGAGTTGACTGTTGTAAGACGTGGAGTGAGGAGTGCACGACTGTAAGCTGCACATTACCGAGTTATTCCATTCATGAAAGATTTGAACATAACCTTTTGCTGCCTTCTATCCCTGTGATTAACTATTGAGTAATCAAATCACTGTGGTGTTGTGTTAGCCAAACTAAAGTTAAAGGATTGTACTGAAACTAAATATATAAAAGAGGTCGCTTTTTTCTTTCTTTTTTGTCAAGAATGACAGGCTGCAATAAAGACTACTCTTCAGAATCATGTAGCTGAGCAGTACCTATTTCTGACAAATTTTAAATTTAAACAAGAAACTGATGGAAATCTATTAAAACCCAGAGTCTGTATTTGTTGAAATCTTAAATTACGTTCAAAAAATAGTAATTTTTTTCTCTGTCTGCTTTGAAAAGACTCTGTTCATTCATTTTATGCAGCAAGTATTACAGTACAGGTTGAGAAACTGGAAAAAACACTCAGCAGCTTTTTGTCTGTATCCATTCTCTGAACTAAGATGAACTTGCACACAGAGGCTGTGTTTGTTCTAAAACAGCAAAGATGTGGTAGACACAAACCAATTACTCACCAACTGCTTTGTTTCCTATACTTTCTTGTGGTTCCAGCTTACTTTAAAATGTAGTGATTGAGAAATAACTTTAAGGGACAGAGCTGTGTGTATGCCTTTTAACCAGTTTCCAGTCTACATACGAAGATTTTCATCCTCATACTGCATTTTTGTATCACTCACCAATTGCTATTAATGAACGAAATTAAAGTTTAAAATGCTTGTCAGGTTTTCTATGGTGTAACTTTAATGAAGGCAGAGTCTTCCTTACCACAAATTTAATGCATTATGTGTAATGGACCCTATTTAATTGCTGCATCATATTCGGGAAGTTACCTGTTCATTTACGTGTGAGTATGAATCAGCCTTTCTTTAGGAACATAGTTCAAGCGTGTGAGCAAAGTGAAGTAAAGAATTATTTAAGTCAGGCTCTTATGTGGCGGCTTTCAACATGGTTGTATAGAAGTTACTTAATGATTATATAAACAGGCTCGGACTGGTCATTGTTATCTCTGTGGCTCCGACTGATCATAGTCATCTTTGTGGCCTGACACTAATTTAGGTGCTGGATTAATATCTGACTGTGTGTTATGCTCAGTCTCTCTAAACTTGTGTGATGATTACACCACACATGGTTTGCCTGAGGGGATGCAGTGCAGACACACATCTGCTCTGTCTTCCATTACCTGGTTACTCCTTGCTGCTGCCCAGTGTTTGCAGGATTCAAGAGATGACTGTTTAACAGAGTGCTCAAGTTTCCATTTCTGTGTGATAACAGAAATATACATTAAGATTTAGATTCAGGATACTTTTTTTTTTTTTTAAATAATTGAGATCCACATCCAGTCTACACTTTGATTATAGGCATTAAAATATGTGGGGGTTTTTATGTATAAGCTTAGATATGAATCAGTCTCTAATGTATGCCCAGAGCTGTATAGATCAGTGGTGAAGATTATAGGTAGCAGTTAAGGTTTTGGTAATGTTTCTGATGCTGTTTCATGTTGAAATAGATAAATGTTACTATTTAACTGTTTGCCATCTGCATTTGCCAGTCTCAGATGACTCCTGCAGTACAAACACCCCCCACCCTCACCCCCTCTGCAAAACACAAAGAAATAACCCCACAAAAACCAAACCCCAAAACTTGAGATAACCTACAGCTTCCTGTCACATCTGGATGCGCCTTGTTGCTGATCCGATGCACCTCAGTCCAGCCTTACAGCACCCTCTGCTGTTCTGACCTCAGGGCTCTTCCAGGAAAAGACTGCCACTTGTGTCAGATTGTTCCTACAGAGAAACCTCAGCTGGTTGTCTTGAGGCTGTCTGAACGTTTTTCCCCCCTCATTTGTGACTAAGGAAACGCGAGCCCTGCTCTACAGAGTTGAAACTAGAATCTTAATGGAAGAAATGTTGCCCCACTCTCCCTTCCATTTCTTTGTCAAGACAATTTTACTAATTGAATCAATATAGGAAAGTAGTTTAATTACATTGGCATGGCTCCCTTTTGTGATTAACCTTAGTGTGGTTTAAGAAGGTTGTATAACTTAGCAATAGTTTAAGTAGGGAAGGAGTCATAAAGAAGCAGAATTGGAATTACCCCCACTCCGCTGCTGTTGCAAATAATCAGGTCACATACTGCCCTTCATAATTTTATCGAGCACCATTTTAACAAGTGTTGGATTTCTTACTTGCCAGCAACTCCTGGAAAGCTGTCCTAAAACTTACCTGTTTAGAAGTCTTCTAGCTTTAAATATATCAGTGCCCTTTTGTCCAAGTAGCTTTTTGTGGTTTGACTGATGCAAATCTGAATGCAGGTGAAATTTTTCCACTGGCGGAAGCTTATAGTATCCTTAATTAGGCAATGCTAAAGCAGCCAGTGTCACCTGCTGAATTTTGTATCTTTCTATCATATTTCTCAACCTACTACTCACATTGGATAATTAAATAGCTTCCTAACCTGTTGGGATTCCAGTGCTGTGCATAATCCCAAGGAAGTGGCATTAATATTACTTAGAGGATTTGAGAAATATATTTGTGGTTTTGTAGTCTTTTCCATTTTCTTTGCCCTGATTGTTTCTTCTCAGAAATGAGTGTATCCCAAATAAAGAAGTTACAGCTTCCAGTGAAAGCACAAGCTGGCTTGATCAGCCTGTAGTGCTCAGTGACCTTGATGAGATTTATTTAAATTTTTTTTTTATTTTTCTGCTGTTAGATACTCTGATTGAAGCTAGTTTTCCTCATATGTGTCTTTAGTTATTTGAGATTTGGATTTTGCATTCACTGATGCAAACTCAAATTAAATATATGTCTTTTACAAATAAATTGAGTAGTTTTGATTTATTAAAGTTACTATCTGACAATGAGGTACCTCCAGTTAAAAACTATAACTCCAAAAACTTTTGGTTAAGCTCTTAAGAAAGTGCCTTGAGCTTGATTTATTGCAAAACACTCTCAAGGCTTAGAGCCTTCAATGTTCTTTCACTAAAAGCTGAAATAAACAGTAAAACACTTCGTGGTATGCCTTTGCTGACCCTGTGTTACCTCAAACTACGCCAGAACAAGATCCAGATTAGTAGGGTCCTTAAGGAGAAACCTCTAGTGCTAATCTTATCTTGAAAATCCGGACACTAGCATCTGAGTGTCTGGAACAGTGGAGTGTGTGAAAAGTGGTCTCTTGGGCAGAAAAAATGTAACCCATTTAAAGGTCAAAGCATCATTAAGTTTAGGCTAGAAAGTTACTCACAACCTAAATGGACCAGGAACGTGTAGCAATTTTCAACAGAAATGCAGTATTTTACAGAAGTTTCAGTTGTTTTTCTTTTTTTCTTTTTTTTAGATTTCCAGTAACGTTAGAGGTCCTACACATGATCTCATTTCTAGG
>VZTU01016237.1:181583-244708 GCA_013400835.1 Zapornia atra
CTTTTGCATTAAGGAGGCAGATGAAGTGACTGCTTATAATAAGAGACTGCTCTGCTCCCAGTTTTCCTCGGAGAGAGGCACTCACTGTTTGCTGTGGCTGTTGATTTAGTGTCTGGAAAGAGTGAGGTTTTTTGGACCACTTCCTTGTCACTGTCTTGCTAAGGAAGCCTGCGTCATTGAGAAATGTTTAACCTTCTGGCTCTGAAGCAGTGCTGGAAACTTTGCTGCAAAATCTAGAATCTAAAACTAGATCTTGAAAATGTTATTTATGCAAACTACTCTTTCATTTAATTAGGACAGTAGATTGCAGATCCTGATTTAGAGTTTTGAGTAGCTAATAATTTGGAGAGTGGGTAGAAGGGAAAAATTAGTACTTTGGTGAAGAATGGTGAGTAACTGGTTTAGGGAAGGAGGAGAGAATAGTTGAGGGCAGAAGACCAAAAAATGTGGGAGGTCTGCATGGAGAAAGGCCTGTGCTAAGATATGATTCTGTGAATGTCAGATGCTTAAGTAGTTCTCCCTAGTTTGTGTTAAGAGGCTGGTTGTGCATAACTTTATTCATGTAAGATGATGGTTTCAAGATAACAGAAGCACAGCCTGAAAAAGCACTGTAAAACATGACTCTTCAGACTTAACCTGGAAGCATGAGCTGGTTGTGGAGAGTTAGGGGCCTAAACTGTCGTGGGAGCTCTTACTTCAAGAGGTTTCGCTGATAATAGATGCTGTTCACTTTTTCCCCCCTCTTCTCTTCTCCCTGTCCCATCTGGACCGTGGGGGTTCTTCCAGGACTTGTGCAGAATTTCCAGATGTCTGGCTGCCCTGCTGGAACTACACCCCAATAAATGAGAGGGCAGAAGACACTCAGAAATCCCAGACACTTCTGCAGCATGATAATAATAAACCTGACATGTCTTGAAAGTGTCGTCCTTTTGCAAATTAAGTATGTAGCGTGATTGTAGTGCAAAGAGTAATTCTGGTGTGGCTACAGAGTGTTGGACTTACTGTACGTGCTCTGGCAGTCTACACAACACACGCTTGTATGTTTATCTTCACGACAGTCCAAAACAGACTTGGGGCAGCTCTGTCTTGTGGGGTGCAACCTCTTTATGGTAAGGAAATTGAAACTACAATGAAGAAGCTTGAGTCAAGAGTGAAATGGCAGGAAATGGTTTCAACTGACCCAGTGAATTTTTATAACCAGTGAAAGGGTGGGGAAAAGGCTGTACTTTTCTTCTTTCTTCTGTTTTTCATTATTAGCAGCTCAGAGCATCTGCTGCTTAGCCCTAGCTAGCCTGGATGTAAATTGGATGATTGGACTCTTTTCTGAGCAGTCTTAATTCACGTTTGAAAACACAGCAGAAAACACTTTTTAATGGCTTTATCGATGAACTGAATGAACTCACTGAATCTTCTTAGGAAACCTAAAGAAATCAATAAGAAGGAATGATGAGAAGTGGAGCAAGATGCTAGATTATTTCATCTGGTTTGGGTAACCACACAGACTCTCTGAACTGAATGGTGGAACTGAGTAAGGTAGAAAAGGACCAATTTAAATTCTGAAGTCACCAGTAGGATGAGAAGACTACTGAACACTAGGTTGTGGAACCAGTGAAGGATGGCAGTGGCTGAGCAGTAAGTCTACAAGAGAGAAAAGAACAGGTGGTAAGAAAGAATATACAGTGTGTGACAAACACAGATAATTAAGAAATGTGTGAAATTAGAAGTGCGTAATTTGTTAGTGTCCAGAGGACATACCACTCTGGAGAATACTAAAAATATGTGCATTTCCCTAGTATGAGGTTTGTCATGTTAGATTTTTTTTGTTATTGTTGTTAGCCTGAGGTTTTTATGTAATTATGAACGGGCAAGCAAGCTACTGGAAATAGTGGTCATGTTTCTATCACAGAATGGTTGAGGTTGGAAGGGACCTCTGGGGGTAATTCTGTCCAACACTCTTGCTCAAGCAGGGTCACCCTGACCATGTCCAGTTGGCTGTTGAGTATCTCCAAGGATGGAGACTCTCCAACCTCTCTTATACAATGCTCAGTCACCCTCACAGTAAAAAAGTGTTTCCTGATGTTCAGAGGGAACCTTCTGTGTTTCAATTTGTGCCCATTGCCTCTGGTCCTGTCCCTGGACATCTCTGAGAAGAGCCTGGCTCTGTCTTCTTTGTACCCTCCCTTCAGGTATTTATAGGCATTTGACACCAAATGTGTAGCCCCACCAGTTCTGAGGAGAGGGAAAGGATCAATCACCTCCTCAGTCCATTGGGAACATTCCTCCTAATGCAGCCAGGGATACCATTAGCCACCATTGTCCCCAGGCATGTAACTGACTCATGTTCAATTTGGTGTCCACCATGCTCCCCAGGCCCTTTTCTGCCAAGGTGCTTTCCAGCCACTCAGGCCCCAGCATATATGCTGGTGCACCCTCAGCCGGTTTTCAGTCCTCATCCAGTCCATACTTCAACCAGGTTCTTTACTGAGGATCTTACAGGAGACAGTATCAAAAGTCTGAGTAAGTCAAGGTAGACAATATCTATCACTCTCCCCTCTTTTTACCTCATCTGTCTGTCCACATTGTAGCTCAAACCTAAGGACAGTTTTTCCCAATAGCTGTCTTGCTCAGGCAAAAATGTTTACTGATAGGAGACAATTGTGACTTTATAGTAAATTCTGGACTTAACTGTATCACAGTTGCCAAAGGTAAGTGCATGGTGATGTCTATACTGTTAGAACTATTTTTATTTAAAGAGTTAGTTTGCAAGCGAATTCTGTTAAGCCAGCTGTTAGATGTGTTGGGATGGAGCAGCCAAGTCCTGTCAGATCGTAAGAACTGCCAGGCATATAAATCCTATCACTTTTTCAGTTGCATGTTTCTCTATTCATTTAGATCATCGACCTGTTTGTTTTTATGCAGTCCCACTTTATTTGTCCTTCTCTTTTGTCTGGATTAATAAAATAGTTTCAGTAACCAATGAAAGGTGCTGGAATTTCTAATTCCAGTTGTAACATGCAGACTCTGTGTCACATATAAATGTCTCTATTTGTTTTAAGCCAGTTTACCAAGACCAAAGGATTTTAAATTGAGTTGTTTAGAATCCATAAATGGGAGGTTCTGACTGATGAGTTCTGATAGTTCATACAAAAGTGCCAAAAGACGATCTTAAAGGGGTGCCAGACAGCTGATGACAGAGAGTGACCGAAGAGGCTTCTTTGTGTATTGTTTCAGGTGTGTTCACAGATTTAGGAGGAGGAAAGCACAACAGAAAGCTGAAGCCCAAATCAGAACGTAATGTTCTGAGCACAGTTATCTTTACATTTAGGCTCTGTGCCCTTTTAACGTTTTTAAGCCAGTTGGGGATTAAAAGTCCTAAGATTTGGCAGGTTTTGCTGGGGTAACATAAGAGGAGACACCCTCCTTGTTACTTGACTTTTCTCTTTGCTTTCATGGTTGGGATTACCAGAACTCTTGTGTGTGAGATAAAATTTATTTTAAAAGAAATCATGCTCCTTGCAAAGGAGGCCCATGTCTTCCTCCCTGCTGTCCCCCTTGGGTAACCACATGGGTCAGACCAAACGGTGTGTAGCATTTTATTGTACTTTCCCTATTCTCTACAATATTTTATGCCTTAAACTTTTGCCAGTGACGGTAGTATCATGGGTGGTTGAAAAGTTACAGTCTCACTTATGTGGAAAGGTCTTTGGGGCAGAAGTTTGGAATGTGGATATCTGCAGGCCAAGTTTAGGATGTAAAGTTACAGTGTTGGTTTTGTAGCTATTCCCTGTGGGTTCGGATTTGCGCCGCGGTACCATGCTGTAAAAGCAAGGTAGCTTGCCCCAATTTTCACTCAAGGGAGCTCTTGTCTTTCTGGCTCAGTGCAAAATTGCTCTTTCTTGTTTGAGCCTGGGTTTTGGTGAGCTTTTTTCCATCTATAAATGGTTCTTTTCAAATGCTTGGAAAATGGGATTTACCATGAACTGCATTAATATTTTAGGTCAGTTCAGATTGTTAGGGGAAAATACTTTTTTTTTTTGGTCTGGTACGTGTGAGTATTGTGACCAAATCACTGGGGGGAGGTACAAATGATGGAGGAGCTGGGAGAAGTTGGACATTTCATACCAAGAGTCTCAGTTTCAAAAAAAATAAACCTTTAGCTTAGTTAATGCAGAATACAGTTTACTTTAAAATGTAGTCTATGAAGAAGGAAAAGTATTACCATCAAAATTGTATCTTCCTGAAGTGTTAGACCAGTGAATGCCTTGAAGGCATTAAAGGACTCCTTCCACTGCAGCATAACCAGGATATATATCCTGCTAGTCAAAAGCTCAATAAGTTGGTGACAGGCAGGTAAAAACTATCCCAAATCTAGTCTCACACTGTCTCCCTCTTGACATTCATGCTTTATGCTGTAGTCTGAGATTTCTACATGTGTGGGGAGGGGATAAGTCCTTACTAGATCCTAGAAATCTTCTCCTGTGGCATCACTGCAGTTCATTCAATGAGATTAAATGGTTGCACACCTTGATGTTGTCTCAGGTTTATTTTATGTTGTAGCTGAAGATTAAAACTCAAATGTTCTACACATTTTTATGTTTGAAACATAAATTCAGTTGTTGAAGCCACCGTGAAAGCTTGAGATTGGCATGTATCCAGGGGATTTGAGCATTTGACATTGGGGGTGATTTATAGATCCTTGGCAACACCAGAACTGAATTTTACATTCTTAGGACAAAATGATCTATAAATTATTTCCTGCCTCAAAAAATGCTGACAATAGTTATTTTTTACTGTTTGGTGAGATGAGCTTCAATAACAATGTGAAAAGGGGACCACCACTTATAGTGAAAAATAACCATTGAATTGGGTTAGCAGTATCATAAAACTCCCATGTTTACTGGACCTCATCTGAGCCTCCACTAATATGTGTCTGTGACAAAGCACTTGAGCCATTTTTGGAGAAAAAGTTAATAGTCAAAAAACCACCGTGTCTAAAATTCTTAACATTGGATACTAACATATTAAATGAATGGGATGGTTTATGGTCTTTTTATAGCTATAACTCCATTAGTGCAGAGCTGTTTCAAGCTGGGAAGCAGTCTTCTGCAATCAAAAAATGTAAATAGACATTTTAATAAAAATCTAGATTCTGGGTTTGCAATTCTGTATCAGTTTAAAAAAAAAATTGTCCTACTGAGCCTCAGCAATGTTGTTATTTCCCATCTAAGTGATGTGTTTAGAGGAGGAACAGTAGCTTTCTGGGCAAAAGTCACAATCCTGTAGCGAGAGTTTACCCAGTAGCTCTTCTGCCAGTATAAACTGTGAAGCAAATGAAGGGTTTGCTAATCCTTTCGCAAGAGTGCATGAAGGAGTGCAGCCTGGCTGTTCTCTCTCTCTTGCTTAGGTAGTTTAAAAATAGGCTGCATTTTTCAAGTGTGTGCAGGTAGCCCTTTTGTGCAGCAGGATGGTTTGGTACAGACGAAGCCTTTTATTGCTAGAAGATGAAAGGATGTGGGAGGGAGAAGTGCAGGATATCTTCTGCTCGGCAACCACAGGAATTAGTGATGTAACTTCTCAAACTCTTAGACATGCCTTAACATGGGGGGAAGGGTATCTTTCTCCTGTTCCTTCCCAGTCATTTCCTCCTAAAATAAAATCTCTTTAAGACAAATTCATCCTTTGAATGAATGAATGAAAAGCCTCCTTTTCCGCTCTGACTTGCCCACTACCCCTCATGGTCTGGCAGCCAGAATTTCTTTTTTCCTACTCTCAAGAGCAAACAAAAAAATTTTGGGTTTTTCTTTTCCATTTGATCATAGTGGTTTAAAGTGAAGCCTAGAATATCTGCAAGAGGAAATGTTTTGAAGTCTGGTCTGTTGTGCTCAGTATTCTTCGCTTATTTCACTTACACTTACATTAACTGTGTACAGTGATGGTAGTGGGGAAATGCACATCTGCATGTGCGTGAGCACATCTGCCTACCCCTGGAGAGGTTATTTGGGGTGTGTGTGAATTAACGGGCCTAATTGTAGGTGGGAAGGTCTGATAATTTAAACTTAGTTGAATCTTGGGTGACTATCTCTGGCTTGAAACCTTTGACTCTTTTATAAAACAGGTAAACTATTGCTCTGTGGTAAGAGCAGGGAACTCTTCCTTCCTTTAGTCTTAAGTAATTGTTTTAGAGCAAGATGGGTAATAGTTGAACTGCAGGAATATATGGGAAGTCTGTTGCAATTCCAGCTGCAGCAGCTCTTGCTTAAGCTCCTTCACTGGAGATACCTGCCCCACATTTGAGATGCCGTACTTGAAGTGTGAGCTCTCTCTCTGAAGCTCCTTGGCTTAGCAAAGGTAATTTGAGCTAATCTTTCTAACTTTGCACTGGAACAGAGTGAAAACATTCATACAACCAGTTCTGGGGGCTCAGCAGGGGTTGGTAACTTGAAGAAGGGCTAGTAACTTTGAACTATAAAGAAGTATGTGGTAGTGTTTGCATCTAACCAGAACTTATCAACAAAAATAGTAAAAATAACAAATAAAATATGTTTGGATACGTGTTTTTAATTTACAAGCTTGGGGTTTTTTTAGGGTCATATGCACAATGGACTGCAGTTGTTTGGGAACTAGTTATAAAACTTATTTCTCTTAATCTCTCTGCTTTCCTCCTTCTACTCTGAAGTTTTCTGTTGTGGACAGAATCCTTCCACTACATTAGCTCTCTAGGGAAATCCATCTACTAGTTGCATTTGTCTTGGATAGAAAACTCTATGTAGGTGACACCACTTTGCAGTCAAGGAGTGTGTGTGCAGCTTTCTGGAGGACAACATTGACAGAAGCGTTGCCAGTGGTTTTCAAAAGAAAATAAAACCAAACTTAAAGAAGGTGATTTAACTAACTTGCCTTTAAAAGTTGCACTGTGTGGATGACGCATTCTTAGCAGCTCTTCCATTTAGTAATATTAGGAGCATGTGCTGCCTAATGCTTTTCTTTTGATATGATCTAGAGCTGAACCGTTTCTTTCTCTTCATCACCCTCTGGCATCTTCAGTACAACAGGTTGGGGAGGTGAGAGCTGTGAAAAGCAAAGGTTTTGATTTCTTCCTTCTGCCTCTCCTTCCTCCTCAGGTCTGTAGAGCCTGGGAGAAAAGCAGGGCTCAGTGTTAGGGCAGGGGGATGGGGCATCACTGCTTCATCTCTCCACACCTCACTTACAAAGCTGACTTGCTTTGCTGGTTGGGAATTGCTTATCTGTGGAGCTAATCAAATGCAGATCAGCCTTGCATTCCTTGGGCTGAACTGAATCTTCTCACTCCTGTGTTTTGCAGATAGGGATCAGGGATTTCATGTGTGTGTTTTCAGGGAAAGGCAAAGTGACATCTTGGCTGAATCCCAAGGAATGGAATGGGTGGCAAAGCTTATATATGTGCTGGGGGTTGATTTGGCTCTAGCTGCTGTGTAAAGTTCACTTTGGCAGCTGAAAGATGCAGAGAGAAGCACTTTCAGAATTAGAGACAGTGAGGTAATGAGAAAGTGACATAGGAAAGGAAGTGGTAGGGGGGAGGGGAGGCCTCAAAATGTGCTTTGACATCATCTGATAGGTTTTCCAGCCTGTGCAGCAGCTATTTTTATGCTTTCAACTCACAGTATTTACAGCTCAATGACAGCCAACTTGCCAAAAGTGGGGGTGGTGGTATATCCCAGAGTGGGTTGGGGGACTGAAGAGCTGTTCCAAAGCTACAGCAAAGGTCCGGGTTCCCAGACCTGCCTGCTGCTGCCACCTTTTTCCACATCTGTATGGTGGTTTACCTTTGGCTACCTGTCATGCCTAGGAGTTTTCTGAATGCTGACTGGCAGCAGTAGCTGTCATCAGCTAGTTGAAAAGATCAGGGTATGTCAACCTCAGGCTCTTCCTGAGAACTGGAGAAGCGAGAATGTACGGTGCTCCAGGCTTGATGTTTCTACTTCTTCCTGAAGGTCACTGTTGGTGGGAGGCAGGATCCTGGGAATATCCAAAGCAAACTCACATTACATAAATGTGATCCTTAGCTGAGAAAAGCAAGCAACACAAGTGTCAGCGTGCCTTTATTTTGAAGTATAAAATGAATAGTCCTAAGATGTCATGTCAAAGCTTTACAGTGATGGAGGTGCAGCATTCTATTATTTCTCCAGCTTTTGTCTGCTTGCTAGATGTATCAGAGACAAATCTTCAAATACAGTGGGCTCATATTTCTTTATAAAGGTTCCTCTGGCTTAGACTTTGAATGATGCCTTTTTTGCGTTGCCCAAGTATACGTATATTCCAGCTGTTTGCCAGTTTTTAGCTGTACATTGTTTGGATTTCATCACTAACTTGTGTGTATGCAGATCCTTGCAAGCATGGTGTTACCTGAAAACATTACTACTGGAAGAAGGAACAACCTGCTGCAGGGAGGACTGGAGGTGAAAAGAAGAAAAAAATTACCACATTTTAAGTTGTGCTGAGTGGGTTGTCAGCAAATTTTCTATATGTTAGTTAATTTGAGTTTAAAGAAAACATTCATTTTGGGGGATAAAACTAATAATGCAGTTTTGTGTTACAGTTAAGCTGATCCAACGTTTAGCCTGTGTCAGGACTGGTGTAGTCTTTCTTCCCAGTTGTGTTCACCAGCCAGCAGCTCTGGTGCTCATCCCACCTGTTGGTGTAGCTGTTAGTAGATTGAATTGGGTCATTAAAATACCAGATGAATGTCAGAACAGGTTTTAAGGAGGACAAGAGTGTGTGTGGCTGGGAGAAGGACAGGAAAAGGTGAACCAGAAGAGATCCTTTTGGCGGTAGCAAACTTTAAGCACCTTGCAGGTCTGATGGTAACTTTGCACAGGCAAAATTTTGTGTGCTCCTCAAATTGAAAGGATCTATGGCAGGGTTAGAACTTAACTTGAGGGTGGCTTACTCTTCCATATTTCTCTTCTAGCACAAGGTGGTAATTTGAGAAAGCTGTTACTTATATACTGATTTAACTTTTGAAGATAGCAAAATAAAAGAAGAGAAAGTTAATGATTTTTTTCAAAATAGTCTAAGTAATGCTAGCTGGCATTCAAGTACAAGTATGGCATTCTGTGCCCACCAGGCCTCAGATCTAGCAGCAGTATCTGTGCAAGCCATATGTGCACCTGATGTTACTTCTTATTTCTGCATGACAGTATAAATAGTAATGCAGCATCTTGAGGAAGAATACATTCCCACAGTCTGGATCTCATTTCACACTTGAAAGTCAAAGGATATAAAGCTCAATAGATGTCCTATGGATAGATTATGAAAATATAGCCTGATGTTTTCCAAACCAGAAATCTGTGGCAAACACCTAGGTCCTCTTGATAAAGGTGATCTTTCTGCCAACAGAAACTGCTGCCAATTCCAGGGTAGAGGTTATGCAAGACACCAAGTGTTGGACATGCATTGGCGTGGGTTGATCCTACTCTGCAGGAGCGGTTAAGCAACTGAAACTGTTGGAAATCCTACCTCTCCTGTGAAAAGGACCTTCCCTTCAACCTGTTGATTTCCAAACTGTCAAAAGTTACTCATCAGGCCTTAATTGTTCTTCTGGTGCACTGACATTTCTTTTACCAGTACATCAGGATCCAATAAAACTCTTGTTTAACTTCTTGTTGCTTCGTAGCCTCAGTGTTTCATACAAGACAGGTTTGCTGTTGGTCTTTACATATCTATCAGAATGCATATTTTCAAGGAGGTACCCCTACAAGTGCTTACTTACGTGTTAAAGGTATCATCCAGCCTGGGCCCCTTGGAATTTGTAATTTTACAAGCATGCAGGGCAGTATCCAAGTCCTTTTCAGAGTGTTCTGGCCCATCTTTTTCTGTTTTTATAACTACTCATTGTTTCAGAACACTAAATTACTCTGTAGAACAAATTTGATGCTGTGGACAAAATTTTAGAATATCTTGCTCAAAGATTTATCTACCTACCTACCTACCACAGAGCCAATCATGTGATTTTCTTTCCAAGCTGTTTTCTGCATAGGAAGAAAGGTATGTCTGCATACATATCTGTAGCTCTGCAATAATACATTGAGAGGATCAACTCTTCTAGCAGCAGAGGATATGTTATACCATCAGATTGCCCAAACTAGCAATATATTTCATGCATTGTTACCTGCTTGGTGCATCTCTTCTTCAGTTCTTAAACTTTCTTCATCAGAACTCAGGCAACCTCTTCGAGTGGTTTTGACGATACTTGGATATTGGTGAGTCAGCTGTAGAGAGCAACCAGCTCACATTTCCCAGGCCTCGTGCACTGTAGTGAGCTGCTAGCTCAGAGACCCCGGTTGGCAAAGTACTAGCAGTCTTTGACCTCTATAGCTGAATCTTGTCATTTCCACCATCCAGATGGTGTATTGCTTGCCAGAAGAAGTCAGACTCGGTCTGGCACAGGATAGTCTTTAGTTATTACAGTAATTATGGGGAGACTTGTCTACACAGAGTATGAGGCCTGATTCAATGTGCAGTCGTGTGTTGCTGTTGAAAGGGGAGATCTGGACAGTGCGTTTCTTTCTCCCCTCCTTCCTTCATCCTGGCTTTAGCATTCTTGTGGTCTGCCAGGTCAGCTTCGCAAGGCAGCTCTGCGGTGTCATGACTGTAATTTGACCTTATTGGCCAAAGTTCATTGTGAAACTGGACCTTTACCTGACTTTTACAAATCTTAAAGTTAAGATGAGAGTCTGTGTTGAGTGTACATTGGTAATTTAGCAATAATGTGATTACGGAGGTTTAGATTACCAGCAAAGGTGGTTTTTTACCCACAGGAACTTTAGAGTTTGGATTCTTTTCTGAGTGAAGGTTGAACATTTCACAGTAGCAGAATACTGTTGAAGATACTCAGAAATGTCACTAATGTCATCTAGCATCATCATTTAGTAAACATATAAAACTATTCATTAGGTTTGGTTTGTAAATTAAAAATATGTTAGATTGTTCCCCTAGTGCAGCTTATGGCAGAGTTAGTCATGCTTTTTAATTTTGGTTGAACACTACTTTTCTTACCTCTTAGCTTCATTATTAGAGACCTTTTTCCCCCCCCTGTCGTTGTTATTCCAGCCTTGCTTTACAAAATGGCTTTGATGCCTCAAACTATTTAGAGAAGAGAAATTTTTGTCTTGATTGAGAGCAGCAAAATATGAAATGGAGACTGTTCCAGTAGTGTTTGGAGCATTCACCTTCTTATTTTTGTAATGCCCATGTGTCTATCTTTGCTTCAGGCTTGTAGGATGACACCAAGTACTATTAATCCTTCTTTTTTTTTTTTCTGGAATGATACCAGAACACTTTTTTTTCCAGGTGTCTGTATTGGTTGGACAACTCTTTTCTCCCAACCCCCCACAGCCCCAGGCTTCATTACACCTTTTATGATGCATCCTTTTCGAGACTAAAAACCCAACAAAGTTACCAGCTGTACTGGTTGAAGTACCTCCTGGCTGTTGCTTGGATGAAGCGTGCTTTTCCCTGGCTATTTCTAATTCCAGTTCCATGCTGGGTAGTATGCATAACCAAAGTTTATCAACCATGTAGCATCTGTTCCTGACACATTAAATAAGCTCCAGGTGAGATGACTGCCTCCATACAAGCACATATTCTGATGTTTTAGTGCTTGCAGCAGAGAGTGATTGATTGGGGGATGCTGATTATATTCAGGTAAGTGTTTCTGCTAGGTTGGGAGAAAGTATTTGAAGAAGAGGTGAGAATGTGTCCTTGGACAGAAGTAGCCTGCTGTTACTTATAGGTGGTCAGAGCAAATACATGTATGACCTGTTTCCCACATTATCAGTTTAGCTTTCTCCACAACTAAAATTCCATTTTAAGTAGTTTAAGCAGGAGGGGACAAAGGGCAGTGTGTCTTCTGTGCTCAGAGTGATGGTGTTCCCCTTGCTGTGTGCAGAGAGATCTTACAGTCAGGACGTGCAGGGAGAGAGAGGGTAGTGCTCAATCACATGATATTGCCTGTCTGGCAGGTGTTGGTAGTGTGAGTAGAGAAACCAACTGTTCACTATTTTGGGTGAATGAGGTTGGCTGTTACTGCAAGTGGCCCCATGAAGAAGTCCACGCATCTGTTGATAAGCACTGCTCTGCATACTGGGACCCTGAATGCTTATAGCTGCTTGCTGAAACTGAAGTTACTGTCTGAGCTTTGAGATAGTAGGAAGAAAAGTTTTGCCAAGAGCCTTGCTGATACTAATCTTTAGATGTCGGCTGTCAGGATTTGTCTGTGCCTTGAGTACCTCTCTGTTCCTATGCAAGTACAGCCTTGGAATCTAACAGTAAACTAATTTTTTTTCAACTCTACCACTTGGTGCAGTGACCGAAACCAGGTAGAGAGGGATTGTGGTTGGGTCTCCTGTGAGGATTAAGCACCCTTTCCACTAGCCTGGGACGCCTTCTGTGTTACAGAATCTGCCTTCAGGTCCAGGGACTTCCTCTAATATGTTGGATAAAGCCAAGACACTCCAGCCTGCCTATGTCGGGATTGTGCCGCTTGCAGAGACTGTGTCAAAGCAAGGGAAGAGCTGTTCAAGCACATATCAGGATTCATACCACAGCTTACGAGAAGGTTAGCAGGCTCTGCTTTATTTCTTGTAGGCGCTTTATAATTGGTTTGTGGGTTGGGGTTTTTTCCCTTTTTTTTTTTTTTTAAATCCTTTTCCCCTCTTGCATATCTTGAATCTGCCTGCTTTTCCTTTTCTGGGCAGTAGTCCAGATTTTGGATTTCCCACTGACTCTTGTGACCTCTTGTCCCTGAGGGCGCTCGTAAGCATGTCACAGGACAAGGTTGGAGTTCTGTATGTTGGAGCCTTCTGTGTAGTGACTTGCAGTGCCTGGACCTTGGGACAGTTTCACTTGCATTTGGAAGTTTGGTTTTTTTTCCCTCTCCTCTAAGTCAATAGGGCTTTAAGGCTGTTTTATTAAAGGTGTAAAAGGCTTGTTCTGGAGTGGCTACTCTGCCTTGCAGATAGAATATTGTGTTTTAAGTTTCAGTATGTTGTATTTTAGAGTGTCTGGAAGAAGTGAAGTGTGTGTATCTAAATGGAATTCTGTTTTAGATAATGGTATTCCCCTGCAAATATATATGATTTTTAATGGGGGTTTGATAACTCCGAAAGATTATGTAGACAGAGGTAAAATTGCAGGGAGTGATATCTACAAGGGAAGAAGATGATGATACAGAGATTGAGAAAGATTGAGAAGATGAAAACAGACAATGATCCATTTCTAGTACGCAGCATAATAAATAGCAACAAGGGGAACCAGGAAAAGATTACAAGGAAGAATGGCAGAAGGTAACAAAATGCCAATAGCAAACATAACAAGGTTTATGTTTTGTCAGAAATACTGGATGTGTCTCACTACAGGTGAAATTTCAATAGGAACTTGCAGGGGTGAGTGAAGATCTTGAGCACAGTGGTCTAGAAATAAGGTGATGACTGATTTTGAGAGCAAGTAATGTGATCGGAGCAGAGCAGAAACTGACTTTCAGTGACATATTTTGCACAGAAAAGTGAAGGCTGATAGGAGTTGAGGACAAAAAGCCAGACAGAATAAGGCTGTATTTGTTGTGGAAAAATGGTCAGTGTGTAGAAGACGATTTTAGCAGTTGCATTTAGATGATTTTTCTCTCACATGCAGCTCTAGGCCTGCTGAGGCTGCCAAAGAAAGTTGTTAAGTTTCTACACCCTATTGTCACTCTCCCTACCAAGTGTCTTTAATAGATATCAAGAGTTTGCTTGTTGGATTTTTAAATTATTACTTTTTTTTTCCTTGTTTTCATTGGAATAGTCTTGGATGGAACAAATATAGAAAAGCAAAACTGAAGTCACAGTCCTCAAACTCAAGTTTGGGAGTCATAAATCTGTTAGTATAGGCAGTATTCCCAGTTTACTTTGTCTGCTTTGGAGTCAAAGTAGCACATCAATCTTTGGGGGGAAAAAAAGCCAATCAAAGACTTAAAGACAGAACTTGCAGCTGTCTTCTATTTGGAAAGCATTGATTTTCACAGAAGGTGAACACTGCATTTGGGTGTGCCAGAATACATCTTTCATCCAGTTGCTAAATATCGCAAGCTCTACAGTGGGATAACGTAGTAGGAGGAAAATGCTATTCTGAAGTACTTTAATCAATATAAAAATGTTTGTTGCCATATCAACTTGAAGTCAATTAAGGTAATTGAATTCTTTTATAATTCTGATTATTGAAAAAGCTATGTTGACTCTGCAAAGTCTAGCAATATCATCAGTCTACCCCATGTCCAATTCATGAGACTCTAATTTAATCCTGTGCGATGAGGAAAGCTACTTTCTACAAGCTACCAAACTGGAAAGATAAGGAAGGGAGATAGATGCTGTCAACTTATTTCATATCAGAAAAGAATAACCCTTTAGCTTTGCTGCTGCTCCACTCAAGTCTCCCGCAGTCTCAGGATGCCTGTTGTATTTATACTGTAGCCGGCACTGTATTTTGCAGAGCCAAATCTTACAGGCAGTAGAGAAGCGGATGCGCTCATGTGTAAACCCTTACGGAAGCTCTGGAAGTCCAGAATTAGCATTGAACCAAAACTATACTGACTGTCATACCTTAGTGTTGGTCCCCCTAAAAATGGGACAGCTTTGGTTTGTTATTGTGCAGGACAGAAAAGTTGCACACTTGTCTTCCTCACCCTTTACCACACAAATGTGAATGGGTGCCAGTCTGCTTTCTTCTGTATAAAACCAGGCAAACAAGGGGCATCTGTATTATACTGACAATGCTCTTACCTATTCTCCAAATGAATCTCATGAGAAGTGGCTATTGAGGATAGACGGATAGACTTCATCTTGTTTCTGGAAAACAGATGGTGTCCTAAATCTGATTTATTTTCTTTTTTAATTGGGACTTGACATTTGAGAACTACTGATCCTTTTTGTGCAGAAATGGATTTTACATCAGGAAGTTAAAGAACATATGCTTGTATTTTTCAAAATATGTGTTGGGGCAGTTATTTGTAAAATTCTTAGAATTCAGGAATCCACAAACATGTTTTATGTTCAAGAATGCCTTGGAATAATTTAGTTTTCAGATACCAGAGCCCAGTTTGCCGTTCCTAAGCCAGTTAATGATGTGATAGCTGCTCATGAAAGATGCGAAGAAGGAATTGCAGAAAGCTACTCAAGGAAGTTAGCATTCATGTGAGTCTAGCTTAGAATTACATACTTCCAAAAGTAATTTCCAACTTTTGCAGCTTTTTGCACCTCTCCTTCTCAGGAGATACTCAAATCCTGGTGGATGTGATCCTGTGCAACATACTCTTAAGTGATCCTTCTTTAGCAGAGGGGTTCGCCCAGATGATCTCCAGGGATCCCTTATGATCTCTGCCATCCTGGGATTGTCTTTCATTTGTTGCTCTTAAACTGAACACTTTTTTTTTTTTTTTTTTTTTAAANNNNTTTTTTTTTTTCAAATCCTCCCTTCAAAACTGTTCAGTGTGATTCAGGGGCTGGCAGTGAATTTCACCTGTCTTTTTCCAAGATTTGTGTCTCAGGGCCCAGACACCCGAACAAGTTCCTGCATGCCATCTGATCTGCAGTAACTCTGCACATTCTTGGTCAGCAGCAAATGTGAGGTAATTTGAGTTAGCTTAGCCTTTGATTAAACTATTAATATCTGTTCAGTACTTTGAAGAGATCGGGAGTCATGCAAGTGCTTGTTAACATACAACTATTTCACAAGTGGTCTAGACGTTTTTGTTTCCAAGGCACCTGAAGGTAAGGCTGGTCTGTGGTGATACTGTACCCAGTAGAGGGCAGAAGAACCTGCACGTGTAGACTTGGAAGCTCTCAACACCAAGGACATCCCCAGCAAGAGGGATCTCACTGGAATAAAGAGTAATGTTTTTGTGTAAAGGTTGATCTGTCTTCCTTCTTCAGAGTGGACCTGAAGATGCTGTGGGAGATGTCAAAAATGATGCCCCATGCAAATGCATTGGTAAAGA
Source organism: Zapornia atra (assembly GCA_013400835.1). Classification (NCBI taxonomy): domain Eukaryota; kingdom Metazoa; phylum Chordata; class Aves; order Gruiformes; family Rallidae; genus Zapornia; species Zapornia atra. Next base: position 197,590 of record VZTU01016237.1, read on the forward strand.
ATTTAAGAAACCAGTCACAAAATATACCAGATACATCACTGAATTATGGTGAGAGAAGTCCCACAATTCAGAATTAGTTATGCAAATAATGCTGTGACACAGAAGAACACAGAAAAGGTGTTGAATGTATGAGGACCTGACCTGCTGGCATTTCTTACGGCAAAGCCAGAGGCACGTCAGGCATATGGAGTGAGACTCCCTGTAGCCTCGTGCTGCAACTGCTCTGCAAATGGGTAGCACAGTGACTGTGATTGTGCTGAAAAGGTCAGAGGTTCAGTGAAGGTAAGAGAATGGTATTTTAATGTGAGGAGGCTCAAAGTTGGCAGTAGAATGGCAATTTAAGTTTATTTTTGCTTAATTCCCAGTGTTCCTTCTTTGACTATGAATACTTATAGGTGTTTCAGGGTATTTAACTTTGTAACACAAGGGGGAAGCTCAGGAACGGGTTAATGTTGAATAACTAGGGATTTATAAGTCAGTCATTATCAGTGGAAAGAGAGCCCTGGCATTTTCCCTGCAATTGAATTCACATATTTTTTTTGGTCCTGCTGCCCTACTGTGTTTTTAGGTTTTTTGGATATGACATGTTTTCCCCTCTCGGCGTTTACTGAACTATTCCTGTCAGTGTAATGATCCCCAGCTGTTGCTTTAGCCATAGCTATTTTCATGCTGGGAATGGGAGGAGGAGGAGGAGGAGAGGAGCAGGGGCTAGCTTGTTTACCACACTGTGATCTACTTCATTTGTTAAAAGGTGGCTACTGTAATAGTTAATTTAGCACAAAGTAGTACTAAAAGGGAAGAGCTGTAGCCTTGGACCTGCAAGAGCAAGGAGATGTGAGGACTCATCACAGGCAGAAAACAAGAAGAATAGAAACTGGGTGTGGTGCAGTGAATGCAGCTGTCAGTAGCATTTGTGCAGGCAATGCTTTGAACTAGTAATGATACCAAGTAAAATTTGCAGTAAGTACTTTCCTGCCATATCAACTGAATTTTCTTCACAGTTAAACTGTTCAACAGCAGTGGTGCTGGGGTATTGATAATCCCAGCAACTGGGAAACATGTTAATAAAGCTTGAAAAAAACTGGTGTGACTTTTGAATGATTCATCATTTGATAATTATTTGTTGTTTGTATTTTGAAGAAAATACCCGTATTTATGCTTATAAACAGCAAATGGCTGATGCTTAGACTTCCCGGGAGCTGTTGAAAACCAGATGCTTTTTGGAAAACAGAACTATGATACTTAAGTTCAGGTTGCCTGCTTTACATCCAGAAACAACTTCTGCAGTTATCATGCTTGTTCAGAGTCCTTGCCAGACAGATGTCACTGTGACTCTCTTGCTCTAAAGAGATAAGGTTCAGTGGCAGTTGTAGTTTCTGCTTGTGTTTTTGGATCCACATCAGGCTGCCTCTGTAAATCTTATCTCGGTACTTTTATCATCTATAAAATCTGTCACTAGTCACCTCAGATTTTTCAGCATTCTGTCACACCTGCAAGTCATTGATCAACAATCTAACGGATATCTATACCAAAAATAAATGTCTGCTTAGATCTTTCCTTTCGTGCCCCAACTCCCATCTATCCAGTCTTTTCTGAGCATTGAATTACTGATCTTGTCACCTGCTGCATCAATAAATTTCAATCCAAAATGTTTAAGCAGCACATTTCTTGGCAAGAACCCCTGCAGCCTATGGTAGAAAATGGGATATGGCCCCTGACATAGCTTAGGGTCATCAAACAAAAACATACAGAGAGCCTATGGGGCAAACTGTGTTCCTTTTTCTTGCACCAGGTCTGTAAGTAGGTACATAATCTGCTCAATGACATTGACCTGGAGCAGAACTCATGGTTTTCTTTCTCTTTCTTGGGCTAGTGGAAAGAGATGCGATGTTTTCCTCTGGTGGTATGTCAAATTCATTAACCTGTTACCCCTACAACCTAAGAGCAGACCTACATTAGCTGAAGTACATTGCAATATGGCGATTACTAATAAGAACTACAAAATGTTATTTGCTCATCAGTGTATTCAGGATTTTTCCTGCTGTTCAATGAGATGGGTAGAAGAACTGTGCAGATGACCTACTGCCACAGTTTGTGTATATAATACAGTAAGTATTCTCCCAAGAAAACAAAGATTTGAACTGTCCAGTCTGCAGTTACTAAGCCTGATGAAACTAATGAGGAATGTGAAAGGTCAATAATAAGGAAAAGTATATATTGCTTTGGGACATGGGGTCTTTCATAAATTGACAGCGAAAATTTGGTGAAATCCAGACTTTCTGGGCAATCTCATTGTAATACGGCCTTTCAGAAATGAGCAACTGTAAAAAAGGTCTTTTGTAAAAAAAAAAAAAAAAAAAGTTCTTTGCCAGTTTTCAGCAGAAGTCCCTTTAATGGATTTGTCTCTGTGGTAGGGACAGGGATCATCTGTTGCAGCCATGCTTATAGAGACATGTGGTCTCTGTCCCTGAAGGCAACGCATGGAGCAGAATGAAGCAAAGACTGCAGTCTGAGGGCCTGTCACCATTCTGAGAGTATTTCCCCGAACATCTCTGCTGCACCCTACCAGCTGACACACCTAACGTCTTTTTTGTAACCTTCCTCACTGAAACACTTACCAGGGCACAAACATTATGCTGCCCAGCTGGATTGCTGGGGAGAGATCTGAGTGATGTCCTCTGTGTGACAGAAGGAAGGGATCTACTTTCAACTTCCTCTGCATGGAGTTTCCCCAGTATTAAATGCATATGGGTTTTTTGGTAAAAGTTGAATGTGTCAGTAGCGACGTTCTTTGGTTAGTCACCTCTGCAGTTTTCACAGCAGTGCTGGAAGTCAGGATGTACAGGCTTCCTTTGTGTTGGAACTAGAAGCAGCATGTAACCTGTCCCTGCAAATAGTTGTGCATTGTGATGCTCTTTTCATGCTCTTTTTCATCACTTTCACTTTCATAAGGTTTCATGCCTCTTTCTGCATACTTATATGTAAAAGCCCTTCTACGCCTTTTTTTGCAGCTCACACCCTTTTCTTTGCTCCAGTGTCAAGGTCTCCCTTTTTAGAAGTAGATGCTCTACCAGTGGTACCTTTATGCCTCACTGAGAGACTGTTTCACCGCTGCTAATAATAGCTGTCACATTGACAGCATTACAGCAGGCAGTTTAGAACGAGGATTGTGTCTTCAGGACTGACATGTGACTGTGAATCTAACTGCAGTGGTTGCAAACACTGTCACCACGTAGCTATCTCCCCTGCCTCTTTGCTGGAGGGAACAATGGAAAGGAAAGGACATCTGCCCTTTACTTGCTTTTCTTCAGTATATTAGCGAATGCCTACCTCTGTTAGCAGCTAGAGAGAATCTGGCACTGTGTGTAATGAGTGTGGGGGTACCTGCTGTGTCTGACAGTCTCCTCTCTGCCCTTCAGGAGAGGACGGAGCTGGTAGTGACATATTAAACATCTGCAGAATTTGCCCACTAGTCTGAAGTCAGTGGCCATGCAGGCCATTTCAGGCTGCCAGGTTTTTTTAGTTCACTGATTGACTTGTTAAACAGAATTATATTATTTAGATATTTATAGCTATGATAGAACTTGAGAACCACATAAGGCCTCATGGCCGGGTTTGTTTTCAGTGCTCTGGATCTTCCCTCATGGAAAAACCCAAGAAAGTCGGTACTAGAGATCTGTAGTTTGGAGTTTTTTAAAGAAAGTAAATATCCAAAGAGAAGGGAACTAAAAAGTAGTAGGCAGATGTTGTATGATCACAGTTTAAAAAGTTTGAGGAAATTTGGTGTGCCTTTTTTGTGTAATGCAAATTCTGGGGATCACTTCCGTACTGGGCTGCTCTGAAGGAACTGATTTTGAATGTAGAGGGATATGATGACCATAGCTAAACCTTGTAACTGTTTTACAAATAGAAACGGAATTGTAACAGAATTTGTACTTAAACTGTAAAGAAGGCTTCAGACTGATGCAGTACAAAGGTTGGGATCTTTATTTGAACTTCAGATGCTGTGATTATGTCATGCAGTCTTTGCAGTCTTCAAGACAGCAGCAGCAAAGATGTTTCTCACTACCATGAATTAAATAAGTATGGTAATTCCTCATAGCATCCACCTGAAATTCTTACTAAGAGAAGATGTTGGGGCTTGGACAAAAGCTGGTGGCAGGAATACTAACCAGATAGGGAATGTGCCGAGTCTTTATTTTGCATGCAATATGTATATTGGGCAAACCCACTTTTGTTCCACATCCCAGGAAATAACTGTCAGCACCATCAACCAACTGAAGCTGGGAGATGCTCAAGCTAGCTAATTTAAAATGATAAACACCAGCTTTCCAATTTCCATATTTAAGTGGTTAATTACTTCTGAAGAACTTCTGGATTTGTATTTAAATTTGCATGCTTCTAAGTGCTTTTTTTCTAGCATTTGTGGAAAAACACATTTGCTCTCATTTTGCATTTGGTTTCAGTAAACCAAACATCTTTAGGTGGTGAAGAATCTGAAACGGTCTTGGAAATACAGGATTACTCCACGTTTAAGTGGAAACCCCAAAACACAGCTCATATGTCGAGTGGTTCCCACAGAAATTTTGTGGTGTCTTGACTGTTAGAGGGTTTCTGCAATGGGAGCTTTTAACTTCCATCTGTAGAGGGTGCCCTGTGGCAGAAGGAAGGCTGAATCATTGGGCCAACATCCCCATCTCTGAGAAATGTTTGAGGAAGTTTTTGGCCTTGATTTGTGAGGCTGTTACGCTGGAGCACTGTGCTGCAGCAGAAATTGCAGGAGGGGAGATGAGTTACAAAGGCCAAATGTTAGACCATATCTCTTAATGCTGAAAGAGGCATGGAAGAATTTCCTCACCAATTTAAGTATTGCAAACATGTCTAATAAATAATGTGTTTTATGGATGTGTCTTGGCACTGTCTCAGGATATTTTTTTTTTCTGCTTAGTAGAAACACACAAAATCATATTATCTCTTGAACCCAGAATTTTAAATAAAGTGATAAATTGTTCAGGCTCTGATGTATCTCCAAACATGTTTTTACTTTTTTCTGTGTAATTTTTCAGAAAAAAAAACCCTATAACCAATTCTCACATCTCATTTTTTAAGGAAAATAAAAAGATTGGAGCTCTTTCTCCTTATAGGCAGAGGTATCTCTATCATTACAAGAAAATAAAGGGGAGGGAGTGTTCAAGCTTGTTTTTTCCTTGTGTAACTTTACTACTGTGCTGTCACATTAGTCAACAGCTGTAAATCTGATTGTGAGGATCTATCTACTTTTCTACATTCCTTCTTTTTCCTTCATTTGTCCCCATCTGCCATGTCATATTAAATTATTTTGGAGAATTTCTTTCTCGAATCGTCTTTGCAAGGTGGTTAAGGGCAATGTTAGTTCCTCCTTGTTCATTGTTTCATGGAAACATATAAATCACTATAGACTGTGACTCAGGTTTACATGGGGAGTTGGGAAATTCTTTGTTTTCCCCCGCTCAAGGCTTCTCTTCCAGCTATAGATAGTAACAATGGATATATAGATGTCATCAACAAGCACCAATTACAGATAATATTTGCTGTCTTATGATACTGGTGTGTCAATTTTAGTTAGACCTTTCCACCTAGGTATTTTGTTACAGGTCATCTTGTTGAATCATGCATGGTAGCCAGATTCCATAGGTATGGATATGTGCCTAGTTATTCACACGCTTAGTTTTCATCTAACCAGTATTACTGGGACAAAATGATTTTATAAGAGCAAGTATCCTGCACCAAAAGCAAACCAGCTTTTCCTGTTGGCAGGCTTGTTGCACATTTTTACATGTTGCATATCTTACTAAATGCACCAGTTTACATGTATTTCAGGTTAATTTCCTGAAGTCCTGTTTAACAGTTCCAGTGAGTGATGAAACGGACTATTAGGTGCACCAAGATGTTTTTATGAATGGATTTCTACATGTTCAGTAGAAAAACTTCCATACCAACAGCAATATGTGTATCTGATTTTAAAAAATTAATATTGAAGAAGATAAAGCTAGCATTACATAAGAAGTAGCAGTGATTAAAATGGCAGTAAGCCCCCTAAAGTTTACATATTTAATGGAAGTAGCAAGAGTCAAATCATGAAGGAAGACTGTAAAGGCAAATGCTGTCAAATGCACAGCAATGGCTAGTCTTTATTTTAAATAAACATAAAACTGCAAAATCCTGTGTAACTTTTGTAGTAATAACTTTGTATATATTTAGAGACATATACGTGAATAGCACCCACAAAATAAACACATTCAATTGTATGCAGTATTGAAGACTGAGACTGTAAACTTCTCCAACTATGGCCTCGTTCTTCCTTTTGTATCTGCACATTTTACCACCCCTGAATGGCAACGCTGATTCGAGCCTTTGAGAGCCACTGACAGGAGTATCAGTTCTGTCCTGTCTGGATGTTAGATCCTGTTATCTTGTGATACTTGACCATGCTACTGCTTTTGTTCATTTTGTAATCCTGTGTCATAATGAAACTAAAGTTATTGTAAATGGTGGCTTTATCCTCTAAATATGTTTTTTAATTAACATTACTTTGTTTTCCACATTGTATCAAGTTTGATATGAAGCCTTCACAAAGACCTCCACACTAAGGTAGCTTCTTGTTCTGTGCTCATGGTGTGAACCATCTATACCTTGTGGTAATGTCCAAGGATGGAAATAGATCTTTTTCCTGTTCAGTGTGTCTTTGCTTCTGATTCCATATTCTTTGGGGACCGGTTTCTTCTGTAGGTTGGGTTCTTTGATTCTGCTAAATTAGCCATATCAAAGGATCTGTATTTGTCTCTCTCCATTAACAGAGCTATTTAATGCTTCATAACATTGACTCATTAAAAGATAATACATGCAAGTATTCCATCATCCTTTGAAAATGTTTTTTAAATTATTCCTATTTCATATTTCTTTTCCAACAGCATCCTCCCAGCAGAAAGGGACTATTTCCCTGTACCTGGGTTTTCTTGTATGTAGGAGCTGAAACTAGTCTTCTGGAACACCATCATATAGACAATGCATCTAATATGTTAGCAGATGTGTGAAAACTGCACATCATGTCAAGGATTTTATGTGACCCAAGAACATTTTGAGCTGTAAAGCTTTGAAGAGTGTGATTTTATCAAGAAACAAATGCTTTTTGTACTGAGGGTGAGAGCCAAATTTCTCTTCCTCCTCTTTTTGTGTTCTTAAAAGACCAGTTGCTACTTTTTTCTGCAATTTTCAGCCACTTTTAAAAGCTTCTGGGCATTTGAGAGCCTGAAGGCTTTTGGAAGCGCTGGATGGGAAAAACCATCCCATGTCAGCCCGTTGGATTATTACTAGTACATCCACTGTGAAATACTTTGAGAGTTGTTGCTTTGGAGGGGAAAGGTCTGTTCTGATTTTTTTTTTAAATCTCTTCATATTGGTTTTAGGTCAGGCAGGATTATACTTCTGTTCTCCCCTGTCCAAATTTTAATGCTCTCAAAAGCTTACTAAGAGAATAAGAATGAAAAGGTGGTGTGAAAAAGGTTTCAGGTCCTCTCTATACAAGACCTGCGTTTGATGCAGCTATATGGCTTTATTGGTTAAACCTCCTGTTTCGCTCAGTGCCTACAACCATCTCAGGACAAGCACAGCTGGGTAAGAAGTTTATCAGTGTTCCCCAACTGGTACAAGACACCTGTCCATCTCAGCATATTGTGGCAGAACACAGTTTATCAGTGTTCCGCAAACTGAGACACCTGTCCATGGCAGCATATTGCGGCAGAACACACTGATTTCTGTAGTGCTGCTAAGAAATCCACTGTCATCATTTGTGTGACCTGCAGTTGGGAACCACTCCTGATTCTGGCTTTGGTTCCTGTTCAGGATCTGTTTCACAGACCTCCTCTTTGGGTGTAGGAAGAGCAATCCCAATCCTACTTCTCACAAAGGGAAGACCACAGGGTAACTATGTAAAAAGTGGTTTTTGCCTCTGGTATGAAAGGTTCCTGTAAAAGTTTAAGAGACCAAAGCAAATTGTAGTTCTATTCTTTACCCTCCCAAACTCCATTTTCTCCTCGATATGGTTGCCTAGGAAGAGATGAGGAAACTGTCTGCATTTTAGTAGCAGCCCTTGTTGCTGCAGTAGAGAAAAGAGGTAGTGGAATGTGAGATCTCAAATAGTAAAGAAATAAACTTCTCCTTTACTGTCACTTTGCCCAGGCTTGCTCCAAGATATTATTTTAAATGCATTGACGTTAATGGAATCTTATGGCTGCTGTTCCAAACAACAGTGGATGCTAGCAAATTGTGGGGATCAACAGTTTACCTGCTGCTTCTCATTCACCCTACAGAGGGACAAAAATTTTTGGCAACCCCTTCCCAGAGTAGCAAACTGTCATATAATCCCTGCAGTTTGGGTGTCATTTACAGTCTGCTTCACTTAAATGCTTCTATGTTAACTGCACAGTCTGCTTAAATGCAAAGCCAGCATGTATTCCCCATCAGCAGTTAGTGGATTAAAATGCTGTTAGGCTCAGAAAATGCCTTTAAAAAAGGCCCAAAAAGTTGGCTTTTCTTTGTTGGTAACCCCCATTCCAGCACATTCTATGTGGTGGTGGGGGTGTTGTTGACAGAACCAGAAAAACGCAGCTCTGAGAAAAAAAAAGACACAAATGTCATCTACCTCAGCAATTCCTTTTTAAAATTAATTTTGATCATTGTATACTCACTCATTGGTCACAAACTATCATAGCTGAATTCTTTCTGCTTCTTGTGGACACTAGAAAAAATTTGGTAATGCTAACCACCCGTTGCTGCTTCTGGACAGAGAGGTGTTGCAACTGGGAGTTTAGCAGATGCTACTCTTGCTGGTGTATGAACCAGAATCTAATCTGGCTTCCCGTTGAAACATGAAAGGGCTGATGAGAGTCAACATTTGTTTTGTAAGCAGGCACAGCTGAAAAATGCTCAGAGACCATTTTCAGTGTGAGGGAAACGTTTTCTCACCGCATCTTCAAGGGACTGAATCCAGTCATAAATGTAGGATGTAACCCCCACTGAAAACAGTGTCTGATGTGCTGCATATTCCAAAACTGAATTTGGCATTGGTACTGGTCATATGTGACTACTTAATCAGAAACGGGGAAAAAAAATCACATTGTGATTAGAAAGGCTGCTGTTGGCTGAGTGGTAAGTGGAAAGGTGGCTTCACCCTCACAGCAATAGTTACACGACACTGATAGAGGCCCCAGTGTTGCCCAGACAGCTGTGATGATTTTGTTCAGCAAATGTCCCAAGTCATCAAAGTCTTCTTTTATGGTTGCATATTATAATTAGGTTGGTTGCATGTAGCCTTAATGCCATTACTTGGATTATATGGAAAAATTGAAAAATACATGTGGGCTGCAACTGGCGGCCTAGTGTCATGATTCCGTAGGCTGCGGTCTCTGACCCTCACAAAGAAAACCCGGTCAGACCTAAGCCAAGGAAAATTTTCCTTAAAAAATCTTTGTCACTATTGAAAGGTAGAGGTGTTAATGAACTAGCTGGCAGGTTTCCATCCCAGCTGGGGCTGTATTAATGCTGTCTTGCCAGTTAAGTGAATATTGTTAACACGGGTCTTCCAAATGGGGTGTGCAGAGGTGCTGAATAGCGTGTGAACAAATGACCGTGAAACCTTATGAGCATTTAAGTGCATAGTTCGCTTTTTACTGCTTTTACTTACGGTTGCACTTTCCTCAGCTTAAATAATGAAGTTAGGCTGATTTCACTTGTTCTTCAGTAGTTTCTCTTTCTAATCACGTGGCTTATTGATTGGGTTGCAAGGATTAATTTTTCGATCAGGCAAACTGCTTTCAAAGAATTTACAGAGTCAATAAATCACGTCTGTGAGCATACAACCAATCTAGTTACTATGCAGTTTATGTCTTGCACTCTCCCTTTTTGCACGGGTATCCTAGCCTAAATTCTGTGGAGTTCTGCCTCCCTCAGCCCCTCTATAGGGTTTCGTTTGGCTATAGCAGCCTTCCTCCCTTCCTGTTCTGTGATACAGCTCGTGCTGTCTGTTGTAATCCAACATATGGCTGTGCTTAATCATTACCTTGGTTGGGCGACCTTGAGGATTGCTTGGGATTCCTTAGAAGAAAAGCTTTTGTACTAGAGATGTGAACACAGAGTCCCCTCGGCAGTAAGCCTGTATTCAACATAACATGCACGGGGCCTTACCACAAGCTGCAGTTCAGAGCTGTGTGCTTCTCTTCTGCTAGTTCTGAAAAAAAACAGGAAATGCAGAATATTTTTTTCATTTGTTGCCATAAACCTGTCCTGGTAAGTGACAGAGTCTCAAATATGAGATTATTTTTTTCCTCTTGAGTTACTGAGATGCAGTCTAGTTTCTGTAGTAGTTCTAGTAAAGCTATTAAACACAAAGTGTGGGTTAGAAATAGAAGGGCTTTTGGGTATGTATGAGTGAGGGCAGGCACACTGTTGCAGATTTAGATGATGAGCTGCAAAAAGCACCTTAGCTCATCGTGAATATTTGTTCTTGCTACTGTGTACTACTAATGCACCCCTGTGCTTCTAGTAGTGTTGTAGGTGTCCTGAAAGTGTCCATGTGGGTGCAGCCTCTGTATATTAAGCATATGCTGCTTGAAGCTGACAGTAGGCAGGAGTAAGCACTGGTCTTGGAGTATGCCTGCCAGGGCAATTCTATGGTAAGATGAACAAAAATAGTCATGACTTGTTGTATTTCACTATCAATGTAACTTTGTTGATAGTAGCTGAATTGCAATGTTATTTGTCTCTGAGTACACCACCGCATCCCCCTCCCAGTTCTGTAGCTCTCCTCTAAACTGCCAGCAGCAGTCCTCTATACCAGTTCCCCAGTTTGCCTGGAATGTTTTATTCATTATTGGAACACTTAATTAGAGATATAAAAACCTTGTTCAAACTTTAACTATTTTTCAGAATTTTTCATACTTGTGAAATAAATAAATTATGCCCATTTTCAGGTGGGAAACCCAAACAAAGCCCACAAAAATCTTGCATAGACTGTGATGCAAATTGAATGAGAGAGGTAGGTAGAAGGATACTAGTTTGGAACTTACTTTTTAACCAGCAGAGATCTCTCCTTTATATGACCTGATTTACCTCTAATTTGAAAATTAATTTAAAGGTTAAATAGAGGGATAAAGGAAACAAAAGATTGATGGTTTGTGACTGAAAGACTTACAGTCTGGTCTGTCTTTGAGTAACTTTGAATTTCTCTGGTCATTCTAAACCTTTGGCTGAGCTCCATGTCCAACTGCCTTGGATTGGCTCTTGGGACATCTGTTAATCTATATATAGGATTCACACACTTGCACACGTAAACAGGTGATCTCCTAAATATATGAAATGGTGTTGGGGACTCCAAGTACTTTTTTGAGCCAAAATGAATTCAGGAGTGAACTGAAGTAATCCTCCCTGCCACAAAAATAAGCTGCACTGGAAAAAAAAGAGAGCGTTATGAGCTGATTATAACTTAATATGCGTGTATATACATTTATAAACCCCAGAATTACTTAGTGCCTATTAAAAGTATTCTGAAAATGACCTTTTTCCTATTCTCCAGTTTAGTCCCCTTGACAGTTGCTGCTTTCTTGCTGTGAGGGGACAGTGTTTAAAAATAAAAGGTGCGTATAATGGGTAGAGAAAAAGGGTAGTAGATGGTAACTGATACAGAAATAAGATATATTTAGAAAATTCATAAGGGAAGCTGAAGTTGGGAAGGGAATTTTAAGTCATTTGATGAACTCTCAAGCTGTCGGTCTCAAACTGATTTCTAATAAATCTGGGAACAGCAGGGAGACTTCGGAAGAGTGAAAGACCAGTAACATTTTGCATTACTACTGAAAAAGGGTGAGTGTGTAAAGAGTGGCTAATCTGGTATCAGTTCCAGGAAAAAACTGTGGAAATTTTGATAAAGAATTTAGATGGTGCAAGAATAGCTGTATAATTATGCTATGCAGCTTTTCAATTTGTGAAAACAGGTCTGTTCAAATGAGCCTTTGTTGTTTGTATAATGTGAAATTTGGTTGCTAGGGATTTTGCCTGGGCGTAATAGACTTTTATAAGGTCTTTAACTTAGTAGTGTGGTATATTTTGGCTTTAAAAATTGTCTTTGAATTTAATGAAATGCTGCTTAAGTGGATTAAGATCTGACTGTAACCAAAAAAAGCAGAAAAGCATTTCTAGTTGGGAACAGCCCAGTGTGGTCTGGAAATAAATGGAAAATGGTAACGATGTGGTTGGACCAAAGATTAGTAGAGTCATAAATAATGACATTAATAAAACGGTTTAGATCATTTAGGCAAACTAAGACTGTTAGGCCAAATGTGTATAAATGAAGATGGAGGGTGGAGTTTTGCACCAAGAAGCAGAAAAAATGCCAGCCGCACCTGTGTGTGAGAGTTTTGTCCTGAAAGCCCCTGACTCTAGTAGGTATAGTTGGAAACGGGAGGGGAAAATAGATGGCCTAGCAAGGACATAGCAAAGTGGCAAAAAGGTCTAAGACACATTGGCTAGCTATTTTAAGTGAGAAGATGTGACTAATAATGAGATTATCTGCACTTAAAGCTGTGGAGATAGACCTGGTGCTATAGGTCTGTGCCTTGCCTGTGTACATTTAGTGAGATGTGCTAATTTAAAGTATGGAAATGAGTCCCTGAAATGGCTTGCTAGTGGAAATAATGCCATGTAGTGAGAGATTTAATGTGCCGTTACCTAATAGGGCTGAAATCACTTAGCGGTTTACTGCTGCTGGAATGATGAACTCTCACTCCCACCTTATGTTAGTCTTAGCAAAGACCTGGCTCTGCAGCCATCCTCTTCAACGCACCCATGAGGCAGAAAACTGGGCCGGGGTCTTTGTCATGTCATTGAGTCCAGCGACCAGTCAGGGGAACATGAGAGATGGTGTGGGGAAGGAGAGACTTGACTCCGTTGTCGAAAGCTGTTAGATCAAGTGCTCATGTAGATGTGTCATCACCTGATTCAGGTTTCGATCACCTCAAAATGAATCCAGCAAATGAAGAGCTGTGTGAACAGGCCAGCTATAAGACTGTATTAGCTCTCTTGGTGGCACAAGAGTAGGAGTGCGATTGCATGCTGGGTGGGAGGAAGAGCCTGGGACTATCACTTCTGTTCACAGTTTCATGGCCAGATGAAGGGCCTGTTTCTTCCCTTTGCATTCCTTCTCATCACTCTGGCTCTTGGCTGATCCCACACAGAATTAGCATGGTGCTCTGTACACCCTCCTTCCCTCTCTCCCTTCCGCATACTATAAAGGAAGTAGTTTCCTGCCCAGGATGCATATATTAAGAAATCCTAGTTTGCCTTAAGAAATAAGCGAGGTAGCTTGGTTGCACACCATGTGCTGTACTGGAGGCACAGTAGTACCTCCACAGGTAGGAAATGGGTTCTCACTATCATAAACCTTTCAAAGAAAGGTACATCAGGAGCAAAGGGAAATGGAAGCTAGACAAAAGAGCAAAAATTTAAGTATGTGTTTAAGTGAGGGTGATCAGTCACTGTGCAAACAGCCAAGAAAGAGATGGATCTTGTTAACTTCGTATGAAGCTCAGAACCCTTCCTGGATGATGTATCTTAGTCAAATGCAAACTGCAAATAGGAGTTTGAAAGGAACGGGTAAAACGTGATGATGCATCTAAGTAGGTAAGGTAGCATTTTCTCAAATTTTTTAATCCCTATTTTAGGGACTATACAGTAAAAATTTGGATTTAATGTATGAAAGGAATGTATTGGACAAAAAAGTCCTGGAGAAAGGAAATTAAGGACTATAATGAGATTGTGTAGTTGGACTGTACAACAGTTCTGTCTGGTGGTTCCACTACCTTTGTGTGGACTTCTCTTACGTAGACTATTCAACAGACAGAAGCTTGACAGAGAAATTGAAACTATCACAGGGAAGATGCCATACCATTAATTTTATACCATTTTATGTTGAGTATACTGAGGACCTTGGGCATCACTACAAATGCGTTTCAGTATCTATTGATTCTCACACAGGTTTTCTTAAATTGATAGATGTGTGTGTGTGTGAGCACATGCCTGAGATTTCTTTCTTCAGTTTTCAAAGGTTCCTTTTGTATGGAAGCTGTCTTTGACTGTAAGAATGATCTCTAGATTATTGCTTTGGTTGTATAGTTTAAAGGGAAACTGCTGTTATAATCTAAATGTTGAAATTATGACTATTCCAGAGATTTGCATTAGGAAAAAAAAAAAGAAAGAGATAATTGCATTTCACACAGCTCATGTGTGTGTTCTGTTACACCAAAGTGAACAGGATGAATTCTAGCCTTAAGGGATTCCTCTTGCTGTGGAACAAGGACACATCTAGGTGTAACCACGGTATTTCACTTTTGTGAGATATTTCTGAAGGTAAATTTCTGAGCCGAGGAAGGAAATCAGCCTTGTAATTTAGAGTAATGACCAATAATTTTGTCATATCAATTTAATCTGCACATGGTAATTAGAGTTTTCAGGAGTCATTAGCAGCTGGGGTGTCACTCTGTGTTTATTGGAGAGCTGTCAGCTGGTGCTTTTCTCTGTTTGTTTTTTAATATTAATGGTTTGAAAAGAAGTTGGTGCTCTAGAAAGAATTGAGAAACTGGCCTAGCTTTGCGGATTTTTATCACCCTGCCAAGACCCTGCGCAACTTCCGTTCTCTCTTACCGCAGCAGAATACGGAAACCTGACGGCTCCAGGCCACTTCTGCAATTGCAGTGGGGCAGGGGAGCAGGGTGGGAGTGGGGTCTTTTTGTTCTGCTACTCACTGCTGCTTTGGTGTCCAAAGAAGAAAACAAAATGCATTTGAAAATGTCTCTTCGGTTGTGTCTTGTACTGATGGGTTTCCTCTTTCCTCTCTCTGCTGTTGTGCAGTGCTGCAGTTGAAGCTCCAGCAGCGACGCACACGGGAGGAGCTGGTGAGCCAAGGGATCATGCCGCGTAAGTGTCATTTAAATTCTTTGTCTTGATGTTTTTGTGCTATTTTTGAGTAGAGAATGGTTTCACGTACGATTCAAAAGATGAGGCTCTGTTTCTGCATGAAAAACATCATACATGGCAGCCCCACCCTGTCCCACCCAACTTGGTCCTTCTGAAGTGTTGGTACTCTAGGTACAAGGCTGCGTCTGATACTGAGGAAAAGATTAAAAGCATAACTATATTGCAAAACATTTTAATTCGATCACAGTGCACAAGAGTCTTCTGGGGAGCACAAGTACTTTATACACTTGACCCATGCTGGTAATCACTCTTTTAACAGGCTTCCTGCCTTTGCAGTTTCTGTTCTTGTTTGTCAGCTCCCCAGACTTCTGAGGCAGTTGTAACTTTGTATGTTCATATTCTATAAACTGACTGAAAACAGGCAAGATGTTAACCAAAAAGAGGTCCAATTTATGTTTGTAGCTAGAAAACATCTAGAAAGCTTTCTCTGGGCATCAGCCATTCCTCCTGCATCTCTGGAGCCAGAGAACTTTTACTTTTCTGGATGGGCACATAGGATATACCTTAATGGCAAGCTTTAACTAATTTACGGTCAGGTTTGTGTTGGAGAAAGTATTTTTTTTGTTTTGTTCCACTCCTTTCCCCCAAAATGCAAAAAGATACCTGAACAAATGATTTTGTCATGCTTTGGTACCTCTGAACTAGATGGCTTACTTAAAGCTAACAACTTTAAGCAAAACCAAAGAGCAAATGTTTTATTTCTGAGGTCCTCTCAGTTTCACTTAAGAGCTTTAGTTAAAGCAGTGGATCAGGTATATATTTTTTCATATCAAAAACTTTCCCCGTCCCCCATTTCACAAGCCTACCTTGAAGACTGTGCAGTAATGAGGAGTTTCTCATTCCTTCTGTTTCTGAGGTGCACAGTGATGTGTCTTAGACCATGCTAAAGGTGTATGGTTAGGCTGTCAGCTCTCTCTCTGAATGATGAGAACCTGTCAGCAGTACTCTGTCAGCTGAAGTGGTTCCCTTGAAGGCAGTGACATGGGCAAGGTGTTTCTAGGACCCTTACTTAAAATTCTATTACCAAACGAAAAAGGAAAGATTCTGCTGTCTGGAAAGGTTGTCCTGTCTGGATATACGTCTGTCTTATTTTTACCTGGGGAACTCGTATACTTGCTTCTACAGAATACTTGCTTTTGGATGAAAGACTAGTGTGCCTCTGACTGTGCCCTTTTACTAAGGCTTACCAGAAGAAAATGTTCCTGACTTTTTTGTGGTCTCCTGCTTTAGATGGATACGTATGCAAATACGGTGTTAACTTATGTTCAGTATTGGCTTTCTTCAAAGTGTGGCTGGCCAAACTTGTGATTCCCGAGAGGGGTCTGTTTTACGGACCTTGCAAGTAATTCAAGTAAGGCACCCAGAGTAATTAGTCTTTAATTTACTTAACATACAGCCTAAATAACTAGTCTTTGCAGACTTGTGCCCTTCATTGCTTCGTTTATGTCTCTTACATTTGAGCTTTATAATGGACAAAGAGGGACGCTCAAGTGAAGCATCATTGTGAAAGTAGTGCCAGCACATGGAAAGGTCCTTTCTGCAATGAGGAAAAACAACTTTAGCAGATTTGTTCTAAACATGATTTGAAATTATTTCCCTCCAGGCTATGATATCATTTACCCATACATGTCAACTGGAAATAGCCACATGTAGGAAAATGTTTAAAACATTATTTGCCTTGGTCATTTTTAAGAGGTCATCTGTGAGATAAATGTGATGCTTAAAGCTAAAGTACCATTTTTAACCTGAGAAGTACAGAGGATGACTAGGGTCCATGGTCCTCCTGAAAGTGTCTCAGAACCATGACATCTTTGCTTCTGCTTTCAGCAGTTCAGAGTAGACATTTTTACTAGCTACTGGGAATTTGCAGGTGTCCTGTATTTTTTAATGTCTTCCCTGTACCCTCTCTCTGTGAAAACATTTAGTTTATATTGTTGAAAAAATTTAGAAATACCGTTCCTTTGTCATCTACTACTAAGTAGGGTTATACTGGGCCTCATGTTTCCCTCTTGAGTTCATTATTCAGCCCCACAAAACCTTTGATGATGATTTAACAGAAAAAAAGGTGTGAATCCAGAGGATGGTTTGATGCTGAATTAAATGAGATGGAACTCTCTTTCCATGTGAAATACTGGTTGGTTTAGGCTTTGTTTTCCATCTGGAGAGCCTTAACACTCTGGAAAGAATTGTGGTAGTTGCAGTTGTATCTGCATTATCATTACAGCTTGTGTCAGAAAGGTGCTTTTGAAGGGAAGCTCCCGATTGCACCTGCCTACTGTACCTTGCTTTGCACCATGAAATGAAGTTTGGAAGTTGGATTAAATTGGAATGAAAGTAAACTCAAAAATAATCTGCCCACAGCTAATAGGCATGCAGTCCTTGAGACCAGACTACAATTTGTCTGGCACCACACTTCCTGGATTACCTTAATGTATGGAGTGTGGATGTCAGTTCCTCTTTCTGTGCAGGTTTGGTCTCACTGTGCTATCTGACATGGTCATTTAGATTAGTCTTTAATACAGATCATTTCCTGGATCTTGTAGCCAAGCTGACTTGTAAAAATCCATGAACCAAGTGCGGGAGAAGTAAAAAGTTTTGTTTGACATTAAAAGCTATCTAGTGTGTGAGCTCCCTCAGGTACCTTTGGTTCTCCTGATGGCACTATGAGTTGTATGCAGTGTTTAGATTCAGCGTGGTGCTGTAAATGAGGAATTGTATCTCAGCCTTCCATCAACACAAAGTTTTTGGACACTGTAAACCTGAGGAGTAGGAGAAGACATTTCGGTCACATTAAAGTGAGAGTGAGAGTAACACCACTCCTGCTTTGCCTGTTCAGAACAGAGCTGGGATTGCTTACTTTTGTTCCCATGTGGAATTTGTTTATATGGTAGAGAGGAAGGGCAAATGTTTTAACATTTTTTTACTGAGTACACTTAATCTCTCATGAATAACCTCTCCAACCCACCAGCCACCTACGGGAGAGCTATGTTTCACTAGAAGAGTAGTGTATTGTAGTAAAAAATAAAGCATTTATAAGCAGTGACACAGGATTAAAAATAATTGGGGTTTATGCCTCATTAATTCTTCTTGCTTTTCTGTTACCACTTTGTACAACCTTTTACAAGTAGCAGGATTTGTTAGTTGATTAAAATTCTCAGTTGCCCATAGAAAAGATGTGGGAAGCAAGTCTTCATCTGCATCTGACATACCTGTGATTTGAGCTAGAAGGACTGTATTTAGAAACAAGGAGAGCTGAGATTTCGTATTTATTCAGGTTTTGGCCTATTTTCTGATAATGCAACTACAAAAGCTTTTTTGCTATTTGCATTTTTTGTAGATGTGCAGAGGTGATTTTCATCTTCTCACCCTCATGAAATGCAAGCTAAACAAAAACTGCTGCCTGTGCTCAACTCTTTGAACTATGTCATGCTGTAGAAGAACAGTCAGATGCTGTCAGTTTTTGCAGTGTCANATTTTCCACCCTTGGAAAGAATGTTTAAACAGTAGCACATGTATATCTCAGCGGAAAGATGTGTGGAAAGGTATCTTCAACTAAAACAGTAAAAACTTTTAGGGGAAAGTAATTTGGTAAGTGTAGCAATACACTACTTTGCAAAATACCTTGTGCTTTTTTTGGTTTTGCAAGGTTTAAAGCTTTGCATGCCTGTTGTTTTATTCACTGGGATTGTGATCATCAGCTTCTGGCTGCAAACACAAAATACAGGCAAGCATGCAAGGTTGTCATGTGGTGGCACAATCCTGCAGGAAAGCTGTAGTTGCGAGCAGTACTTTCACCGAAGCAGGCATAACAGAAGGTGATCGTGTTTTCTGGGAATGTGGCTTGTGTTGCCCTGTAGAACTTCTTTGTGAATATCTGAAAGATGACACAGCCAGCCTTTGAAAAGGGCATCGGCTGGACTGGAAGCTAGAAGGAGGGTGGCTGCAGTACAGGCAGAGGACTTCCAGGAATTACTTTTTCGCCTCATTGTATCTGGTGTTTGCCAGTTATTGTGCCCCCATCCAGCTTCTCTGTCTGTATGATTTTGTGTTCCATGATGTGGTATATGCAGAATGCGAGAATATTCATAGAATCCAAAAAGGATGGAGCCTCTGCTGCTTTTCTAATGTGACTCTTTTTATGGGCGCTGAGGTGTTTCCACGTGACAGGTCTGCCTTTCCAACACTTCAGTGCACAGGTTTTGGCTTGGACATGCAGCCCGTTAGTTTCTTGAGCATATCTTGGAATGCAAGATTTGTGAATCTTGTGCTGCTGGGTTTCAGGCTGTCCTGAGGAGAATGTATGTTATCGCCTGTCAACATGAGGTGAAAATGCCATAGTTCGCTTGCAACATGTCAAACAATTAGGAATGATTGTAATACAGCAGACAGTCTAATTATAATCTCATTAGGCTGCTCATATCACTAGCTCTCTAATTTTTGTACCCAGAAGGTTAATGGAAAAAGGTTTGTATTTGTTATAAAACTAAAATGCAGTATTTGTTTTTTTGGGGGACTATAAGGCATTGCTTGGAATTCATTCTAAAGGAATTGCCATTTGCTGGGGACGTTTGGTGATTTAAAGATACAGAACACAGGTTATGCTTTGGCATGTCATTGTTGATTATCATTTTGGGAAAGCTTGTAACTGGTCTTCTACATCCAGCATGGCTACCTTCACAAGAAAACAAGGATCTTTAAAGTATTGATTTCAGGAAGTGAAATGCTTGCCACCTGTGAATTTCTAAAGTTCAACCATGGCTGTAGACTTTTAACACCTCAACCCTAAATTTTGGCTGTATATCCACACTGTTGTTAGTATAGGGTAGCTAAAAATTGTATTGCTGCTTTAGTCTTTACCTGGTAGTCTAACCACTTCTCAGCTTTGAAAAAGTGATTTTGTTGCTGAAAATTATGCACTTCCAACTTCATTGTATAGTTCTGTATTTTGTATTTTATTCATGTTCATATTTTCTTGTTAAGCTGCTGGTTTTAAACCTCAAACTTGGCAACATAGTATATGAGGCTGTAGTCGAAGGAGACCTGTCCTTTTAGTATATAGTCAGCTTCCGATTCCAGTTACAAACAATAGCTGCAGTGGAACTAATTGTCATCAGAAACAACTAGTTTTTTGTTTAAAATCTAGCTTTTAAAAATTGTGAAATAGGAGCATCTTCTGATGTATGTCAAAGAAAGGAGAGGCCCTAAGCTGTTGGAACATTCACAGTTACTACATGTGCAGTATTTTTTATGTCAGGAACCGTTCTGCAGTCATGCTGATGACTTCAGGTGCAATTCTTAATGTCTCAACACTATTTTATCTTTTACATAAAGGCAGGATAGAGGACGAATTGCTACGCCTGTGTGGAGCTTTACTGATTCAGAAGTGTTGCAGTGTGGCTACGCAGTCGACATTTCAAGCCTCTTGTGTGTTATATTTAAACTGCAGATAAACCAATTGCTTTAACACCCTCAGAAGCTCTTCCTGCTTTAGATATCTCTCTGCGTAACATGTTCCCGTCATTCTCTCACTGCTTTACATGTCAGGTCTTTATAGTGACGTTCCCTACCGTTTCTGGAATATATTTATAGTAACAAAACAAAAATACAGATTTTTACTTCCCTGCCATCTAGTGTCTGCTGTTCTGCCCTTTGGTGACTACTTCACTTTCACACCTTTTTTCCACAAAACAAGTTGAAACTGTACTTTTATTTAGGACAAGTTAAAAACAAGTGTATGGGCTTTAAATGTAATTACTCTCAAATTTATTTAATGAAATGCCCCAACCTGTAAAGTCTTTTAAGTTCTAAAAATAATAACAACTACTTTTTTTAATATTCCTTTTAACATCTGAAACCTTGATGTTTCCTGGTTCATTGTGTGCAGAATGGGACCTCAAATACAGAGGCTGCAGCAAGACTTTTGATATACTCAATGTCATGCTCTAAGATTAAGGCTGGAACGCTAAGCAGGTATTGTAAACCAAACAAAAGCTGTAGAGGACACTCGCAGCTGTATTTCTGTTCATGGCATGTAGCACAGAAATCTGTAACTGATTTTATTTTAATTTGATCATCTACCTGTAACTTGTATCCCAGGAATTGTTTGCTAGTTCTTTGACTTTGATCTCTTCTCTTGAAGCCCAATTTCAAAGCCTTGAGGCTTTGTGTGGAGGAGTCCATACATTTAAGCTGAGTGCCTCATTGTCAGGGGCCTAATAACTGCACCTGGTTTGTTTATATTTTTAGATAGCTGTCTGTGTTTGTTTTCCATGTGTTTATATCATCTGTGATTAAGAAGACATGGCTAGAGTAGGAAAGTTCGTTGTGTTAGTAATGGAAATATTCTTGTTGCCCTTTCTGAAGTTGTAGAACGAAAGGCTGTGCTCAGGGGTTTGATGGGCTGCATTTAGTCCTTGATCCCTGCAATGATAAAAGATTTAACTCTGCTGGTTGCAAGAGAAACATAATAATTCAGGGGAGTAAAATCTGGTACGTAATACAGCTTTTTTTCCCTTCATGTTCCCACAGTTGTCTTGGGTTCATTCTTAAGTCAGTGGCTGGGAATGGTCTCCTCTTTTTCTTCTCATGGTCCTGCTCCTTCCACAGTCTGGGCACCCTGTAAAGTTGTCAGAAGAGTTTGAAAAGGGGCAGTTAGCCATACAAGAGGCAGGCATGAAGTCTAGCCTAGGAATGAATGGATCAAAATGTTCCTGCTAGTATCTCTCTTTTCTTCATTAGTTTGGAGGTGGTGTAATCCTAATTGTAATTAAGTTTTCTTTTATATTTTTTATTTTTCAGTTCAGGATTTAGATAATGTCTTTTGAATGCCAAGAGTTAATGGGGATGGACGGAGCCAGTGACACTTTTCTGTATTTGCTGCAAATGCTCTTTGACACGAAGCTGTAGCCATAGTCACCCATAGATCTGATAAGTCACCATGGGTGACAATTTTCATTTTGCTCCTAAAGAGGGTGAATCTGCTGAGAAATCACGCACATCTGTTAAGGGCTTAAATTAACTCAGTGTTGGGCTTTGAAAAATCTTAGTCCTTTCTGTGGATAATTTTGCATGGTTGCTGTTGGAAGCAGCTCAGCTGGTGCGCAGCTCCATGGTGAGCTGAGGCAGGATACCACAGCCCCCTGTATGGATGCTCATGCAGCCAGGGCAAGCCCAGTTCAGGGAGATGGAGAGTAGCTCTTTAGGGGAGCAATGGCAGTCACCCACTGTACTGTGCAGGCTCATGAGTGGCTCTGTGAGGTAGGAGGTCAGGGCTTCTTCAGCTCCGGCTTCCTTAAGACCGGAACAACCTAGCTCATGTTTGTCTGTTCTCTTCCCTGCCCTGTCCCTACTGATTGAATAGCTCTGGAGCTATTCAGCTGTAATACGGTGCTCTTCGGCATGCTGGCAACAGTAACAATGTGGGGAAAAACCTTTCTCCAGTGTCCTTTGGTTTGGGAGTAGAAACACTGGCAATTATTTAATAACAATGATATTATATGTGGAAGTTGTCACTGAAAGGCAAAACTGCATTTGTTTGGGTAACAGAGATGCGTTTCCCACCGTCATAAAAATATTTAGAATTTTTTTAAAGTCAATCTTAAATTTGAATTTTCTAATTTTATGTATTTTGTGGTTTGAATAACCACAATTTACCAATTGTGGCTTCTTTTCTTATCCTTAACTTGATCCTCAGGTCTCAGCCTTAATCCAAGGGCTCTTACCAATGCCAGGGGTATGAACTCACCAAGAATTGTCAAGTAAGATCAGGTCGGTGTACCAGATGTGAAACTCCCTGGAGCTGCCTAAGGAGAAGAGGGTGCTGATGGACATCTCTTTTCTATCACCTGTGTATTCCCCACCCCCTTTTTCGTATTTCTGCAGCATATTGCTATTTGATACTGTCCCACAGTATCCTGCTGATGCCCAGCTCTTTCTGTGCCTGTGACCCATTTTTTTCATAGATTTTTCTTCTATGCCATGAGAAGTCATTTTTTGGAAGTGGAGTGAAGATGAAGGGAGGAAGAAAGTGCCAACTGTCTTGATCTGTGGTTCAAGTTTTGAGCAGCTTACCAAATGACAACCCAATGCTATAGAATGGGAGCCCCACCCTGAACTGACAGAGGAAGTCATCAAGCCTATTTGCAGCACTTTATCTCATCTTTTTGTGAAAGCATAGTAAACAAGAGAGAGAAACTAGAAGTTGGTTGAGAGCAGAGGTTAATAGCTGCAGTAGAAGGCTGTCTGCCTTTCTGAATTAACATCAGCATGTCTGGGGCTGGGTTTGGACATGACACGAGTGTCTCTTTGTCATAGCAAAGGAAAATTTTACTTTTCCTTCAGGAACTGATCTAACTGAACAACAAAACATGTGATTCAGTGGCCTTTTTGCAAACATTGCATGTTGTCTAACCAACTGATTTGCAGTTCAAATATCACCTTGTTGTCTGTGATCAACTAAATACCGCAGGAAAGCACATGTGCAGTTTCTCCCCTCAACCTACACATCTGCTAGCCTCCAGTACTGAGTCCCCCGATTGCAGGAGGTTTTGCAGCCTCTCCTCCCACCCTGCCCCAGACACTTGAGCTGTGAGGGCCTGTGAAGACCCTTTTGCCTTCCTTTCTTCCTTCCCTTTATTTGGTTCCTTGCAACCTTAGTGTCTTTGGTTGTCTCCATAAGCAAATGCAGGGTGTACAGATATTTTGACCTCTTTCTCTCAGCAGTTGGGTCAGTCCCCTTCCCCTGTTATGTTTCGTTCTTAGAGTGACTGAATTTGATTCTGATTCCAGTTTTTTCTCACACTAGGTAACAGGAACTTGAAGATCTGCATATGACTATCTTTGAAAGCTTTGCAAGGCTAAAGTTTGCTTTTGTACAGGATAAGCCCTGAACAGAAATGTTTGAACTGTTTTGCTCAGCTTTTGTTTCTGCTCTGGATTCCTGGGCCTTCATTCAGTCTGTTTACAGCAGCGCCAGTTGGATGCTTTGCAGCAGTTATCTCCGTTCACTCACATGTTGCTGTCTTCAAAATGTGGCTTGGATTGAGGGGACACTGAACTCATGCACTGCAATTTTGGACTCTATTTCATAGGGATTAATTCATTGCTTTAAAGCAAGATTAGCAACTTCCATCTCTGTGCTTTGTATGGAAAGGTGTGAATCATTGCAGATGGTCCTGTGTGCTGCTGCTTAGCTTTGAGGGGTCAGATGAAAGGACAGTAGTTTCAGTGTGTATTTGTGAACGTTTTTGAAGCAGGGTGGAGGCACAGAACTGTTGCATCATTGATCTCCAAGGAGATTTCTCATGGTAGCTAAGGGTGTGACCACAAATATACTAAGGCTTCAGGAATTCTAGTGATGAAGTATCAAAATGCTCCACAAAAAGTAGTAAAGAGACAAAATAAAACCAAACTGTGGTAGGAATTTAATGAGATCCTTGGTAGCCAGCCTATCTGTGGTAGGAAAATCAGGTCCTGCTGTCAGTCACCTAAAGATGAGGTAAAGCTCACCCTCCCAACAGTAGGTGTTGCAAATTGCCAACTGGTTGTCTGAGAGGGACAGAAGCATGTACAACTCAGGGAAAGGCACCTGCTGGACTGTGCTGTCCTAAACCCTGTTGGTGATGCTATTGTCCCTTCTATCACAAGCGTTTTTAGTGCTTGTTTGGCCATTTGTAATACAGGCAGTTTTCCTGAGCTGGGTGGGGCAATCTGAAGACAAGGGGGCAGCAGCGTGGGGACTCTTACCATGGTGCTGGCCTTAAACCCAGTCTCTCATTTCTGACTGTCTGGCAGAGCAATTTTTGCTCGGTTTTGCTGACACAATTTTTTGTGGAGCTGAGCTGTAAACCAGCATACCAATCCAGGTTAAACTCTTTCAGAGCAACTGTGGTCTGAATCTACAGACGGTTCTGTCATCATAACTGAGGGCTAACGGGCTGTGTCACAGGCCAACGCACAGGAGCAAGGGCAGAAAGTGAAACTGCAGTTTATTGACGAAGAGAATGCCTTGCTCGTACCATGGAGAAACAGAACCAGGATGGTGGACAAAAAGTATACCTAACTGAAATCAGGCATTGCAGAAGTCACTTCTGCATTCTCAAATATCTCAGTGGAAGAGAAGAATAAATGACAATTTTTCTGCCACAATGTAAAACAAAAGCTCTCAACAGCTAATAGTACTGTGGTAGCTTGGAATGTTTGGTTTTTTCTCTGGTAGCTCTCTGTTCTCATCAGGTGCTCACCGAGGTTTTTGTCGACAAAGCTAGTGAAGCTGGCTGTGCAGTTAGCTAGATCAAGGGTTCGAACTTGGTTAACTAGTACCTCTTTTTGGGGGGACAAGTGCCATGGCGAGGTGCTGGGGTTTCTTTATGGTTTCTTTATTCCTGTCTGATATGAGTACAGTTGGAGCATCAGTGGCAAGGCAGAAACATATGGGACGTGGTGGAGGGGAAAAGGAGCTCATTACTTAACCTGGACCCTACCACCAGACTAAATATTTGTTGAACTGCCTCCCCAGGAAGTCAGGGTGTTAAATGTCTTTTTACACTTCTTGGGTTTAGTAAGCTGCTTGACACAGGCGCTCCTGACATTGTTACAAGCAAGCTGGGACAACTTGAAGCTACGTATGCAACTGGTGAGAGGACAGGGCTGGAATAAAGGCTCTGTGTCTGACTGCGAGGATGTGTTGAGCAGGGCTTTTGGGTGGGGTAGGGAGGGAGAAGGTCACTGTGATACTATTCAGTATTTTGATGCAAACAAGGGAACAGTGTGCGTATTTTTTAAGCTTGCAGGTTAGTAGGTTGGGAGGAGGACAGGATTGGGGCTCAAAGTATTTGGAGAAGCTGAGAAGAACAGGATGAAGTAAAAGATAAATGCAGATTTCCCACATTTTGGTATGTCTAGTCCATGGCATGAATTGAGGGTGGAGAATGGCTGGCTAGACAGAAGGTCTGCAGAAGAGGATTGGAGACTGTCGTGGTTTGTGAGCCAAGCGCAAGTGAACATGTTATGCATTTTATGTACACCAAAAAAAGCAAATTGGCTGGGTACTGAGAAGTGTTATTTAATAATCATTTAGCTCTACAAAAGCTGATAAAGCCTAGGCTAGAACACATAGCCAGTTTTGGACGCTATACTTAAAAAAAATGCAGATCGAATGGAGTGAGTCCAAAAGAGAGTAAACAAGCAAAGGTCTGGGTAATGTTATCTATTAGACAAAGTTGAAGCAACTGGGTTTGGCCATTCTGTATAACAGCAGACTGTAGGAAAACCAGAGTTTTCAAATATATAAGGATAGATGCAAAGAGGAAGAGAATAAATTGTTCTCTGTAATGCTTGGAGGTAAGGCAGGGAATAATAAGTTGTGGGAAGGGAAATGTAAGTTAGACATTAGGTTTTTAAACAGTAAGGACATCTATGTACTGGAATTATTTATCTGCAACAGCATTGCATTTTTTCATAAGAGTTCTTCAAGAACAGGTTAGATAAAGTACTGTAAGGAATAGTTTAGTGTATTTTATCCAGCATGAGCAGTCAGAAAGCATTAGGTGATTAGGGTTTCTTCAGCCCTATTTTCTGTGGTTATATCTGCTACTTTGGGCACCAAAGGCAGTGGACATCAATCCTGTCCCAGTGACAGAAGTGCTGCCCCATGCCTACCTGGTTACTGCTGCTTCTGCTCCACCAGCTGAGCTGCTCATTTGCGTGCACTGTCAGACTGAGCCAGAATAGCTGATATGGCTGAGAACAGTAGAGCATTGTCATTATGGGTAATTTTGAGAGGAATGGATAAAGCAGCACCCAGGTGAGCAAGCCAGAAAGCTATGGGGGGCAAGAAGAGTTTTGCAAGGATCAGTGCCAACTGGTTGGAAGGGCAGTGTTAGGAGCTGGAAAAGGGGGGATATCTGCATGTGGGTCTCCTTAATCAGAGCCTTAGCGCTTCGGAGTTCTTCCTGGTTCTGGTTTTGTTGGGTTTTTTCCCCGTTTGCTCTAGTAAAGTTAAAGGAGTTGCTCCACAGCTCTGGGCTACATAGTAATTTCAAAGCCAGAAAAATGGTGCAAGGCTTTGTTAATGTCGAATGAAGTATGATTTTACAATAGGCTCTCTTCTGACATGTTAGCCCTGTCCTAGATTGCTGAGGGAAGCAGTGAAAGATTTGTGCCCTCTTGACATTTTCAGAGGTCGAATATGAAGTCCTCTGTCATGTTGCCAGCCGAGAGAGCTACACAGTGCTTGTTTCCAGAGGACTATGCATGAGAGACTGAAATGGTTCTTTACAAGATACTTCCTGCAGCAGTTTTGTATTACTTACTATTTAATGTGAATGTGTTTGGGGGAGGGTTTTTCCTATTATTTGCTTGTGAATTCTTTTCTTCTTGGCTTTATTCTTCTGTATGTAAGAATTTTCCTGGACTACATGTGACATCAGCTGAACTCCTGCAGTTGACTTCCCTGACCATTTGCTGTGGTCCGGGAAATGTCACTTAAAGTTCATGTGGTGCCTCTTACTGGTGGCAGAGTTGGGCAGGAAGGGGAGAGTAAAGCTTACTGCCATGCCTGCACGTTCCAGGGGTAGATAGAGAGCTTTTGAAGACTCAGGACGGGGCCTGCTTCACCTGCCTCCAGGGTAGATTTTTATACCAGTTTATATATTACACGGTATCTTTGCCCAAGTGTACCTGAACTTCTATTTCACTTTTCTGTAGTATGAACATAGAGAAAGAAATGCATGTGTAGGTTCAAGCACGTGCATGTTCACAAGCAGTTTGTGCAGCTTGAAAAGAATATTTCTCAGTATTATTTGTTGCTTGCTCTTCATCGAAGTGTGATGGTCAGGCTGGAGGAGTTGATGTCTCAGCTAGGCCGTGAAGCTTTTTGTATTATTTTTGCAGTTATTGCAAAACTGTATCTCTGCCCTTACTTTGGTTTATCCCAAAGTGCAATCAGTGCACTCCCATTTCACAGCTTGCATAACTTTCTCTGATGATTTCTCTCCATAACCAGATTGTACGAAACTATCTTTAATCTGAACAGGAACTATTTGCCCCACCATTGTAGGGGGCTGTGTACTCACTTGTTATGATTAGTTTTCAACGACTATTAATTTATTTTACAAATTATTCTTCATTCACTTCTGTAGTCTGAATCCCATCTGTGATGCCCTGGTGTGTTCAGAATTCCTGGCATACGAACTAAGTTCTCCTTTTTACACCAGTGATGTGAGAGACTTTGTTTATATTTTGTAGGGCGAGTGGCTGTCTTCACACTTTGGCTGCTCCATTTTATTTTGTAGATTCTTACAGTGCATCTACACAAGGGTTTTTATTTTTTAAGAGTCTTTTGACATTTCATTGTGAAGTTACATTTGAGAAATATTTAATCATTGGTTTTAAGTGACAAATAATACAAATAGTCTACTTTTCATAGGAGCTAGATGCAATACTTTGGTGTTACTAACGTATGAGTTTGGATTTCTGTCTTCAAAAAAGAAATCTTTAAAGCTGACATTTTCTAACTTTGCCATTTAGCTTGATGGTAATTTAGAAACTTCACCAGGCAGTTTTGAATATGAGTATTTCAGAAATATGAAAAGAAATTTACTGTGTTCCCTTCATTTAGTTCTGAATACAAGCCACAATGTGATTGTTTTAAAAACCAGGCTACTTGTAGATTTGGGAAAACCATGAGGAGCTAGTGAGGCTTAGCGTTGTCACCATGTTTCTCTGGTTTTACTGTGGGACGTGAGCCTTGTGTGCTCCTGCAGAGCCAGGCAGAGTGAGAGATTCCTCCAGGGTTAGTATGGTCCTGGACAGCAGGGGATCAGTTTCTTAAAACATGATCTACTTTGGCTGTGGCTTTATACAGGGCCTGAGGGGGTGAGGAGGTGTGTTATATGGAGAACTGCTGTTAATTCCTTGGGTCTTGGTTTTCTGGCAACAGGCAGAACTTTCCTGTCCAAGCGTTCCTGTTCTCATGATAGTTTCTCTACATGGAGCAATATATATGTCCTGTGGACCTGCAGAATTTGCAACCAGCCCTTGCATGTACACAAAACACAGGTGCAGGTTAAGGAAAGACTTGGAGCTTCCTTTGACATTAAAAGGTAGTAAAGCGGATTTACAGTTCATTAGGATCCTCCCCCATCCTTCCAACCATTTCATGTATCTCTTCAATGCTTTAGTGCCGTTCCCTCACTTACAGGTCCTGGATATCCTACTCTATGTTGAAGCTTGTAAAAGGCCTTTGTTGGGGGGCTTGTTTTGACTCAATTTCTTGGACCCAACTTTGTGAACAGTGGTTAGTTTGACTAGAAGTATACCTGGATCAATGTCTTCAGCAACTCATAAAAAGTCCAGGTCAGTTCCTGTAGCTCCTGTGCTCTCAAATGGAGCATGTCAGTTCACCAGCTGGAGATTTGCTCCAGTATGTTGAAAGATGCAGGTGGCAGTTGCTGTGGTGTATTTGTTAACTTAGTTGGCCTGAATTGATATGCAGTGATACAAACTTCCATTATTCTAATTCATTGCCTAAACGTTTTCCTCTCAACAGCTCTGAAAAGTCCAGCTGCATTTCATGAACAAAGAAGGAGTTTGGAGCGGGCCAGGGTAAGATGCAATATTGTCTTTAATGTTTTGGGGAAGTCAGGAGTAGCGTGTCTGATGATTTGAGCATCCTGTAGCTGTTAATGAGATGCGGAAGGGAACTGTTTATATTCTGGATTTACTACAGCAGCGTGTAACGAGAGGTATATTGGATGGGGTGGTGGTGTAACCTCAGTGAACTAATTGTGCCTAAACCCACTGAAGTTGGTGCCTGGATTTCCCCTGGAGTCTTCTTTCTGGAAGTCACTAATTTTCTTCTTCCCCACTGTCCATATACTTTACATTTTTATATTTATGGTGCCTGCTTTGCCCTTAAAGGCTCCTGTTGCATGGCACTCAGTTCCACCTTTGAGGAAAGTATGTAGTTTCTCTCTTACCTGCACGTACACTCGTTTATCTAGTACATTAGACATGAAAAATTTAATAGAGGATCCCCCTAAAAATCTTGTAACACTAAAATCACACAGACTTCTGACTATAGAAAGAGGAAGCCAGGCGTCACACTTCATGAGGCACCTTTGCTAACTCGGGGGTTTCTTGATGATTTCTGTTCCTCAAAAGGCCTCTGGGGATTTTTTTTTCTTCTGATTAGCCTGCAGGGCAGTAAAACCTGTTATGACTGCTCGACTAAGTTTTGTTTTAAAAGTGAAAGCAACATAAGTAAAAAATAACAGCTGTGATTACAACTTGTAAGAGAGTGTTAGCACTTAATATAGAAGGATTGGAATGACAGGCTTTGCTCTAAGAACAGCGTCTCAAAAGCTTTTGCTTCTTCTTACTCTTTGTTCCTAAAAGCTTCTTATTAATTAATATTTTTGTGTGGACAGTTGAGCAAGTATAGTCCAGCTTTCTGATTAATACTTATTTTCTCTGATGGCCAGCACTCACCAGTCCATTACTCACTGCTTCCAGATACCCATTCCCTGGCTGTGTAAAGGGTAACATGGTCAGCCCAGACAGGGTCATCTCTGTGCATTGCTGTGGTGCATTCTCCAAAAAGGAGTGAAAAGCAGTTCTGGAAATGAAATGAGACCTGTCATAGTATTTAGATTTTGCCTACCAGAGGGCTGTGTGGGTCTTTAACTTAACAAATAACGTATCTTTAAACAAATAAAAAGACTATGCCCAAAGAACAAGTCGGCCCCGAGTGGCAGAAGCATATGAAAGTATTTACTGTGAACAATGGAACTCGTGCATTTAATGGAAAAAGTCTTTAATTCCACCCTGACACAAGTTAGTGGTGCTGCATAAAAGGGGAAAAGAGGGCTTTAGCTCATGAGGAAGTCCTATCCAATTTCTGTTCTGCAGGGCAGTGGTGCAGTTATTACAGTAGAAGGTCATCTTTAGAATAAGCTGGGTGCTCTGGGACAGCAGATATGCCCTTTCTCTGAACTTGTGTTTATTTGGGTCTCAGTAACAACTAAAGATGGTTGTTTCTTTTGTTTGTACTGTGCAAGATAACCCCATTCCTGTGTCTGATCAACTGAAATTATATTTTGCTGCAGACAGAGGACTATCTGAAACGGAAAATCCGGTCCCGTCCAGAGAGATCAGAGCTGGTTAGGATGCACATTCTGGAAGGTATGGCATATGCTAAACAGGATGGCATCGACCATAAACTTTATCACAATTACTTATTCAACAGCTTTCTATTTTGCCTCTGACCCCCAAGTCTTTCTTGCAGTTGGGCGCAGGCAGATCATGGCTCTTGCACAGTTTTTTGGGAGGGATTCAACTCTGCTTGCATGGGGATTCTCAGAAAAATCTGATAGGTGAACTCAAATTGTGTGGTTTTGTGTAGCAGAGCAACAATGACATAGAGTAACTGTGGATTGCTCTTCTACTGAGGGAAGGCACTGTAAAATATCCAAGAGGGAGCAAGGCAGATTTGATCTAATTAGTAAGTACCTCAGTTTCAGAGGGGAAGTACTGTGCTGCTGCAGAGCACCACATCTTTGGACACAACTGAAAGGGAAAATACGAACAAGAATTGGGTGACAGTGAGAGCAATGAAATCGTCCTATTCTTGAGTCATGATGGCTGCCATAGTTATTGTAATAGCTTAAATATACATAATAACTATATCTTTATAGTGCTTAGTTATCTATTGTTATCTACAACTATTTTTTGTACAGTTACTGTAATAGTTCTGTACTGTTACCCAGTTACCTTTCTGAATAGAAGTAAAATACTGCTTAAGTGCCCAGGTTGTCCATTGCTGGATTGATGCCATTTTATTTACTTTTCCCTGAACAGAGACCTCAGCTGAACCCTCCTTGCAGGCTAAGCAGCTGAAGCTAAAGCGAGCCAGACTGGCAGATGACCTCAATGAGAAGATAGCGCAGAGACCAGGTCCCATGGAGCTGGTGGAGAAGAATATCTTGCCTGTGGAATCGAGCCTGAAGGAAGCCATTATTGGTAAGGCCAGAGGAGGATCTATGTTGATGGCATTTCCCACAGGTCGCTCTGATTTCCTGTGAATTCACCTGCCTGTCTAACAGAGTGCAATCCCATGGTTGGTCTTGTTTTCCAGCCTCAGAATCACTGGCTTTCAGCCCCAAGGGTTCTGAAAAGCAGAACTCCCTCTGGGAGTTCTCCTCAGATAGTACTACAGAGCCATTAAATTATAGGGAGTATGGACATCCCAGAATAACGTGAAAGGAATTGCATACCCTAGAGACTTGAAAGACTGTTGAAGATTGCATTCCCTAAATTCTCTCCTTAAAAATCCCTCTCAGTATATACATGTCAGCAACCCTGGTCAGGGAGAACCCCCTGACTTAGATCAGGGTGAGGCGACAGAACATAAACAGGTGTGATGAAACAAAAGCTGTCTGTGAACTTAAAAACTTCAGAGGGTTCAACCCCTTTAAAAATAAACCAGAACAGATGTAAATCATGCCAGTGCCATTCCAAGGGCTGAAAGGAATGCTGAGGAATAGCCTTCCCACTGCCTCAGCAGTGCTCTTTCCCGTCTCCCAGACTGAGCGGTCTGTGTGTGCCTGCGGTTATTCATCCCCATAAACATGCACAGCTACTTTAAAGACAAATGTGACACAACTGTGAGGAAGATGGAATACTTTTCATGAAAAGGGAAAAGGACAGCGGTGTGGGAAAGCCTGGCCTCACTATTGCACAAGAAGTGGTTGAGGAAGAGAAAGAGTGAACTTAAGCATTAGAGATGTGGCTTCCTTCTGACTGAGCAAAGTACATCTCTCTGGATTTCTGTTGTTTATACATTAGGTGCAAGTTACAGTATTTTCCTGCTTACCAGGATTAATTTGAGATCATTTAATCTAAAAAACATTACTACATGACAAATGTGTGCTCATGTGAATTTATCTGCTGGACGTGTAGATGGACTGAAATGCTAATAGCAGTCAGGGCCACCATGTAACCCATAGGCCTTGTTGCTTCTAAGACTGGAGGACAATTTGTCATTCTGTTCTGAAGAGGGATTCTACCTTCCGCCACATGAGACGAACACCAAAGAACCCATGACTTAACCTGACATTATCTAACCTTCTTCTATTCTTTGGAGCCCTGATGATGATCATAGAAGCCATGCCATAGACCTGGTCTTGTTTGGCTAAGAAGCAAAGCAAATGGCTCACCCTAATCTGCATCATTTTATTAGACTGATCGCAGAGATGAATGTAAACACTTAAAACTGATCCAGTTTGGATTCTCTTCTCTCATTTTTAGTTGGTGCTTTAAGCACAACTTAGATACGACTCTCTCCATACCTTCACCGTCTTTGTGAAACATCTAGTGAAATTTCTTACTCCGTTTTAAAGACCACAGTTGATGTTTGTGTTCTTAGTTGGACAGGTGAACTATCCAAAGGTTGCAGACAATTCCTCCTTTGATGAGGACAGCAGCGATGCCCTATCCCCAGAACAGCCAGCCAGCCATGAGTCCCAGGGGTCTGTCCCATCGCCGATGGACTCCCGGATCTGTGAGCCTCTCCCTAGCACCACTGGCACATCACTAGCTCAGGTGAGAATGGTGGTGGCCTTCTGCAGTGCACTGGAACTTCACAGCTGCTGCTGATGTGTGGCAGAGGATCCTAAAAAGACTGAGGGATCCTTGAAAGGTTGAGTCTGTGAGATTTCACTAGGGGACTTAGCTCTGCGTGGTGTTGGTGAAGTTCTTTGGTTATTTAGAAGCCCCCATAGTGATGCCACGTGGGGAAGGGGAGCACCGTTACTTGGCGGTACAGCCTGTGTGCGACTGATTCTGGCAGGCAAAGCTGGGAGACATAGCTGTGGGGTTTTGATTCCTTTTCCTCCCTATGACATTGTGCTGCTGCTCAGGGATGACTGCAGCAGTGGGTTAAAGGAGTCTTAACGACTTGAAACTGTGCTGCCTCCCTGTAAGTGGACACTTCCTGAACTCTTTCCCTCCTTGTATGGGCATTCATGATGGCGTTTTCTGTCCCTGCAGGGCACATCCCAATTGCAGATCAGCACAGACTCCAGTGAAACACTTTTCCTACCTGAACAGCCACCCCCACCTCTGCCACCTCCACCACTTCTGCCCCCTAGTCTTACCAATGGAGCGGCTCTTACTCCTGCCAAGCCCCCACCAACACTCATTAAGGTACTGCTTTGTCTGATTTCTTCATTGTTGTAGTCTGAAGGTGGTTACTCTGAAGAAGGTTTGAAGTTGAAAGTATTGTGTTAACAGTTGCAAAGCAAGGAAAGCTTATTTCTCACTAGTGTGCTCCTCTGACACAAGCTGTGACATATTTAAAAGGTTTTTCTGTTTCATGATGTATTCACCTCCTGTAAAATAGGTCCTGAATGCAAAATGTCTTGAAACAATCAGCATTATCCATAATTAGAGTCAATGAGTCTGCACTGGATGAGCAAGTGATCTGGTGTGCTGAGAAAGGTGACCTGCATTATCATAGACTCTCCTGAGAGTCTGTCATAATCATAGACTCTCCTGAGTTGTAAGGGACCCATAAGGACCATTAAGTCCAACTCCTGGCTACACGCAGGGCCAGCCAAGTCAGAGCATAGAACTGAGTGCATTGTCCAGATGCTTCTTGAACACAGTCAACCTGGGTGCTCTGACTACTTTCCTGGGGAGCCTGTTCCAGTGCCCAGCCACCATAGAATCATGTAACATAATATAATATAACATATATATAACATTTTATCTTACATAATAATATAATTATGGTGCAGTGTAAACCACTGTGGGGGTTGTGACTATACTGTTGCCTGAGTTAAGAAACCTTGGAAAGACCCTGAAGTCAAATCTGGAGAATTCTGAAACGAACATCTTGGTGTGTGTTCTGATTTACATGAGCTGTTATGTTGTTTCAGTGCTTCCATTCTTATTTGCTTCCTCCTTTTCTTTTAAATAGCAAAGTCAGCCCAAGTCTGCTAGTGAGAAGTCGCAGCGCAGTAAAAAAGCCAAGGAGTTGAAGCCGAAAGTCAAGAAGCTTAAATATCATCAGTATATTCCCCCGGACCAAAAGCAGGACAAGGGAGCACCTCCCATGGATTCATCCTATGCCAAAATACTGCAGCAGCAACAGCTCTTTCTCCAGCTTCAGATCCTCAACCAGCAGCAGCAGCAGCACTACAACTATCAGACCATCCTGCCAGCCCCACCAAAGTATGGGTCCTAACTGGCAGCTCTCTCTTCGGAGGCAGTTGTTTCCCCAGTCCTGTTATTGGATACGTGTTGTGGGTGTGAGGTGTGGCGATTTGGTGTAATGCGCTCAATGTTGTTAGGTTACAGAGGCCTCAGAAAGGTCTGGTTTCAGACCAACCAGACAAAAGCAGCTGAAGTGAGTGGGTTGGCAGATACAGTCAAAGTGGGCACGGGTATAGTCAAAGTCACTGGTGACCCAGATGTTTCTGAATGTATATGATTGTTGACACTGAAGGCCTTTGGTGCCTTTCCACCTTGGTTTTGATGCCCATGGTTTTTCTTCCCCTGCAGGCCTCCAGGAGAGCAGCAGAGTGGTGCCAGTGCCCCTGCTGTGCGCAATCTCTCTGCCACCGTCAGCAGCGCGTCTTCAGTATCCTCTGGTTCCAGTGGGCTGATGCGACAAAACAGTAATGCTGCAGTGGGCAAGCCTGGCCCTCTCCCTGCCAACCTAGATGAGATGAAGGTAAATATCCTATTGAAGCTGTGTGGCCCCTTTCTGGTCATCGCAGACCCTTTTATTCATAGTCAGAGAGCAGTACTGAATGGTGTTGCTGTCCCAGAGCAGGGCTGAAGTGGACTGACAGGAGTTAGTGATAGCAGCTGGTATTGCTGCCCTACAGTGTGTGTCTGAGGTGCAGGTTTCTTGGCCTGCAGGAGGCTCAGTTTAGTCCTTTGCCCCATGGCTCTGGTAGCTGCTTGTAGCTTTTCTGGTTACAGTGTATGTTCTTTTAATGTTGCCCGCTTTTTCCCTCATACCAGGTAGCGGAGCTGAAGCAAGAGCTGAAGCTGAGAGCCCTGCCTGTCTCCGGCACAAAGACGGACCTGATTGAGCGTCTCAGAGCTTACCAAGAGCAGAACGGTGCAGCCAGCCAAACAACCCCCACTCCCAAGCCCAGCACAGCAGCCATCCTCCCAAAAGCTGCCGAAGTGGTGGTCGCCTTCCCAGCTGCAAGGCTGAGCACAGGGCCAGCCCTGGTCACCACTGGCATTGCACCAGCAGAAGTAGTTGTGGCCACAGTCACTGGTGGCGGTGTGATGAAGTTTGGCAGCACAGGCTCAACTCCTCCTGTTTCTCCAACGCCTTCTGAGCGCTCGCAAATGAGCACGGGGGATGAGAACTCAGCCACTGGAGACACCTTTGGAGAGATGGTGACTTCACCCCTGACCCAGCTCACCTTGCAGGCATCTCCAGTGCAGTTCCTGGTGAAGGAAGAAAGCTCCAAGTCTGCTTCCTGCAGCATAAATGCGACACCCAGGTCAGAGCGGTGTGGCACTGGTAACAGCAGAGATGCAGAAGTTAGGGACAAAGACCAGATGCTGCAGGAGAAGGACAAGCAGATCGAGGAACTCACCCGCATGTTGAAGCAGAAACAGCAGCTGGTTGAGATGCTTAGACTACAGCTAGAGCAGGAGAAGCGCTCTCAGCAGTCACTACCAGTCCCAGCGGCTGCAGGAGAAGGAACAGCCCTTGCCTCCAACCCAGTAGCATTTGGCACCCAGGTCAAGAGTGAAAACGGTTTCCTGAGTTGCCAGTCTGCAAAGCAATCCAGTGGCCAAACAGACCAATTCAGCCCTGCACCGACCGCTAGCCAAATGGACACTTCGAATCCAAGCCCAGTGCCAAAGAAAGTCGTGATGGTGAAGCAGGAGGTGCCAGCCGCGGAAGCAGAGCCGCCGTGCCATAGCCCGCGGCTTTTCCTTGGCCAGCAAGGGAGTGCCCTGAGCGACCTCATCAAGGGCACCCCTCCCCCCACCCTCATCACTGACTCCACAGGGACCCACATCGTCCTCACCGTGACCAAGCAGAGCGCAGAGAGGCAGGGCCTCTCGCACCACGGGAAGGCAGGGAGTAGCTGCCCGGCCTTGCAGGTAGGCAAGGGTTAGATCAGGTCCCTGCTGCGGGCAGTCCGCTTCTCCTCTCCCTCTTCCCGCTCCTATGGTTCAGGTTACGGTCAGGTGACTTAATGGGTTGGAAATCGAATGTGGTAAATCCGAAATCAGCTGAGTCGATTGCTCCATGGCTGGTAGCTCATGGCTTTGTACAGCAGAGCAGTGTAAGCAGATCTTCAGCAAAAAGACTGGAATTTGTCAGTGGTGAACGCTGTACAGCAATGCACAGCTGACTCTGTGCATCACAGGCTGTTCAGCATTCTTCCAAGTGCCTGGTGCTGCCCTTCATCAGGCCTGGGCTGTGGCTTAGAGGACAAGGGTTTGCTGCTGCATTTCAATGGTTTTTGAGAGAACAGCCTTGCCTGTGGTAATAAAAAAAAAAGGAGAATGTATTTCACTGGTCCTTTACTGGAGGGATTTTAGTCACAGTGATAGATAGGTCACCTTGTCTACCAAGAGCTGAAATCAGGCCCTGGGAGCAGACTCTTTGCTTTTTGACTGCTCTGTGTTTTAATGTGTGTCAGTATTTCAGTGTTAACAGGCTCATTGGAGATGATCTACAATTCCCCTGTTGGCGTGAGCTCAGCACTTAAAAGAAGTGTTCTGAGTGTCTCTTCCAGGAAGGGATAAATATGCCCAGATTTTATGGTGTAAGTCAAACCCCAGCATCTTCCATGGCATCAGAGAAGATTTGCATTCTCTGCTGCCACATTTTTTGCACCTTCTGCAGGGCAGGTGGCAGTGTCTGCCATCAGCAGCAGGCACTGAGCAGGCTGCCTTTGCCGTGTAGCTGGTGAGATGCCAGGCAGCTGTCTGAATAGCAGCATCCACTGTCACCCTTAGTACCCCAGGATATCTCACCTGAACTCCAGACACTGCTCCAGAGGGACGTGGGTCCTGTGTCAGGGCTGCCAGCCCTTGAGGGGTGGCATGGATAGCTGAAGGATTTAGTGATACTACCTCCTCATTTAGGACTCTGAATCCCACCCCAATCTGATTTCTCTGCTTGGTGAAGCAGAATGATCTACTGAATTTCCTGAAGAATGAAGAGTAGGGGAAAACAAACTTCATAAGTCCTTTAGGAAACACGAGCTTTGTTCCATGTTGTGTCTGGGGGAGTAGCTTCTCACAGATATCCTTTTCCTTCCAGAGAGTACAATCATCACCCGCTAAAACTCCCAGCCAACCGCAGTGTCAGTTACCTGCAAGCACCCCTCAGCAGCCCATGCAGCAGCAGAAGCAGCAGCCCACGCCACAGCAGAAGCAGCAGCCCCTGCAGCAGCAGCAGCAGCAGCCCAGAGGACTAAACCAATCTGCCAGAAAGGTAGCTCTCTGCCTGCTCCCTTTTCCCCCTTGTTTTATCTCTCCCGCTGCCAGGGTTTGTAGCGGTACTGGGAAGGGGACACACGCACAGTCCTGGTCAGAGACCATCATCACTGCAGATGAGGTCTCACAAGAGCTTCTGCCACAGTTTGCAGCTGCATGGAGTATTTGGTTTTCACTTTGAAGATGACAGCAGAAGGAGTGCCTGGCATAGCCTCTCCATTCCCCTGCCTCCTGCTGAACTAGCTGTGATGGAGGTATGGAGAGGGTATGAGGTTTCAGGGGCCTAAGTGTCCATGGTGTCTTCCCCTATGGGCACACTTGGAAGTGATGTGGACGCTTTGCAGCAAAGACCTCTGGGGTAAACCCTGACAGTTCACTAGCGTCTGCCTTGTGGTCCCATGCCTGGGCAGAACACTGCCTGTGTTTTGAACAGGCATTGTCTGTCAGTTAACAACGATGAGAGGCCAGGGTGGGCAGCCTTGGCTCACAGTGGTGTCCCTGATTCTTGAAGACGTGCTGCTGAACGGAAAAGGTGGTTATTACGTGGAAGGAGTGTGGCGTGGGCAGTATGTCTGCTGCTGAAGAAGGTGGCTTGTGAGCTCTGAGGAGGGCAAAAGGATGTGACCTTTTACTCTCTGGTACTGATGTGATTTCCATGCCCATGCCCTGAGCATAGCTGTTAATCATCTCTTTGTGAAGTGCAATGCAGGTTCAAGAAAGAGAGCACCTCTGGCTTTACCCCTTCTGCAGGTGACAGCTGTAGAGACCCTGCTGTGCTATCTCCTCCCTTTTAGCCCACATGAAGGATGACTTAGTGCTCTCTCTAACATGTAATAAAGATAAGATACAGAAAGATTATGAAGCATTTTTAGAACTTGGAGGATTGCTTCTGAGTCAGATCATGGAAAGGATGTCGAGGCAGGAGTCATTTCTAGTGCAGAGTGAGATATCCACTTTGCAAAAGGTCAGTGCCTTTGTTTGCTTTGAGGAAATGCAGAAGGTAAACAAAGGTGCCTTTTCCCTCAGACTCCCTTAGCTTGTGTGCTGTGGGGGCATCTGCAGTGACTGTCCTAGCCATTTTGCCTCCCTGTAGGGTTAGAATCCAGGTCTGCAGGTGATAATCGGGCAGCGGCATCACACCACCGTATCTTTCTCAGCACCCCCAAACCTGCAGCCTTTCCTCCCCTCCTCCACAAACTGTCCCTGAACGTTGGTGTTCCTGGGAAAGTCAGGTCAAAAAAGGTACCCTGCTAGCACATCCCTGTGGCCTGTGGCACAAGGCCCATTTCCAGCCCTTTCTCGGGAGGAAGAAGACCCCCAGAGCAGCTCTGCTGGCCAGGGCCTGGTGTCACTCCTCTACCTGCGGGTCTCAGAATAGACAAGACAGGATGGGGAAGAGCATCAACATGTATAAGGTTGGAACTGGCATTCGGATGCTGCCCAGGGATCAGTGCTGCTGGGGAGGACGTTTCAGTGTGGGTCACATGTAACTGCTGATCCGCACTTTAACTCTGTATGGGCAGTTGAGTGCTGATGCATCTGGTGAAGCTGAGTCACGAGCGCTTCCTGCAGCGCTTGGGGTTTCCTTTGGAGGTCTGGTGCTGCCGAGTGCTCTGATGCTCTCTGCCCACCATCAGACTGTGACACTTGCTGCTAGTGAAGCTTGTGTCCCCAAAGCAGGCACTGCAGAGGGAGGTGGGTAAAAGATAAATCCTGGGTGTGTTGTGCAGCACTGGCTGAGCACAAGGGAAGTGCCCTTTCTCTCCAAGCTGCTAGAGGAATCCCCCACTTGGAGACATGAGGCTCTCCCTGTCCAGGAGCAGCCCAGTAGCGGTTTGTGGTGCAGTTGCTTTAGCATTATAAGCATCAACAAATGATTTCCCACTGTGAGTCAGAGGGGAAATCTCTCCCTCCCCTGCGGCCAGGGCAGAGTGCACAGAGTGCACGGGAGAAGCCCAGCTGCTGGGATCAGAGCAGTGCAGACCTCTGATCAGTGCTCATGGAGAGAGGGGTGATGGTCTTTCAGAGTGGCTGTGAGTCAGGACTTGCTGTGGACTTTCCCCTCATCAGCTCTTCTCCCTTCACTCTGAACAGCCCTCGTCGCAGCCCAGCTCTCCTGCTGCCCCTTCCCCACCCCAGATGGACCTGGAACAGCAACAGCATACGTCGCTTTTTGGAACTCCTCCACCTCCGCTCCCCGTTCCCTCAGTCCCAATGAAAGAGCCACCAGGCTATGAAGAGGCTGTGAAGCAACAGCCAAAGGCCCAGGTGAGAGCACCCTCTTGGTTCTTGGAGAGCAGGTGAAAAGTTGCCATTGTAAATCCACTTAGATTCCTGATCTGGGCCAGTAAAAGAGAATGGGGACACAAGTACGCCTTCCTAGCTGAATTCCTTCTGGAGGGTTTAGGGCAGACCCTAAACCACAGGTAGAGATCCCAAGGCACTTGCTGTCTGGTGAGTGTTTGTACAGCAGTTTCTGACCACACCTTCCCATCCCGTAACAGCCTGGGATTACCAAGGATTCTGGTGCCCAGCCTCCTCATGCTCATTCTTGCTAGATAACAGCCCCATCCCCGGGGCGAGGGAGGAGAGCCAGCAGCCAAGGGCACTGCTGGAAGTGGCAGCTCCCCTGGTAAGTAGGAAGCTAATCCTGCACTCTCTTCCCAGGAGAACGGCTGTTCCAGCCAGCAGATGGACGACCTGTTTGACATTCTCATCGAAAGTGGAGGTAAGGAGGCACAGCCACCATTCCCCATAGTCTTCAGGTTTGAGCCTGGGGATTATAGAGCACTGAAGAGAGAGGCTGTCATGGTCCAGGTCTTTGCTCCCATGTGCTAAAGGCACTGGCAGTATTAAGGCAGCAAGTGAAATAGCAGACAGGCGATAGTATGGTACGAAGCTTCTTGGTGGCTCTGCTGCATCAGATCTGGACACAACTCTTCTGCAAACTGGATGGCTTGACTTCCCCAGAGGCAGGCTGAAAACTCCCCATAGCAAGCCAAGAGCAGGATGAGTTTCCTTATCCCAGTTAGTGGTCAGCGATGGCTTGGTCTGGGGGGGTCCCTGTTGCTCCAGTGGGTGGGAGGGATCTTTCTGCTGTTCAGCCAAGCTGTTCCTCACCGTGGCCTGCCTGTTCATTCCCTGTACAGAGATTTCTGCTGACTTCAAGGATCAGTCATCCCCAGCTGGGAAAGAACCACCTGTGGCCCCAGCCTGCTCCTCACCGCCCAGCAGCCACCATTCCTCAGAGCTGGCGGTGCCAGTGTCCTTGGGGCAGCCGGTGCCTGTGGGCCGGCTGGAGGACTTCCTGGAGAGCAGCACCGGCCTCCCACTGCTGACGGCAGGCCACGATGGGCCAGAGCCCCTGTCCCTGATTGATGACCTCCACAGTGAGATGCTGAGCAGCTCGGCCATCCTGGACCACCCGCCTTCACCTATGGACACCTCGGAATTGCACTTTGCTCACGAGCCGTCTGGGGGCATAGCCCTGGATCTGGCTGAGGCTAACTTGGACAGCATGGACTGGCTAGAGCTGCCAGGGGGGCCTGTCATGAGCCTGGCTCCCCTTAGCACTGCAGCTCCCAGCCTCTTTTCCACAGACTTCCTTGATGGACACGATCTGCAGCTGCACTGGGATTCTTGCTTGTAACTCTGTGAGCAGAGACTGAAGGGAATGGGAGTGGGAGGGCGCAGGCATGCAGGGGGAAGAGGCCAGTCAACCAAAATAACAAAAAGAAAAGAAATGAGCTCCTAGTATTTGTACTCCTCCCCCAACAGTGTCCTTCCTGCACGAAACCGGCAGTGGTGGCAAGGGCCGACCCGCTGCTCAAGTCACTGCTGCCTGGGCAGTGGGCCAGGGCAGGGAGAATGGCTGCTGGGGGCAAGAAGAGTGCAGCCTGCCCCAGCTCCAGTGAAAAGGGAGCTGGCAGCCCCTCTTCCTCCAGGCAGGAACCACGAAGGCAGCGCACAGGACACACTGCTGCCAGGCAAGAAAGAGTTCCCTCACACCTCAAGGTGGGACATAGCATGCCTGGGCCCAAGCTGTTCCCAGCAGCAGCACCCCTCACCTTGTTGCGACTGGCAGATATAGGGGGGCTGTGCTGCCTCAGCACCATCGGTTTAACGGTTGCAGAAGGGGATTCTACCTCTGGAGCGGGACACAGAGGCAGGAGTGCTGGCTGGTGGCCTGGAACGGCTGCCCTCAGCACCACCTGACGCCTG
This sequence comes from Zapornia atra, assembly GCA_013400835.1. NCBI lineage: Eukaryota > Metazoa > Chordata > Aves > Gruiformes > Rallidae > Zapornia > Zapornia atra. The sequence goes on from VZTU01016237.1 coordinate 240,361, forward strand.
TTGGGAGGGTCTGATCTGCCACAGGGCTGAGGAGCTGGGCAGAAAAGCAGCTTTTCCAAATGTAGCCAAAGGGAACCAGGGTTCCCCACCAACCTGGTAACGTCTAAGCTGGGTTCCCAAATAGTGCTGAGCTTGGCAGAGGCTTGCCTGTTTGCTTCACTTGCTTTGGGCTGCAAAACAGATCCTTAAGGTGCTAAAAGCCAGGTCCCATATATGTTAAAGTATGTTAAATCCTTGGCTGCCCTAGACCGCTGGCTGTGCCTGGAGGCTTCAGGCACACCCCGATCCCACCCCAGTTTCCATGGCACTTGTGACAGCCCCAGGTGAGCAGGGCAGCCTGTGGTGGGGTTTAGGGACAAGAAAGTGTCTGTGTGTCCTGGGTAGGGTGTGAGGGGCATGGCTGGCAATGAGCAATGTATCACTGGGGCCTTGTGCAATCTCTCCTGCCTTCAGCTGTGCTGTCACTGCCCTGCAGCAGGTGCTGCAGTGGACAGGAGCAGCTGGAGCCATCAGACCCCCCCCCCCCCCCCCCCCNAAGTAGTGTGGCTGTCCCCTTTTTGGGGACCAGTGGGAGCGTGAAAGCAATTACTGGGAAGGTGACATCTGCTCTTCCTTCCCTCCAGCCCCACAATAAAAGGCAAAAGGCTGGGGCTTGTGAGCTGCTGCCCTGTGTCCTGCCACTGCCGCCATGTAGAGCCCCAGGCTGGTGCTACAGAGTGTCTGCTAACTGATTAGGGGAGGGGGCCGAAGAGTACCCCAAGCCCCCAGAGCAATGATGATGCTATTCCTTATGCAGGGCTTTGTGTCAGAAACCCAGGCTTGTGGTGGGCTCATGCTGTTATTCCTGTTACTTTTCAGTTCCTGTGTTTGTTACTAGTTGCTCACCGCTGTATTTACCAGGTGAGCCATCGCCTCGCTGTGCCTGCCGTGCCGCACAGCTCGCCCTGCTGGCACCCTGGGCGGGGTGGGGAAGGGCAGTCACAAGGGCCCGGCTGGAGGCAGTGGCTTTTGACATCATTTGGATTAGAGGTGCTGCCTCTGCGCAGGCTATGGAAGGGTAACCTGCCATCCTCTTTCCTATCTCCCCCCCGAATGCTGTCCTCACCTTCCCCTGCACTGGGCTGCAGTGCTGCCTGCTGGGCAGGGGGTATGTGCAGGTGGGCACATGTTGCTCTCCTGCCACTTTGGTACCCAGTGTTGTTCTCAGGGGAGGCCTTGCTGCAGGGCTGCGGGTACACCTGCTCCTCACAGGGCTGGTGAACACCAGCCCTGCACAATGCTGTCAGCCAGCCCAGGGCGGGTCATGCTTGTTGTGCAGGTGGGAGAAACTCCTGCTTTCCTGAGCCCTCTCTGCTTGTTAACTGCATGGGGAGCCACTTCCTTAATCATTTGCAGGGGGAGCCTGCTGGCAGCTTCCTTCCTTTCTGTCCCTTCTCTCCCCAGCACTTGTAAGGGTAACTCCTCCTCCTCCTGCTCTGTTGCCCAAGCTACCGTGTCATGTCCTAAAAATCAGAGTAACTGGGGCTGGTGGACACCCCCCTTTTCCCCTGGCCAAGCCCTCCCTTCCCTCCTCGAGTTCAGTGGGGGCAAGTGAGTGCATTAGCAATCATGTCACAGAGCTCCTACCAGCCCCTTCAGGGCACCAGGTGGGCAGAGGACACATAGTGGTTTCTTAGAAGGAAAGTATTGGGGTGGGAGGATCTTTCAGATGCGAAGGGGAAAAAGTGAGGCTGCCTGTTTGTCAAACTCTGCTGCTTTTAGCCCCCAGTGAGCAGCAGCCCCACAGCCCCAGCTGTGTGATTTCTTTTGTACAAATATTTACAAAGCTGAAACCAGTAAATAATGAATGGCATTAGTGTGGTGCCCTGAGCTTTGAGAGGAACGTGGGAGCACTCCACCTGCAGCCCCGGCCTGGCCCAGCCCTGGTTCCTCCCACCGGGCCAGGCACCTCCTCGTTGGCTGCAGAGAGCTGCCAATGCCAGTTACAGATATAGCCCGTCCCCAGGGGTGGTGGTGAAAGGCTGAGCTCACGGCTACTCCCTTCCACTTCTACCCAGCCACCACCAGTTGTGAAACCTTGTAGGAATTACCCAAACTCTTGCCCCTCCACCCAGGGGGCTTCTGCCAGGAAAGTGAGCGCTAACCCTGTGCCTGGGGCAGAGGGAAGATGGTGCCTCGGCCCCGGAGATACTAGAAAGCCTTTTCCCCAGCAGTGCCCAGACCAGGCTAGCCCCATTCTCTGCTTTCTTACTATTATTTGTTTGAATAATAGTTCAATAGTTCTTTGTCGAAGAGGTATTTCCCCTGGACGTACATTTTTGCACCTGTTGGGAAAAAAGAGTCTGATGTTCTGCCTCTACCTTGAATGTAATCCTGAATCTTTCTGCTGTAACCACTACTTGTTTGTAACGTGTATTGACTAGCACGCACTCTCCCTGCCACTGTGCAGCCAACGGTGAGGGGTGATCGGCGCCCTCTGAGATAGATGGTGTTGGGCATCAGATCCAGAGCGAGTATTCAACTGGAAAAGGATAAAAGTGATGAGTTAAGGGGGGAGAGAATGGATCTTTAAATTGAATTATTTTTTCAGTTACAAATATTTGAAAAAAAAAAAATCCATTTTATTAAAAAAATTCCAAACGGCCACATGGCTCAAAGGCTTCTCTGTGCTGCTGGTGGGAGGGCTTCGGGCCACGCCAGCTGTTCTGGCTAAGGGGGGGTGAGCTCCCCGGGTCTTTCTCAAACCTGAAAAACAAGAAGCTGGCCAGGTGGTGCCTCATCCCTTCTCAGCTGCAGGGAGAGTCCCTCTGGGTATGGAAGTCACCTACCCTGCAACCAGAGGTAGGCCTTAGGGTAGGAGAAGCCTCCCCTGGCCCAGCAGCCTGGTCTGGACCCCAGCTGCTCTGGCAGGAAGGGGCCACTGCACCCTTCCTTGGCCAGGTGCCAAACTGGAATTGCTGTGACTGAAAACACTCATTTTCACATGAGTAAATAGGTGCAACTCCCACCCTCCCACGAGCCTGGGCTTCCGAACAGTTCTGTGGTCTGGGCCCTGCTGCTGTCCTACTCTGCAGCAGAGACTCCACCTGCTTGTTTCTGAAGCAGCTCCTTGATGTGCAGACCAGCCTCCTGCCTGCTGCCGCCTAGCCCTGCTTTCCACCAGCCCCTCGCCCTTTGCTAAGGGCCCTTCTGCACAGCTCCTACACCCCCCGAGTTCTGGGCACTTCTTACTTTTCAGGGTCTCCACTGCAGAGACACCACAACTCCCCTGTCAAAAAACAAAGCCAAAGTCCAGCACTCCCAGTATGCAGTTTATTTACAAACCCACCAAATAAAGGAAAGTAAGAATCTAGTGTCATTTCACGAGTAGTTTGTGCTCACAGACAAGCGCTTTCAGTAGAAAGTCACAGACTCCATATCCAGAGCCACCACCACAAAGCAGCAATTCTCCACTCCCGACCTGCGCCCCCGCTGCCACCGCAGGGCAAGGAGGACGAGTTAGTCTCCCTGAGCCAGCTCCAGCCTGAACCCCGTCCTGAGCTACAACAGTGCCAAAATATACACGTTCCTGGAGTTAATTTACAGCTTTTTGGTTAACAGTAAAAATCATCTAGAGACTAAAACAACAGCATGAAACACCTGTTTAGGGGAGAGTGGTTTTTGTCTGCTCCCAGCGGAGACAAGGTCCATCCCCTACGGCTGTTACATCGGTACCGGGCCGGTGCAGTTGGGCACCTCTTGTCAACACCCCACACGCCAGTGCCAGGGAGGTGGGATGAGACTGATGCTGGTTGCCCCAGCGCCAGGTCAGAAGAACTTGTCCAAGTGCTTCAGGTTTTGCCACCCCTCTCCCCAGCAAACGAGCCCTTGGCTGGCACAGGGGCGCGTGCTATCCCTGCTCCAAGTCTCTCACCAGCCTGATGCCACCTGCACCTGCAGGGACACCTGCCAATGGCACCAGCTTTCACGGATCAAAGCCATCCCACAGGGGCTGTCTTCCCCACAGCTACAGCAGCGGACGCGGTCACCCACCCACCCACGCAGCCGCTGTCTCGTGTGGCAGCGTGGGAGGGACGGTGGGGCCATACTGCTCCCCCAGGCACTGCTGGGGAGGCAGGGCTGAGGCAAGCAGAAGATGTGGACAGCAGAGATGAGGAAGGCTGGGAGGGGGGGCACTTGTTTTTGTGGCCAGAACACACTTGTCCCTTTGCAGCATCACCTTTGGCCATCACCTCCTTCAGGTCTGCAGCTCGGCCTCTTGGCGCTGCTGCCATCCATCCCAGGTGGCCTGCTAGCCCCGAGGGGGACTTTGTCACAGATAGAAGTGGGTGGGGTGGGGGAGGGCAGG
>VZTU01016237.1:244773-272961 GCA_013400835.1 Zapornia atra
GAGTAAGCTAAAGGGGCGGTGGGGGAGAGGAGTGTGCGCCATTGAGAAAGTTCCCCAGGATGGGGCAGGGTGGGGGTCACCCATCTATATCCCAGCTGAAGAGATGGTGCTTCACAAGCATGTCCTGCACCCCTTCCTTCAGCGGCTTCTTCTCCTTTTCCTGCAGGACAAAACAGAGACCCAGATCAGTACACTGCAGCCTGAAAAGAGGAGCTTGTGTCTGTGGGGAGAGCCCAAGCACGGTGACATCTCCGTCACCCAGACAGAGCAGGCCTCTGTGCAGCTGAGCAGGCAGAGGCCCTGTGGTTTGGTGAGCACCAGGGGAGGGGGGGGGGCTGCCATTTCCCTCTGCCCTTCCTGGCAGGGACAGGCAGCCCTCTCTGCCAGCACTGTCACAGAGGTCCTGTGCACAGCATGCCCCAGCAGGGAAAGCAGCTCCTTTCACAGCCCCTGGTGCCAGCTCAAGAGGAGACAGAGGATGGGCTGGAGCACAAAGCCAGGAGACAGAAGTGGTAAGTGAAGCCTGTGGTTGGTGGGGAGAAGAGATGCTGCCTACTCACCTCCCTCTTTATTGGCAGCTCCCAGTCCTGAGAGAGGCTAAAGGCAAATTTGCAGAGGACTCTGCAATGGAAGAGAGAGATGGTAACACACTTCCAACCCCACACCACACCCATACCCCCCCTCACCCCCACCCCGCTCCCGCATCACACTTCCGGCCTGTGCCCACAGCTGCTGCTCCACAGTCACACTGGCTCCTCGCTCGCCCCAGCTGCCGCTACGCTTGCAAGGATGAAATGTGGCTGGTGTTGCACCAGCCATTCATCCCGTTCCTCCCCCTTCTCTTACGGCTTCAAATCCTGCCAGGCCTAGCGTGGAGAGAAGCTCGAAGATGTGATGTGACTCGAGTGCAACCCCTACAGAGCTTGATCCAGCAGTGCAGGAGGTGCGGGCAGCCCGGGGCTCTGCACAGCTGCGGGCACAAGTGGCTGAGGACTGCTGCCGCTGACAACGAGGGGCTGCACGTTCCTCTCCTGAAAACGGACCCCTGCCAGTAGCCCCTCAGAGTTTCTGCACACGCCCCCGTCTCCCAGAAGTAACAGAGGTGTCCTGAGCCCCATGCTCAAGTGCCACACGGGGGTGGCGCATGGAGCTCCCCCGCTGGACCCCGCTCTGAGCAGGGGCTGCAGGCACTGCCTCAGCCCTGTGCCCAGGACAGGGATGCAGAGCTCTGCTCTCCTGGCAGCAAGGGCACCAGTCCTTCGGGCTCAAGGGAAACTCCTGTGGGGGGATCTCCTCCAACTCCTGCAGCAGTGAAGGAGCCTGGGCCGTCCACAGGAAGCTGGTTGGGAGAGATGTGACATAAGCCTCCACCTCTGCTTCACACAAACAGGGGCCCAGCCATGAACCAGTCCCACTCACTCGGCTGTGCTGAACTAGCTCAACCCCTGTGCTGCACGAAAGCAGCCACAGGCCAGCACAGTGCAGAGGGGACTCCATCCCCCCCAGCAGCTGGACAAGGAGAACGGGGCACTCTGAAGTGTGTACACAGGTTTGCTCCTGGCTAGATACTCCCACAGGAACCAGAGACAACCGGGTGACATAGACAGAAGCATCAACAGGGCTGGAGTGGTGGTGGCAGAAGCAGGGGTTTGCTCTGCATCACCCTGGGACTGGCTGTGATGTTGCAGAGCACAGGAGGGCTGGGAGCTCAGAGTGTGGATGTGTGCCCTGGGCTCCATGCAATGAGCTCTGTGCGAGCTCAGCTGCCTTCACAGCCCTGACACCGCTCCCTCGCTCCATCAGGAGTGAGACGGTGACTGACTCCCTCCTGGCTAGTGACACTGTCCCGCTAGCACATTCCCTGCTCTCTGTTTGGACTCGTGGTGGCTGGCTGACCTGGAGAGCAGGGAGCAAAGGTGGCAATCTCTCCATCAGGATAGGTGCAGCGCACAGCAGGAGACTGCTGGCAGGCAGCGGCTGCCTGCTTGTCATGACAGCTCCCCAGGAGCTCTGCTCTGGGATCAGGCAGGCACTGCACCGCATTAAACTGTCTAGACAGTCGCTGCTGCTTCAGCATGCAGAAAGAAATCTCCAGGCAGCCTGTGCTGCTGCTCACTGGAGAGGGCCCAAAGCCTGCTACAGCGAAGGTCAGTGCCTGCAGAGGGGGAAGAAACCCATTCCAGACACTGGGGAGGCCCATGGGGACACTCACCTCAGCTCACATTTGATCTGCACCCATCCGGGACTGCGCAGGAATGACCAGGGATGGAACCACTTCTCCACAGTTTGCAGGCTTGAGCACAGCACCTCCAGCCACAAATGCAGCACCTGCTCGCTGCAGCAATGGGGTAGAGGCAGGTTACCCAGCTGAAGGCAGGGAAATAAGCCCCATCCCTTTAGGACTGTTTTCAGCCCAAACCTTGACCCCAGCCTGCAGTCCTGGTGGGAACAGGATAACCCAGTAAACTTGTGTGAGCCACTCCATGCAGGAAGAGCTACTTCTTCCAGCCTGGAGCCAGGCTGGTGCAATGAACAAGAAAGGAGCGGGTCCCACTCTGTGGCTGCAGTGAATCGGGGAAAAGGACCCTGTGGCCTAAGGTAAATTGAAACACCTGCTGCCCTTGGGCCCACTCTACCCCCTCCTAAGCTCCTTGCACGCACAAGTCCAGTGTATCAGATCTGCATTACTCACTTGAGACCAACACAGATGAGGGAACGAAGCTTCACATCCATCTGTGCATGCGCAGCATCGTGTGTCATGTTCACAGCCTGAACTGCCTGCAGAGGGGGAAGACGCGGTTACTGCTGTTCCAGCTTAGCCTGGGCACACGTTTCAGCAGCACAGCCACAGGCTGCCCTGCCCAGGGCCTCCCACTCTCCCCCAGTGCCACTTGCTAGCATCCGAAGGGCTGAGCCTTCCCGATGGCTTTGCTTTCTGCCTTTCCCCAGGCACCTGGCATATCTACTCCCTCCCATTAGGGAAGGGCTGGGAGACTCTCGAGCATCTCCCTAGAGATGAGCATCACCATCCATCGGCCTCCATGGGAAGCTTCCCCCCGCGAGGAGCTGGGCTCTGTCTGGGCTGGGGACAACCACTCACCCGGTAAAGCAGCTCCTCCAGAGTGAGGACTTTGCTGTCTTCATCAAGCCTGCAAAGATCACAGCAGAGAACTAGCCAGCTCTAGAGCCACCCTGGGCACATGCAGGCCCTTCCTCCTCTGTACCCCAACAGCTCTCTGGCTACCGCTGGGCCCACAGGTGATCCTGCAGCTGTGAGGGTGCAAGATAGAGACCCAGAAGCAAACACAGGAGCCTGGGCAAGGGGGCAAGAGCCACTGCCAGCCCTGAGTCAGCACAGGCACAGCAGCCTGCTGACACCACACCCACAAGAGGATGGGAGACCATGACCCTTCCCAAGGTGGGGAGCAGCAGCAGTTTGATGAACGTGCAGGTGTGGGGCACAGACCCAACTGCTTGGTATGGATAAGGTGGTCTCACCTGTAAGTCTTGCAGAGCACGAGGCGAGAATACACAGAGTCAAAGTCCCGTTCCACTTCTCGGCTCGCAGCCTAACAGGACAGAGGGACAGTCAGAGGACACGCCACCTTACAGCCCCCTCACCCCAGCCCTGTGGCAGCACTGCCCTGTGAAGGGAACCAAGACATCTTACCTCTTCAATGAACAACCAGGGGTGGCAGGGCCCCCCCAGCAGAGATGGCTTCTTCAATCCGTGTTCAAATATGGACTTCAAGGCTGGACACAGTGTCCCTCGCACCAAGTCTGTCACCCCTTCTGTGACTGAGTCATCTCCAGCGATGGAGTACTGAGGAACATGAAGAGCCAGCCCTCAGCATCCTAGTGAGGGGGCAGAGCATGGAGGTGGCCCATATCCGCTCACCTACAGCTTCTCTGCACACACTTCTTCCCCTCCCAGATGCCTACCAGCCCCCTCCCTTAACCCTTTATGCTCTTGCTGGCTCCTGCATAAGGGACCACATCCAGTGCTCCTCCCCTGGGATTTACTGGAACACCAGGACCTTCATGCCTGGGTGCTGCCCAGACACCAAACAGGTGACCCTAGTACCATCCTGGCAACAAGTAGGAACTGCTGCCTTCTGGTGTGCTGCTGGCTGAGCTAATGTACAAAGAGAGTCTTACACTGAGGTTCTCTGGGACTGTGTAAGCTGCTAAAAGTCAAGAAAATTGGGGGTAGATGGGAATTCTCTGATCAGGTGGGACATCACTCCAAGGTATCCCCCTGACACACTGAACAGTAATATGCCAAAGTTAGGATCATCCCTCTTTCCACTGCTCAGCAGCACCAGGTGTGTTTACACAGAGAACTGATCTGCACCTAATGAACCAGCCCTGAGAAGGGCGTGATGAAGCAAGTGAGATGTCAACAGTCACATCTCCTAGGGACTTCTCTTGGGGGTCTCAGGTCAGCTTTTGACCCCTTTCTCACTCACCAAACACTGAGGGGCAGGGGGATAACAAGGTCTTCTCTACTTTCCCTGCAAATTGCCTAGGCCAACAGCTGGTGACATTTGTCTCCTATCCATTACTCCAGTCTGGGGCAATAGTGAAGAATCTGTGCTAGATAGGTGGCATCTCACTGCTACTGGCTGCAAGATGAACTGTGACAGAGTGCTCCTTTGGGCACAGCTGCTCAGGAACCCACTGCGGTGACCGCAAAGCGTGAGCAGGATCTGCAGGCACAAAGGAGCAGCAGAGCACAGGCAGAAATGCTGCCCAAAGGATCCTGCTGTGTACCTGCCCACTACTTTTCCAGCTTTCCTGAAGCTCAGCTCTAGGGCCCTGGCACCCCACACAACCACCCCTTGCAGACCTCTGGGGCCCTCATTCTCCACTTGGTCAGCATCAGGAAGTTGAGCAAACAGGATTAGGAAGATAAGCTGCCTGATCACATCGCCAAGCGCTCGATAGCCAGAGAGAGCAAACAGACTCAAGATGGGAAATACATATATTTATAGCTCTTTTCAGCTACGTTTTTTCAGTTACATTTCACATGACTCTTTATAGTTTGGTTGGTTTTGTTTAGTTGTTGTGTGTTTTTTCACTCACCTCTTTGCTCCGCTCATCCAAGATCTCCACAAATTTTGCAGGAAACCAACCTACAAAGAGTGGACAGAGAGGTGAGCCTGATACCGACACTGAGAAACCTCTAACATAGACAAGACCAAAGCTCTGTGGAAGCTGAGACTAAATCAGAGTTCACAGGGTCCAACCCCAAAGAAGGAAGCAAGCAGCCTCAAAAATCACAAGAATTAAAGGCAACTGCAAGAGGAAGCCAATTTCAGGACACTGCCCACGAACAGCAGAGGTGACATGCACCCAACCACTCTGTGCCAGGAGGACAGAGCCTAAACTTGCTGTTTGCAAGAAGTAACCAGGTAGCTGCACCACTGCTTTCAAACCCTGCTTAAACATTTCCTTTGTCCCTGGCAGATAACCAGAAAGCCCCTGCTACAAACATGCCAGAGCAGTTGCTGTGGATAAATGGATGTTCCACATCCAGGCTCGCTCTCCCCAGTGCAACCCATCCTGCTCTCACCTCTCAGTCCATTCAGCTCTCCCACCCAACAGTGCTCATCCTTCTGGGAAATGATCTGAAAAACAGGGATTGGAAAACACTGGCTGAAGAGAGTGCAGTGTGCACATAAGGAACTGCTTCCTTCTCAACTGTTTTGACAATGTTCACTTCTCACGTGGCCCAGAGCCTTCAAGGACAAAAAGCTACTGCAAACACAACATTACCCTGTTTACCCCAACTTCGGACTGGATGCCTGTAGCTAAAATGCAAATGGATGCTTTTGCAGTCTTACCAGAGCTTAGTGTGCAGTCTTAAACCAGCGCCCAGGCTGGACCTAATCAATCTTTTGCTCAGCTGTATGGCAACCAGGACAGGGATTTGGTGGCTGCGTTGAGAATGACCCACAAGACAGCACACACAGAACATACCGCCTCATCCCCACGCAGCCCCCAGAAGCACCAGCTGCTTCCCTTAGACTCCTAACTGAGCTCTGAGCTGATCTCCTCCCTTCTTTCCCTGCAAAAGAGGCAGTGCAGCATCCCAAATAAGTAGGGTCTGCATGGTCTCGGCCTGGTCCCTGTCTCGCAGGCTGACGCACCGTAATGATGTCATTCTTGCGGAAGCCCAGCTCATCGTCATCGTGGCGCTCGAAGTCCAGCAGTGCCTTGGCTCGCCGTCGCCGGTTGCGTGAACAGGCCACGTAGTTCTCGTGGTCCCGCTGGTGGCTCTCCATGCTGTAGTCTGGAGTCAGATCCTAGCATGCATGTGGATGAAGATCAGAGAGGAATGTAAAGCAACAGATGACGCCTAGCTGATCTGCCAAAGCTTGCATGCCCCTGTTCCCAACCCTCTTCTTGCTCCTAAGAGGCAGACAACCTCCCAGCCCAGCCCTCCTTCAGCAAGGAGCCCTCCTCCATCCTCCACTTGCTACACCTGGAATGCTCTTCCTGAAGCCTACACTCCAGGAGCACTGAACAGCCCTGTCCCACAGCAGCCACTCAACACTCATGCCTGGAGCACACAGCAGTGCAGACAAAGCTGCTCCCACTCACAATGCTGCAGTTCTTGGGATCCACGCGCTGGAAGTGCCGCGCCACCTGGACGATGGCCTCACGCAGGTCAGCCACCAGCTCTGTCTGCTTGATGTTCTTGGCTTTCAGTGCCTCCAGATCGTCATCGCCTGGGGGAGCCCACACAGCCAGAGGGAAGGCAAGGGAAGGACAACAAGTATAAGGTATGTATGTTTTTGTTAAAATTAGAAATCATTGATTCTGCAGAAATGAAAACAGCCTGACATCAGAAGTGCCCACGCTAGGGTAGGTACTCATTGCCAATCTCTTCAATAACGTAAATAGTCAGAGTGGCATTGGTTATCTCAGATTTTCAGGAGCTGGTGCTGCAAACCACATGTGGAACTGGAAGATGCCATCTTTGATCTGTTCAGACAACTCAGACTACCAAGGTACTGTCTACTGCTTTAGAGAAGTGTCTACACAGTATACAGACAGCTGAATGGTGGGACACTAAACTAGGGAACTTAAAAAGTTCTCTTAAAGTGAAGTTATCTTGACACAGCTTCTCACTGAACTACTGATTTTTGTATTCCTCACAGAGGCTTGAAAAAGATCTGAAAAAACCAAGACAGTCCATTTTACTGTGTCAGTCTAGCAGGCAGAGCCATGGCATGAAAGCTGCCATCTGTTGAAGACACTGACCTCCCCGAGAGCCAGGTATCAAAAGTTTTGGGTGTACTTTTACAAAGTAAAAGTTACCAAAGCATCTTTCAACAGTCACTAATTCCCTTGGGAGTTTTGGTTGAACATATTAGTACTAATTTGAACAAATTAGTACTCTGCTTGTCTCCTAACAGCATTACAGAAACCAATACGAATACAGTGTGGCAGCTATAAAAGCTTGTGTTTATTGAAAAGTGATTAACAGGATCTTTTAATCATAAGTGACCCTAATTAAAAAGGCCAAAACTTTAACAACATCAATAGAAGCGCAAAATTAGATTTAAAATGATTTTTCTATTTTCTAAATTAAGTTATTAAAGAATCAGAAACACAGAGCTTAAGAGAAAATTGAACTTTGCTTCTGGACTAGAAAGACTATAGGGCATACTCCCAGCCCAAGCAAGGCAAATTAACCAAACCTCCTCCTCAGTGGCCAGGGGTAGGAAACAGAGCACGTAAGAAGTCTCACTACAGCTTCAGAGACACTAAGACTGTAAATAGATAGGTGCTCACGTAGATGGTGGGGATTCCCAGAACATTCACCTTGATAAAGCAGAATGTGACTAAAGAAGAAACTACTCAACCACAGCCACGCCAGCTCCGTGGGCTGCCCTCGTTTACAGAGATCGCTGATTCTTTCTGTCATCATTCAGTCCCTTCTGGCCAAAAAGCTGTGCTCCTCCCTCTGTGCTCTGATCAATCCCACCCAAACACAAGCAGGAGATACAGGAAGCAAGTTCTACACCCTCCCACCTTAGAATATACATGATAGAGAGGAAACAACCACGGTTTCCACCAGATTCACCTTAATGCACCTGGCAGGCCTGCATGGACATTTCCAAAACAGGAAACCAGTGCAGGATCAGCCACAAATGAAGAGGCTCTACTCTGAAAGAAATCTGGTCCAACTCCTTGAATCTCAGCTGACCAACCCGATCTAGCACGAGCAAGAATATGGCTTTGAGCAGGACAGGTTGAACCTGGAGGTCCCTTCCAAACTGTGCTCCTGTAATTCTATGTCTCCTCTCCAGGCCACTACTAAATCTACACTTGAAGGAAGAAGAATTAAGTTCTGGGTAAATTCTTATTCTCACTCAGCTGAGAGCTATGTAGGGGTGCTACGCAATAACCATCACAGCCAGATGACTTTACGCTGAAGGGCGATTGACAGTTCCCACTATAAGGTAAATTCATCACATCCAAGCTTTCCTTGCCCTCACTTGGGCTGAAGTTTTCCATTTGAGTCATCTGCTGCAGGATGAAAACTTCTCTATTTTAACCAATGCTTTAATTACTAAGAATAGTATTAGCTAAAAACCATGTAAGTCGCTGTACAGAAGCCCCACTGAAAAGAGAAGACACTATCAATCATCTCAGTTCTACCACTGACACACTTTGAAGCTTGATCTTAAAATGTATCTTCGTGCATGGGTATAACTCACTATCACTGTCCCAAAGCTACTCACACTTGGCTAAGGAGACTGAGGCAGAAGAAAGATGCATTTGGCAGTTCAGTTCCCTGCTGGTTCCGCCCCTACTGGCTCCACAATAACATTACAAACAAGAGGTCTGAGTTTAGGTTGCACAAGCAACTTTTCCTGCATTTCTTCACTTCTGCATGCTTGACTTTACAGCCTCATGGGTCCTCTACCATGATTTTTATATGTAATACTTTATGTGCTTGCAGCAAGCCTGTGACAACATATCAGAAAAAGTCTTCTCTGAAAAGACCAGTAAAACCCAGTTTTAGATTTATTCAGGCCACTTCAACCACAACAGGAACACTGCACCCTGTAAATTCAGTGTGCTGTATTCCTCCAGAAAAACAATTTCTGTGGTGAGATGTGGCAATTTGAAGAGAGCAAACCAATTGCAAGGAAAGTGATGACAGCGAGGCTTGCAATAGAAAGGGGTGTTATGGAGTCACAGAAGTAGGTTACTTTCAAACCTGTGCCCAGCCTATTCCAGCTGGGTGCTTTCTGGGTGTATACTGGCTTAGCTCATAAGCAAAGAAAATTAAGACTTAAAAGTGTTCACACTGAACTCCTGGAGTAAGGGGGAACATGAGCAATGTTTGCATGTATGAATTTTGACGGGTGATACAGTGGACCACCCTGCCCTGTCACAGATCTTCAGAGATGTCACTGAAGCGAGCAGAGGAAGAACAGGAGAGTCCAACACCCAGCCTGGGCCTGCCTGCAATTTGCCAGAGAATGTGTTTGAGCTGTCAGGGCAGGAAGGATGTTCTAGCTGGGCTGAGCTGCAACTCACTGTCAGTCGCCATCTGAAGACTGTCTAACCTAAAATCCACTTTCTAAGCTAACCTTTGAAATACCTCACCATCCCTGGAGGTATTTGAAAGGCGTGTAGATGTTGTGCTTGAGGACATGGTCTAGGGGTGCATTAGGCAGGGCCAGGCTGTGGTTGGACTCAGTGATCTTAAAGGTCTCTTCCAACCTAACTGATTCTATGATTCTATCAAAGTGACTAAGTAGAAAACTGCACTTCTTCCCCCTCACCCTTCAGTTCAGGCTCCCTCCTCTCTCTCTCTGTCCCATTGTTGCCCTGCTTGTTCACTCCCCTCTGTCCTAGGCTGCTATATCCATCAACACCAGTGAAAGGCACAGGACTATCCTTACCAAAAAGCAGAGAGGTGATGCCAGATTTCCTGCGTTGCGTCCTGCGTCGCACAACCTGAGGGAGTGGGAAGAGAGAGAACAAAGTGCACTCATTAGGAGGATTTTGGAAATAAACCAAAGCAACCCTCCACGCAGGTCAGCGTTGGGCAAGGGGTGCTGACACCCACCCCTGGGAGGGGCAGGCAAGCGAGTGGGCAGTTTAAACAGGAGCTGTTCTGGTTCTAACACAATGAATCAGCTCTACTGCTTAATCCACTCCATGTGCAGTGGGTAATTTATAGCTCAGCTATTATGAAAGCATAACTGAAGGTCAAGAATCAGTGAATAATTTTAGTTCTAATTCTGCTTGTTGCCAAAAGCAGTTCCACATGTAATTATATATAGATTTCTAAGAGGACACCTACTACTTTTTAGAATTGCAGGAGTGTCTTGTGATTAGCACACATGAGCTTCAAGAATGTCTCTTCCACACAGGCCTGACAAGCAGGAACTACTACCTCCGCAACTGCCAGCTGTACTCAAAGGTTAAACACAGGTTCATCTTCTTTATTCATCTTCTGAAAGGCTGCTGCTGTTTCCTGACTCTACCTTCCAGAGTTATTTTGGTGTATCAGTTTCTTACTGATGGGTTAACTCCAGTTTCTACTCTGCATGATTCAATCAAATTTTGCCAGAAGGGTATGTTGTTTCTTTTAGTTTCCATTAATAAAATGCATCACTTTCATTATTAGTCTCATTAATAATTACAGTTGGTGTCAATATCCCTTTCACCCGTGGATTTATCAGCCAGGACAGATCTGGCAGCATTTCTCCCCCTCACTTCCCAACACCTTTTCTCCACTGGATGACACAGTCATCCTGAAGCCAAAATCCTCTCAAACAGGAGGATGGCTTGCTCACAAATAGCAACCGGGAGGGGGCAGGGAAGAGAACGGTAAAAAGGAAGCAGCAGAGACAAAGGGGACTCTGTGCGCTCACTTTGGATAAACTGTTGACAGTGGTGGTGGAGTTGAGCAGCTGCCCTTGGTCAGCAATGAGGTAGGCAAAGTGTTTTCGACGCTGGGTCTCCACTGCCACATCTGTCAGCGAGCCAGCCACGCGCATGGCCTCCCGCAGCAGCACATCTGCGTCGTCGATCTGACTCGGGATGTCCGAGAGCGTGTTGAAGATTGAGGCAGAGTTCTCAGACTGGATGAGCTCATCCTCCTGCAATGACACAGTCATTTTGACACAGAACAGTGAGCACAACAGGGGGACAGGGGAATGGAAGCTGCTCAGTCTCACACATGGCAGGGCGCCTACCATGTCAAACTGTGCTCCACCTTCCCCTCACACCCAGCAGGCTCACCCTTGCCCTTCACACAGCAAGCTGAGACACAAAACCATTTTTCCCAGTAAAAGAAAAAGATCAGGTGGTTAAATGTAAGCTGGCCAAATGAAATGTAGTCAGGACAATGATAGCTAATATTTTGGGAGTGTTCAACGGTGCCATCAAAAGCTTCCCAAGATGACCACAACCTTGGCTTTGTATCTCTGCTCTTATTGCAAAATCAAGAAATGTCTTGATTTAGGTAAGATGGACCCTTGGGTTGGCATATAGACTGAATAGATGGGGGCAGCTGATGGCCTTTAATTGTGAGGGAACAAATCAGGTAGGCAGGGGAAAAAGCAGTCCCTGAATCCTGTGAAGTGCCTTGGAAACTTCACAGCTCCCCATTGGCAGGGTGTCATCTTCCCCAGCACATCCCCAAACCGCACACTGGAAGTGGATACAAATCCTTCTTTCCCCTAAAATTCTGAATTAAACATCAAAGTACTACAAAGGAGGAAGAGGAGGTGGGAATTACCTTCATACTGAGCATGCCCAAAGTGAGCTGAAACAGCACCAGAGAGCCCTGGTAGAAGAAGAGGTCCCAAATACGTAGCAGCAGCTTGATGTGGACAACACTAGCAAAAGAGGTGAGGAACCAGTGCAAGGTGATCAAGGAGAGCTCTGTGAATAAAAACACAGGGAAGAAACATGACAAGGGAAACCAGGCAACTCGTGAAGATGGATTCTCCTAAGTGCCCTCCTCCCAGCTCAAAGATGACCAGCACTAGGAGGTTTGCTCCTAGCCCTGCTGCTCTCACTTTGTGAAACAAACCCAGTAATTACAGCCTGTGCTCCATCCTGGCATGGAAAGCTACTGTTTCTAGGGCACACTTTTACCAATGTCGTGCTCCTGGAGCAGCTTGTCCAGGCGAGGCAAGTACTGCACGATGAGCTGCCGCAGGACACGCTGGTCAGTCTGCACGCCCAACAGGGTGGTGCTGAAGTAGGAGGCAGGAACCAATTCCTCGATGATGGCACACATCATCCAGAAGGCATCTTCCTCCTCCAAGAAGAGCAGCAGAGAGGCAGCCACCTAGGATTTTGAAGGAAGAAGTACTGCATGTCCTAAGGGGAACAGAATTCTTGCCCCACTCCCTCCCACGGAGAGATGGACTGGTATCTAGGTGACCAACATCATCTTTCCTCTGCAGCAACTCTCCTGCAGTCTCCCACTGAAGTGATTTCTCAGTAATGCCTGTCCCTCCCTAAAACATGGACTGAATTCTTCAACATCTCTGGACACATGATGCTACTCTGCTCTCCTCTCCCTAAGAAAAATGTTCCATGTGGAAGGGATTTCCTTTCAGCTCATCTGGAGACTGCAGTGTCTGGCAGCACCGCCTCAGATCCCTTGGTGCAGCACAGCCCCCACAGACAAAATGATCCCTCTCAAAGACACTCTCAAAGCAAGTTACCATGCCAGTGCCTTGGCAATATCCAATATCTGGGTAGAGCCACGCAAGTCCCCGTAGGATCCTGCGCAGCCGTGGCACCCCGATGCTGTTCATATTGGAGAAGCAGGCGTTGCTGGGCATCGTGCGGAGCAAATCCTTTTCAATCTGTAAGACAACCATAAGCAAGGACAGGGTCAGCTACCAGCACCTGAACAATTGCTGCACAGTTGCTATTCTGACATAATGAAGGAGAAATATGCCCACAACAGGACTAAGCTTTAGCAGGATTCAACCACACATGTCCTCTCAACTGTCGCTGCTGCAGGTGTCAGGCTTCCTCTTCATCCTTAAAGAGTGAATCTTGCCCTTCTCCCGGTTCCCTTGTGCCCTGTTAACACCAGACAGTATCTCCTACCTGTTTGGCAGCAATGGTTTCATCGTTAGAGCTGTTTTTCACAATATCCCGATATGACATCTCTGAATTCCTCTTCTTCTGCAAGGCCCCCGACAGACGCATCCACAGCTGGGGCGACAGGGTGAACAGAAATAGGAAGAGTCATTACAACAGCCACAGAAAGCCAGAGTCTCACATCCTCTCAACCAAGAGAAAGTGGTCTCACTCCACTCTTACTCCAGGCAGGACACCCTGCCCAGAAGAGGGAGCATTCTCACCTGTGGCCTCATGCTATGTGGGATGCCAGCTAGCACCAGGGAGCGCAGCTTGTCTGAATGCGGTAGGGTGACCTCAATTTTGTCCCACGTAAGGTCGCCCACGTCATGGTTGTGTGTGAATTCCAGATGAGCCTGCCACTTGAGCCTCTGCTGTGGCTCCTCTGTCAGTGGGAGCCGCAGAAGCTTGCTGGAGTTTGGCTCTGAAGCATCTGCCTCAGCAGAGAGAAGAGAAAAAAATGGAGACAGATGAGAGGGGGAACAGGAGAGGGAACGAACATAGGGAAAGTATGATAGCTATCTGAAGAAAACACGTTAAACACATTCACATCTTCCAGCTAGAGCACGGAATGGCAAAACTTTGTTTCTAACTGTCTTCCTCATGCATCAAGTTTTATGGTTATAAGCAAAAGGTGATGGAGCCTTGAGAACTAAGATGTTGTCAGCTGGCCTCTAGCCTCTACTTACTCATGATTTAGTGCATAGTGTGGCTGGAATTAAACAAGGCCCTGACAGCAACCATCCTGTTGGGTTTTGTGAGGATCTGTAAGTCAGGCTGACATAGCAAGCCTGAGAGGTGGCAAGCAGAAGCTATATGCTCACATAAGTAATGAGAGATATTGAATCACCGAAAAGAAGCTTTAACAGGGACCTTTCCAATTCACAATTGAGCATCTTAACCTGAGGCTGGCTTTCTAAAATAGATACTTTAGCACGAGTACAGGTTTGACATAAGGCACTCTGTCCTTCATCATCCCAATAATGCAGTCCACATCCTTCCGCTGACTTTATAATGCACAAGTCTATCCAATGTTCTGGTTGAAGAAAATTGCTGTGTCCTGTCCTCATCTCCAGATGACTGCTTCAAAGACGATCCTCTATGACTCAAAGGTGCCTCTGGGCACACGTGCAAACAACTTCTGCTTTTGCACTGTGTGGCCTGAGCTCTGGAATGTACACTCAGAGCATATAAAGCAACTCCTACATCCCCCACTCCTCTCTCTTCCTCTCTGCAAAGGCAGCCAGCTGTTGTAGTTCCGTGCCCAGCTGCAATAGGTCTCCATGCCTCCTCCTATTTTCTCTCCTGCCTCTGTATCTTACAGAAAAACTAGCCTGTAGGATTGCCCCTACAATTTGCCAAGCTGCTGGGATAGGTAGAACATGTACTGCTGCCATTCACCTTGTCTGTGAGGTTTTTCAAGAGGCAGCTCATGTCACTGTGCCTGCTGTTGGTGCTGACAGTGCTGTTGACCACAACAGACACTTCACTGCTAACTGGGAAAGATGCCCTTCCCCAGCATGCAGCTGCTAATGGAAGTGATACCTTCCTCTTAACTTTTCTCTCGCCCACAAACATGAGCAAAAGGGGATGGAAACAATTCGGCTGAATATCTTACGCTCCAGACTCCTGTAAGGTCATCCCATCTAATGTACAGCCCTTTATTACAATGGTAGGACATAGAAAGATGATGATGGGTGAGAAGATGAGACCTAAGACAGAATGGTCGCAAAACCACCCTGCTGTAGTTGGAAGGGCTGGATGTGGGACACAATGGAATTGGGAGGGATGGGACTGACTTTACCTTCCTTATCGACCCGGAAGCCGAATTCGTCGTAGTGGAACTCTGGCTGCTCAATGGATTCTTCTTTCTGGGGGAAACAGAAAGAACACAGACACGTGGATACCGCCCCATCCTACTTTGTTTACACCATGCCCTCTGGGAAACTACAGTCCCTTTTACTTTTGATACCTCCCACAACTCCCAGCTGGGGAGTGTGCAATTCCCATTTTGACTTCTCCATGAAAGCTGGGAAGCCCTACTTTCCCACCTGCACAGATTTTTTCCCCAGCAATCCCTCTTCCAGCAGGGTTTGAGTGCAGCATCATATCAAGATCAGAACTTCCCATCTGGAGGGGCATGCAGCCCTCCTCATGGACTGAGGAATACAGCTAAAGCGGTCTCGACTGCACCTCTAATACCCAGTAGTCCTCTGTTACCTCTGTGCACCCGAAGCAAATTCAGCTCCCTGCACTGCTTCACCTCCTGCCTACAGACACCTTCCCCCTCCTGCAAGCCCACCCGCCCCTCCTGTGGGGTCTCTTGAAGCACTGTGCCGGGGCAGCACCCAAGAAGCATGTGTCTAGCATAGCTCTGCAGTAAGCTTTCATCTGCTTCACTGTGCTCAGCTGCCTCCAGCAAACACTGTGCGTAAGTTACGAAATTCCACAGCTGCTTCCTTCCTTCCTGCTCTGCCCACCTGGTGACAAGTCTTGAGGCTAGCATTTCCTGCCATGCACAAGCCATCCAGAGTAGCTTGATGGTGACAGAGACTCCCCAGGGGTGTCAACATTTGTACAGTGGAGCAACAGTTGCAAAACAGCAGGGCAATAATTCACACAAGTTTCTTTGTGCTATGTAAGATCCTCTTGCAAGAGCCAGGGTGCAGCCACAAAACACATGAAGATTAAGTAGCAAACAAGTGTGCACAACCAAACCACTGGAGGAAGAGTGCATCCTTTTCCCAGTGACCCCCTTTTCCCAGGTCCCTTCTGTAGCCAGAGAACACCCCGCCCTGCTCCATGCCATACCTGTGTGTATTTTGCGAGGATCTCCTGGGGCCAAATGCTGGGAGTTAGTGCTGAGAAGGGACCCCCAGCAGCGGGAGTGTGATGGCCTAAACACAGAGAGATCAACACAGAGCACTGAGAACCTGGAGGACTCCCTTGGAAGATGCAAACTCAACACAGACTTCCAGCAAGGGCTGGAAGATGCAGCTTGCTGCTATTGCTACTCCAGACATTGAGGTAGCTCCCCCTTCATCAAGGAAGCAAGTAATTTCAAAAGGTTTTGTCCTTATTACTGAGTAAAAGAAGCTGAAAGGCCAAATAGAATTCCCTCTAAGGAAGGGACTTTTAGGGAAGAGAAATACTTCCATGACATCATGTGATCTTTATTCTGCTTGGAAAACCTGTGCTTTCAGTGCCAATCCAGGGGAACCACTAAAAAAAATACTGTTATGGAGAACTAAGTGCCTTCCATGGAGGCACTGGCCCCAGCAGCAGCAGCAGCACTCCAGAGTTCCCTGAAATTTTGTCACCAAGGCACCAAAATGGGAAATCAGAGCCCTCATCGAGATGCTCAGCTGGTCCCTTTACTCCAGAAGGGCTGTGATATTGTCAGACGATGTGCAGAGTCCTGCAGCAATGAAAGTATGCCTGCCGCCTTGGTCTTTTGTGCTCAAGACAAGCACCTTTCTAGTCTCAGGTAGTGTCCCACTGGATAGCTTCCCTTGGAATAAAAGCAGACACCAAGTTTTGCATTTGAAGCAGATATGGAAGTCCCAGGTCCTCAACTGTGCACATGACTAAAAAAAAGGTTTACCTGGCTTTGAAGTATAGTCTCCCTCCTGGACACAGGCCCTGAAATAACCAGCTGGACCAGGAAGGAAGGCTTAGACAAAAATACGGGGTGGGAGAGTTGGCCAGTCTAAGAAGACAACCTAGTTTCAGTAAATTTCAGTAGTCCCCAGTTGAATTCCAGTAATTCTTCAGCCTTCTGCTTGCCCTAGAGCTACCACCCTACAGAAAAAAACCTCTCAGGTAATAAGGGAGCCACCCATTCTGGAGTGAATTTTGGGAGAGAAGAACCAAGCGAACCATGGCAAATGGGAAAGGCAGACTACATATCAGCCTCCTCCTTCCTCTCCATTCAATGGCTGAAGCAGCTTCTGCAGGCTTCAGCACTGGGTAAAAGAAGGAACCGAGGTCATCCTGAGTGAATGAATGAGTCTTTGGGTCACAAAGAATGGGGCGGTTTCCTAACCACCAATTTGATCAGGCAGCATCCTAATGTCAAGAATGGTTCCTGAAATCAGTAACTGTATTTTACTAAGTTGCAGCAAAAGAAAAAACAAACAAGAAGGTGCTGTGTCTACTTCTGCCTGCTCACCTGACATCGTGCTCGGTAAGGCTGAGTTGCAGAGGCTGTCTGCTGGCCCAGAAATGCCGTTCTCAGAGGTAAGAGGTCACGATCCTGTTATAAAAAGGGGAGGGGGGGGGAAAGGTGATGGGAGAATTCCATTAGCATGTAAGAACATGGAAGGGAAAACAGAATCCTCACAACTTCCCAGAGGAAAATTAAATTCAAAGAATCATAGAATGCTTTGGGTTGGAAGGGACCTCAAAGATCATCTAGTTCCAACCCCCTGCCATATGTAGGGACACCCTCCACTAGCCCAAGTTGCCCAAAGCCCCATCCAACCTGGCCTTAAACATCTCCAGGGGTGGGACTTCCACAGCCTCTCTGGGCAGCCTGTTCCAGTGCCTCACTACCCCCATAGTAACGAATTTCTTCCTAATGTCTAATCTAAACCTTCCCTCTTTCAGCTTAAAGCCATTGCCCCTTGCCTATCACTACAGTCCCTGGTGAACAGTCCCTCTCCCACTTTCCTGTAGGACCCCTTTAAGTAAAGTATTGGGACACAACAATTAGGTCATCCTGGAGCCTTCTCTTCTCCAGACTGAAAAAGCCCAACTCTCACAGCCTGTCTTCATAGGAGAGGTGCTCCAGCCCTCAATCATCTTCATGGCCTCCTCTGGACTTGCTCCAAGATCCCTACGTCTTTCCTGTACTGGGGACCCCAGAGCTGGATGCAGTACTCCAGGTAGGGTCTCACAGAGACAAGAATTTCCTCTTGGTTTCATACTTACTCATCAGCTAGAAAGAACACACTGTCATTTACCACACCCTTTGTGACAGTAACAGCACTTACTGAAACCATGTCAAAAATCAAGTCAACTTTCATCAGCTTTTCCATCACATATTCTGAGTTCCGTGTTTAATTATCAATACTAAAAAACCATACCATACATGATCATTCGCTGAACACCCTGCCCACAGAGAAGGGATTAGAATGGGGAAGAGGGTTTAAGTCTGAAACAGATTTTAGGAGTAGCACCACAAACCACAGGAGCAAAATGTGGAATACAGCTCCCTGAAGGGAGGGGGGAAAGCTTTGACAAGGATTTTCTGAACTGGGCTAGGATATAGAGAACATGCTACTGCGTACCTCTACAAAGAGCCAGGCTCCTCTAAACTAGATGGACAGAGCTCAGATGATCATAGAATCGTAGGGGTTGGAAGGGACCTCAAGAGATCATCGGGTCCAACCCCCCTGCCAAAGCAGCTCCCCAGCTCATATTGCACAGATAGGCATCCAGACGGGCCTTGAATATCTCCAGAGAAGGAGACTCCACCACCTCCCTGGGCAGCCTGTCCCAGGGCTCTGTCACCCTCACTGGGAAAAAGTTCTTCCCCATGTTGGTGCGGAACTTCCTATGCTCCAGCTTACAGCCATTGCCCCTTGTCCTGTCTCCACAGACCACTGAAAAGGGGCTGGCCAATTCCCCCTGCATCCCATGCCTAAGATATTTATAAACACTAATTAGGTCCCCCCCTAAGTCTTCTTTTCTCCAGACTAAAGAGTCCCAGCTCACTCAGCCTTTCCTCATAGGGGAGATGCTCCAGGCCCCTAATCATCTTCGTAGCCCTTCTTTGGACTCTCTCCAGGAGATCCCTGTCCTTTTTAAACCAACGAGCCCAGCACTGGACACAATACTCCAGGTGGGGCCTGACCAGGGCAGAGTAGAGGGGGAGGATTACCTCCTTTGACCTGCTGGCTACACTCCTCTGGATGCACCCCAGGATCCCAAATGAAGCAGCCTGCATAGTTCTCCCTACTTTCCTGGTACCAGTTCACAGCAGACTTTTATAGGGGTTTTCCAGGAGAACAATGGAATAGTTCAGCAATCAGTGAGAGAGATTTTGGACTTTAAGATCAACCTTATAACTCTCTGTGTGGGAGATAGCAAGAGCCACCTCTACCAAGCAGATAAAGCCAGTGCTGGAATATATCAGTCACTTGTACTTACTTGGGAAAGAACCTGGGAAAAACTAACATTTGCATGCCTGGGATGTGTTTTCCTGCTTCCCCTTTCCAGTAAAGCTACTAATGACTCCAAACCACTAATAGAAGAACCCCAGGGATTCATCCAGCAGGTCCTGATTTGTTTGTAGTGCTCAGTAGTAGAGGGTTATATTGCCTTTGCATCTTAGTGAGCTTACCAGTGAGCACGTGCGGGCTGAACGTAGCTTGCCACAGCACTCCAAGATAAACAGCTGTAAAACGCTGCAACAGCATAAAAAGCATCTGTGCCTGAGAAGACAAATGGTAAGACTTCTTCCTCCTAGATTTAAACAACTCTCTGCATGAGAAAGGCTGGCACAGGTGAACAGACCATCTGACCCTCTGACAAGAAGTCTCCAGGCCAAAAGAAAGAAAGAAAAACCAAACAAGAAAATGTTCAGCCTTTGTTTCTGAGAAGCAGTGTTGTCCATACAATGGCCTGTCGCTTACCCATGAGTTCTGTAAGCTGTCTGCTTCCCATCACTCTAGCCCCACTTGCTCTCTTAGCACCAACTTTTCCCCCAGTAGCTGAAGACATAACAAGAGTTACACAAGGTGAGCACCAGCACACTCATTTTACACGGCAGCGCAGGCACCACACACACCAAGCAGGTAAACCTGCTGTTACAACTCCCCCCCCTCAACATCTCTGTCAATGTATTCTGACACTTTTTTCAGGCTTATCCGGGCCCTGCAACCACGGCTGCTCCACTCCTGAGCCTGCAAGATGTCCTTCTCCCTGGCTTCCCTCAGCCCAGTTAACCCTGTTTCCAGTGGCTATTACTAGGACCGCAGTCACTGTTCCAGCCACACAGTGCACCAGCCATGCTACTGCCATGCTTCTCCTTACCTGTGCTCTGAATCCCTGCCCGGAGCCTTCAGCAGGGACCCCCCCTTGGTCGCTGTTAACCTCTGGGGCTGAACCAACCTGCTGCGGAGGAGCTGGGTGTTGGGTGCTGGGCATGCAGATCAGAGAACTCCCTGTACAAGAGGCCTAGGCCTCCTAGTCCCAGCACAGGTGTTGCAGGGGTAAACACCTTCCCTTGTCCACGTCATCCTCATGGCAGGCTGGCCTCCGCCACCTCACTGGAGATCCCTCCAGGGCCTGCCCTCAGGTCCCCACATTAGAGCACTAAACTTGGTGGGCAGGTTTTTCCTGCCTCTGGTTCCTATAGAAACCTTCCTGCAAGCACCCATCTGCAACAGGGCCCAGGGAGTGCAGGAGAGGCTCACCTTGCTGGCACTGGGGTGTGAGGAAGGGCAGTGTGGGGAGTGTGAATCACCCCAACAGAAGGCTCCTGCTGGGGCACAATGAGGCAGTGTGCTGGGGACTGAGCACTGAGCCCTCTGTCTCACAGAGAAGGTGCTGACGCCATCGTGCCAGCCCTGTAGGTCTTCCATCACCCTGCTTTCTGCCCCCTCCCACTCTGCCTCCAGCCAAGCATCACAAGAACTGGGGGGAAGGCTCCCTGGCACAGCCAGATACCACATATAGCAAGCCAGGAGGAGATCTGCTGTGTGGAATTGACACAGTAAGTTATTTCCTTTGACTGAGGGATATAAACCTACAGCAGCTCAAACTCTCCAAGCCAGGAGACAGCAGGTAACCAAAGGGGCTCCCATGAAGCTTGTGAAATTGCATGCATGAAAACCCTATGGCTGGCTTAGCCATGTTATTTGCACTTCTGAAAACTTGCAACAGTAAAGGACACAAAGGAAAATCACGTTGGACCCAACAAATACTAATGGCAACTCCTAAACACTTCCAACTCTCAAACTGAAGCCAATTTTTGCCCATGCATTAAGAAGCATCTCCCATGTTTAAAGACAATAGAAGACTCCTATACAAAGCAATTTTGATCACACAACAGGCAGTCTCCACGCTTTGAAGAAAACCCAATTTTTGTTAAAATGCAAATGGCACCTGTTATTTGCAGCTTTACTTTTTGAGTTCAGGCTCTAAACCAAATTCCAACACCAAGGACTCCAGTCTGCTAGAAGACAGCTATAATGACAGCCTGGTACCTGAAAAGGAAGGCTGTCAGAGAAGCACACCGTCAGCAGCAGGTACAGCTACTGGAAGCGCTCCAGTTGCAACACCTTTATCAGAGCTGCAAATACACACTGCGCAGGATTATATCCAATTAGTTTCTTTTCCAGCGCAGGTGTCCTCAGGAAATTGATGTTTCCAAAGGAGGCATGCAAATTTACTTCCACTTGGCAATACCATAACTCCTCTGGAGATGCTTGCTCTTCTGCACAGCTGCGATACGAGAGATTTCAGTTACCTGCCTTCTTGCAGACACCAGGTAACAATCTCCTGCTGCCTACATTTTACTTGCTTGGCCTCTTTTGGCAAGTGACCTCCACTTAAGCCTGCTGTGGTAGTGCCTGGATGTGCCAGGCATGAAACGATGCTGTCAGGAGCCTTTCAATAAGATCTTTATTTTGGGACAGAAACCCCTTCCCAGGAGTGTGCTTCCTCTGCTCATTACAGCAACAACAAAAAAGAATCCACCAAAAAGTCACCCAAAAGAAGCAACAAACTGTGTGGCAAATGAATGTTTTACAAAGTAATTCCTTTGGGTGCTGAAAGCCAGGAACTTCACAGGAGCTGTCTGTGAATGTCAGAGAAGGAACAAGACAAGCATAATAATTATTTATAGAATTATTTTCATCCACTGGCATAGGGACAGTGTATACAGTATTTCCTCTGACCATAAGCTAGCATGGGGAAAAACTCTTCTTTCCACCATACTTAATTTGAACACGAATCAACAGTGCACTGCACAGCATCCCACTGCCACCCCTGGACTGTCAGCAGGTTCCCTCTGCTCACTATTCCTTCCTTTATTAAAAAACAAAACAAAAAAGCCACGTGTTTTGGAAGAGAGAAAAGCCACAGTGCTCATCTGCAGGCCACACATTAGGTCTAGTTATAGAAACCTCTTCCAGTTCACCTTTTAAAATCCCAAGTTGACTGCACCCAATTTGACACTGAGACTGACTCTTCCTCTCAGAAGTCAGAAAAAATCAGCTCTGGCACGGAAGGAGGCAGCTTGTTTCTCTCCTCTCATACCTGGAAAGCTTTGCTTTCTTAATTAAAAATCCAGATGGTGCCCAACGAATGGCAGCAGGGGTGCTCTCAGCAGGACCCTTTGCCATCCCTTCCCCCATCGGTTCTGCCCTGAGGCCTATCCCAGAGCTGCAAATGCCTCCAGTCCCACGAGTCAATATTTGCTTTGCACATACAGCCAGAAAACTCCAGCTTTACAAACAGGCAGGTAAGCGAGCAAAGCACAGCCACACACCTGAGTAAGGAGCGGGCAAGATGCAGATAATCCCTGCCCCTTGCACCACCACTCCCCGGATGTTTAAGCGATGCAGAGTCCCACACAGACCCTGACACACGCCGACTCCCGCTTAAGGAGTCAATGTGGTGTTGGTGGACCTGGGTCACTCCAGGACCTGCTTCACAAACCACAGGCAGCCTCACACTGTGCCAGGTGTGGCGCAACACACTGCAGAAACAGGCAGGAGGTGCTGAGGTGGTATCCTTCATGCTTGCTTTCTGCAATGTGACTTGGAATGAAAAGTTGGGGGACTTGGACTGGCCTCAGCCCACTTTCTTGTAGCAGAGAAAATGAATCTGAGATAAAACAAAAGCTTCCTTCAGGCCTAGAAAGGAAGACACGAGACCTGGAGACCAGCAAAGGTGAAGGCTGTGACAGCCTTGCAGAGCCAGGCAAGCTGTTGACTGCAGAGGCATCATGGGGACTCCAGTGCTTCCCAGTCCCCAGCTGGGATCACATACTGCCTGCGGGAGTGTAAGGGGACAAAGTGCCTCCTTCCAGCTGTCCCAGGGCGCTATTAGAGCCACATGCAACAGAGACAACAAGAAGTAAACTGGAACTCTGTGTCCTGCCATAAAGCCACTTGTAGATTCCTGGCCACGTGGCACATCTAATTCCACACAGAACTGTATCCAAGAGGCAGTTCCATGCAGCAGATCTGCTCCCTGTGCTCCACGCTGCCCTGCAGGTCTGCCTGCTGTAATGGGAGCGCATCCCACCAGAGCGGGAGGTGTGCAGCCATTTCCAGTTAACAGAAAGGGAACAGAACAAGGAACTTCCAGTTTCATATCCATGTAATCTCCATTTTGAAAATAAGGATGTGAAAAAGCGGAATCCTGGTTCCTACCACTTTCACATTGGACAGACAGACCACAGCTGGACTTCCTGATCGTAGCTCGACGTGTCATCAAGCTTGCCTATAAAAAACTCCCTACACAATACCTACTTAGGTAGAATGCAGATATCCTACATATCAGCATGTTTTCTTTTCAGAGCAGAACTGCCTTTTATTTATTTGCCTTCAAAGCAGACAGCTGATCCTTCATGCAGGAAAAGGCTGAAGGTCTTACTTCTAAAATCTGGAGATAACAAAGGCTTCCCCCATGTGGCTCAGGGAAAAAACTACACAACAAACTAGAGCCAAACTTACTTACAGCTCTGCTGATTCCCCATGTTCCAACAACAGCTACCACACTCGCAGCCCTGGAAAGCAGAGGGTGTCAATCCTCACACAGCAGACACTTGCTGCCTACCAAGCATGAACTGCACTGCTGTGCAGAAGCTCTTTTCTGCCAGGACCCAGGATCAGAAGAGGAGGAGTTTCACCTTTCCCACTGCTCCAAGAGGATATGTGATGGGAACACGGTGCTCCTCCCATCTCACACAGGAGGATTACAATAGATCAGGCACTGGAACAACAGTTGTGGGCTTTTTTTAATCTCAACTGAACAAAGATGGAAAAAAAAAGGCCAGGATGCAAACCAGACAGTATCCACTCTCACTTGCACAGCAAAATTTCCTTGCTTTCAACACTGAGGGGAGAAAACACATGCATGCCAAAAGGCAGGCCTGCAATTGCCCTGGTCTTCAAGGCTTATGGTAAAGGCAATTCCATGTTAATCACTGCTGTACAAATATAATTCAAAGGTTTCTGATCAGTCTCTAAAAGGGAACAAAATGTATCTTCTATGACAGCCAATTTCAGCACCCAAGTAAGCAGGGTGCAGGACCAGGGCATTTCTGCAGAACTCTACAGAAACTAATTTTCCCCAAAACTCTCCAGAAGTGGTTTTTTACTCTCTGGTTTACGACTTTCTGTAATTATGCAAACTATTTATAAGATGTTTGTGAAAGGTAACAGCAACTGTCCAGTTTCATTTGCTGTACAGAAGTTTGAAAGAAAATGCTTCTGTTAAGAGATGCAGGATTATATCCATCAAAGAAAGGCTGAAAGACTGTCTACTGACAGTCATATAAGGATAAGTATTATGTGTTTTATATGACATTCCTACCCTGACCAGCGACAGGCTGTGACCTCCGAGGCTCTCTCCATCACCTCCAGTGCCAGGCCTGTCCCCATAAGCTCACCCCACATGAGTCTGATTCTCAAGCTGGTCTCATCCTATTGTTCTCAGTGACAAAGGAAAACCAACCTATGGCAGATCTGCAAAGTCTTAGCTTCCAGGGTCTGCCATTCTTTAGTGAGGTGCAAGGAAGACTCGATTCAGGTCACGCTCCTATAGCTGTTTGCTCTAGTGTCAGCCAAAACCCCGTCAGATTCACTTAGGAGGTCTCTAAGAGGGTCTCACTTCATTTGGCTCCGAAAAACAGCTTCTGAAGGAAAGTATAACTGCAGCACTCAAGAACTTTTCTCTTTTAGGGCTCTGTCTTTCCAGCACTCAACTTTCTGAAGAGTCTGGTAACACCCAAAACACCTGTTGGGACTGTTTGCAAAGCTCTTATCTAGCATGTCATGTTAGACTTAGATTTTGCTCCTGCAGAAATTTATAGGCACAGAAGGTAACTTGGTAACTCGGGGTGGGGGAAGGGAGAGGGGAAGAAAAAAAAGAAAGGGAAAAAAAGATCATTAATGTTGATTAACATTTGTAACTAAACAAGACAAATCCCCCATCAGGAAGATTTCTTCTGCAGAACATAAGGGCTGTTGGGTTATGGACATTTTCTTTCACCTCTGAATCATCAGGTTCTTCCCAGCCAAGAAATACTGCACTGACTGGGCAGTGCCAACAGTTCTTGTAGTCAGATTAATGCCAATATGCTATCTTCTTTCCTGCTATCTCATAAAACAAGCGTGTTTTGATTTCTCCTAGGTTGTTTTCGTTTCCTTAAGTCAGAAACAGAATTGCTCTGCTACCAATACAACTTGTTGCACTCCAGTTGGAAAAAAAGCGGAGACTTCCTCAGAAAAAAACCAGATGTAGCAGGACATCCTTCTCTTCCCCACCTGGTGTCAACCGTAAGACAGCTGACGAGTGAGATTTTCCCCAGTGTTCCCAAATACTTACCCTATATAAATTTTAGGTATCTAAAATCTTGACCATGTGATGAAGCTGGCATAGAAAGAAGTTTAAACAAGTCTCTCTGCTGCTGAGGGTACAAACCTGCAGTGCCCATATCTCTCCATCTCCTGAGGGGCATTTGGGACACTGCACTCACTATATACAACTAAGCTATTTGTCTACCTCATTTTACTTGACAATTGCAGAGTCTGTTTATCCTACCTACCTAAGCTCGGACAGGATCTAGGATCACCACTGATCTAGCTAGAAGAGCTGCAGGACCAAATTATCAGGTGCCTTACCTTAATCACTGAAGACAAAATTGCAATACTCCTTAGGATTTACTTTCTAAAGTTCTTTCCTTCTCATGTTTTTGGTGAGAAGTTTGCAATTAACAGCCAGGAAGACAGACACCGTCCCCTCTATCTCCTAAAGAGTTACAACCTCAAACGCAGTATCACTTGGGAGGCGCAAGCTCACCGATCCCCTTGGTAAAGTGAGCCAAACACCAACATGGTAAGCAATTCTGCAATGCACAAACCAATTCACTACGAACGGGGCTGAGGCTGCCAGCTCATTTCATGCAGATCCCTGAACCAATAACCTCCACCATTAACATACCACCTCAGTTAAGAGAACTTGATTTTAAAAAAGTAAATATTTTTGCGTATCTTTTAAGATTGTCAAGGTCCTTTAGAACACTAGTATTTCCAAAAGGTACCACCTTGCAGGAAAGCAAGCAACAGGTTAAAAGCACAGCAAAGTAGAAAAAACTAAATTACATTAGCAGAGACCCCAAAATTGGAGAATCATTTCAGTCCTGAGCAGGTATTAACGTTATAATCAGCAGATATAAACCTTATCATCCCCTGACCAGTGCACTTCCTCCAGAAACATGACTTCCTCACTCTCTGCTGCCCCTCATGGATTCCCTTCGCCCTTCTTCAGAAGTCACTATGAAGGATATCTCCCCAAGATAGTACTAAGACACAGTACCAAAACATTACCTTAAACTGGAATTAAGAAAGGTGGCACCTGTCATTTAAATCTGTTAAATACAGAATTAACATAACTTTATATTAATATGACACAAACAGTCCCCACCCTGACATGTCATGCCTCTTCTCAGACCCTTCCTTTCCTTTTAGTTCACAAATTCTCCAGGGTAGGAATCCAACCTTTGTTTCTGCATAGGGAAAGCCACAAACACAATGTGTGGATCCAGAAATACATAACAAAATAGATCTTTATTCCGGTGACTCTTTCTTTCCAGCATACAATTTGACTCTGTAAGCAGCTGAAAAAATACTCTAGAATTCAGATTATCCAGCAAGCAACTGTATTCCCATCAACAACTCAGCAAAAGCACAGCAGTGCCTCACTCCTGCTATGCTACCGGTTCCTTCTTGAGTGATTTTAAGATCCAGCCCCTCACTACTGCACGCCTACTGTTCTTAATTCCAGCTAGAATGCTTCTCTCTCCCATGTATTAGCACTTCCTCAAGGCACTTACTACTTTATGCCCACCACTCTCCCCCCACTCATATATCACAGCAAGCCATACAGATTAAGGCTGAGACATCATGAAGTAGGAAGCTATGACATCACATAAAAATCCCACATCCAACACCAAAATGCACTTGTTTAGAAGGAAAGTACCTGCCTAAATTCAGACATCGCTCAAAAAAAAATTAGGAAGGAAAGAAAGCAGACACAGGGAAGAAAATTTCCCTGCCCTACCCTTACCAGCTCTGCGAAGAGACACCAGCTGTCCCAGAGCCTACAGCCACTGCCTGCAAAGAGATTTAAATCCACGTCACTGCAATTCTTCACTCCCTTGAATTTACATCACCGGGTACTAGGAATTGCATTTGTCTCCCGACTTCCTACTAACATTTGTTACAGCTGACAATCACAGGGCCTGCAACGTGTCTATTTATGCCCACTGCCTGGAGGGTACTGCCATGTTTCCATCCCTGTTTCGTGACTGTTCCTTCCACCCAGCCAGACGGGAAACAGACTGTCTCTCCTTTGGGGCACCTCCGAAAAGACGCAGGCGTGGAGGGCAAATGAGGATGGCGGTGCCGGATGGACGAGACCACCTGAGGGTCAGAGGCGCGGGGAAGAGAAAGGCAGGTTTCGGAGAGGTATATCCCGGGGAGCAGGAGGGAGCGGGGGTAAGGGGAGACAGAGCAAAACCTAGGGAGCGGGCAGAGCACGCCCACAGGGAGAACGTGCCCCAGCCAACCCGGCGGAGCCTGACGTTGAAGCAGAGCATAACATGAGTCACTCAGCAGAGCCCAGACCCTGCGTCAGCGCAGCAGGTGAACGGGAGCCTGCCCGGGGACTGGGGAGGAGGGGTCCCTCCCTGCTCGGGAGGGGACTGGGGAGCGGAGACCGGCCGCTCACCCCACACGCTGCCCCGGCCGCAGGGCCGCCCCAGCGGCTTTAGTCCCGTCCCACCCGAGGGGCACGGCAGGGGAG
>VZTU01016237.1:273177-287741 GCA_013400835.1 Zapornia atra
CCCGGCCCCGACCCGGCAGGCCCACGCGCCGCTCTGGAAGGCGGCGCGGCGCGCATGCGCGGCATCCGGGTGGCGGCGCGGGGCGCTGTGGGGGCTGTAGGCCGCGGCGCCGGCTCCGCTGGGTCAGAGAGTGGGGTCCCAACGCCGGGTCTCCTAAGGAGGAATGGAAGCCTCCACCAGGACTCGTGCATCAGGCCACAGTCTTCTAGGAGGGTGCCTTTTTCCCTGTGCCAGGGTTATTCCGTCTGAACCACGCAGGAAAAAGCGCCCAACGCCTCACAGCCGGCAACCTCGCCCTATCACAGAGATTCACGGCCAGGGGATGACAGACGTACCAGCTGGTTTGGGGGGATTCTCAGTTTTGTTTTTATTTATTTTTTCCTGCACAGGGTTGTTTGCTTTTTTTAATCCAATGAAGGAGTAAAAAGGACTGAAAAGGCAGGACTTCCATGTCTGTTTGCTTTCTTGGGTATCCCTTTGGGTCCTAGTCTGAAAATTACCAGTGTTCAATTAGAGAGAACCTTTTCAAGCAGATGGCTAATTAAATGTTAATGGCACAAACAGGCAAAAGGTTTTAAACACTATAAAACTCAAGTGTTTGCGAGCAGCAGGTACAGTATTAAACCAGCAAGGGAACACTGGTGATCCACCAGCTTGATGAGCCAAAAAGTCCCATGGCCTCTCCCTTTCATTATTCCTAATTTTTTGGCCTATTTGCTCCTCAAATCACAGTACTCTAAAAGCCAGGCCGACCCTTGATCATCTTTTGAGACATCTGTGGAGAAAGTTGAAGAGCAGATGAGTAAGACAGAAACGGAAGCAGGTCCAGTTCCCCCTTACTCCCGCTCCTCAGAAAGTCAGTCACATGTGAGCGTCAGGCAGCACCTGGCATTGCTCTTTAAACAGCTGTCAGTGCTCTGTAAGGGGCCAGTGAAAGGTACTGTGATAAAATTACCTTGTCACAATCAAGCGTTTCTCAGTAACCCAGCACACCATAGATGGAGG
Source organism: Zapornia atra (assembly GCA_013400835.1). Taxonomy (NCBI): domain Eukaryota; kingdom Metazoa; phylum Chordata; class Aves; order Gruiformes; family Rallidae; genus Zapornia; species Zapornia atra. The sequence goes on from VZTU01016237.1 coordinate 274,183, forward strand.
CTGGATTAAACAGCAGACAAAGAATGAAAAGCCCATCTGGAATCAAGGTGGCTGTAAGCTCAGGGGTTAAATGCAGCATAGAGAACCAAAACATGGCAGAGTAAACAGATCTGGTTCAGTAAGGTTTTTATTATCTTCCTGTACCCACACACCTTCACAGAATATACCTAAAGTGCCAGCTCAATTTTCCCACTCATCTTGCTTTGGTATGGAATCAGCGCTGGTCGAACCTCCTCCTTCAGGAACTTTGCCACCTGTTCAAGAAAGATGGGAAAGAAAATTAACAAAATGAAGGGTTCCCTTCTTCCCATTCAGACCTGCTTGTCTCACTTGGGGTCCATTTCAGAGACACACAGCAGTCTGATTGATACATCCAAATGTGATGTAACAAAATGTGAAGCCCACAAGGAAAACCAAGGAAAACAAGAGGGAAACATGTCTGCCTTATCACCATAGGCAGAGACACACAGTATGTACACTCTCTAGTACACAAAAGGACACAAGATTAAACAACATGCTGCATTGCACCCTGTAGCCTCTTTCCATTCTACCTGTTGAGGAGCACGTCCAGTGAAGGAGGAGGGATCCAACAGGCTTTCAAGTTGTTTATGGATGGGGCTGAAGTAAGCATCAGCACGGACACGGGCAATGAAGTCATTATCACCCCCTTCCTGTTTCACAACAGCAGCTGCTTGCTGGGAGAGAACACGAATCTTCTCGTGGCAATCCTGCAGGAACAAAGGGAATAGGAGAGGAAAAGAAACAAGTCGTTTCATTGCTACTGACAGCACATGTTCGTCCTGCTAACTTGTGTGAGAGGGGAGAAATATCAAAGCATACTGCACTGGTCAGTATACAGATGAGACACAGCTTGGACTGTGTGTCTCATACACCACTATATTAAACCCAGGTTTTCTTCATCCTTCCACATCTGCCTTTTGAGGCTAAACCAGTCTGAATGACGCACACGTTCCCTGTTCAATTATACCACAAACTTAGGACACTGGAATCTTTATACTTCCCCAAATTCCCCAAGTACTCTTAGGAGTCACTATAGGATTTTCAGCTGTTCTATTCCCTACTTGCATGATTTTTCCAAAGACAGATTATAATGGCTGTTCCAAAAATATTCTATGAACTGAAATACAGGAATTCCTTATTCACTGCTAGTCATGTCCTGTATGGAACATCTTGGGAGCGTAACAATGTAAAAGCTCCGCAGATTTGGAAAAGGGAAAAGAATGTGTCTAACTTAATGAGCAGAGAGACTATGTAGTAGACAATGGCTTACATCAGGACTAACTGAAGGTAAAAAAATCCTTACAAACCTGAGGGCTTTAAGACATTCTCTTTTGAAGAACCCTCACATGGCACTTACACTGGCACAGGCCTTATAACAATTTTTCTGAAAAACTTTCTAATCCCTTGACTTCCTGTGGAATCAATCTGTAAAGTCAAGGGAACCTAACTGTAGTCAAGGACCACCTGCAAAATCCGATGGTGCCATGCTGGCCCTAAAAGAGAGTCACGTGTTTTCATTTACTGCCATGTAAGAATCTTCTTCTTGAATATATTATACTTCATCCATCTTCAATTAGGAGGAAAATTATCTCCTGTGCCTTGTTTCCTCCATCCAAAGGCAAATTGGCTGTGGCACTGACCTGCCTTGGGTGAACAGATCTGCTTTCTGGATGTTTGGGGGAGGGAGGAGTTGTGTAGCAGTGGGGAAAGGAACAGTTTCTATGCTATGAGGTGGGAAAGCAGGGAAAATGTGCTGTTCTAGAGATCCTCACCCATGAAAACAGAACATACTAATCTGAACAGCTTTTATAAATATACTAAACTTTATAAAGTTAAACAGCACCAGAAGGAAGGTAGGACAATAACAAAACCAAATTAAATTCACTCTTCAATCTAATAAAAATAGCGAGGAGTGTTTAGGTACGTACAGGATACTTCAGAAAGAAAACAAGCTGAAAAGATAATGAAACCTATCCACGTGGTGTGACCCTTAATATACTTAGGAAGCCTACTGACTGGCACAGTGACAAACATCAGAGAGACAGGGGGAAAAAAACAACAGGACAAAGGATGTTTCCTGTCTAGTGTCATGAGTGACTTGCCAGAACTGTTTCCGAGAAATAGAACTACATATAAAACCACAGATTGGGTTGGAAGGGACCTCAAAGATCACATAGTTCCAACCCTCTGCCATGGGCAGGGACACTCAAAGCCCCATCCAACCTGGCCTAGAACACTGCCAGGGAGGGGGCAGACACAGCTTCTCTGGGCAGCCTGTGCCAGGGCCTCACCACCCTCACAGTGAAGAATTTTTTCCTTATATCTAATCTAAATGTACACTCTTTTGGTTTAAGGTCATTACCCCATGCCCTTGTAAACAGTCCCTCTCCCTTCAGGTGCTGGAAAGCTGCAATAAGGTCTCCCTGGAGCCTTCTCTTCTCCAGGCTGAACCACCCCAAGTCTCTCAGCTTGTATTGGTATCCTACTCAAAACTCCTAGGAAACCCTTTTGCTGTTACTATATTGCAAGTTTTAACTTCTGTCCCTGATGTAAAAATAATCACAGAAGGAAAAATTACTATCTAAAGTTAAGTGAAAATAAGCTGATTTACTAAGATGCATATTTGATTATCAGTTTTAAACTGAATTGTGAAATTAAATTAAATAAGGAAATACAATCTAATTGTGTCTGGATTTATTTACTAAGGAAAACTGTTAATTTCACTTTGCTTAGACACACAAACCTGAGCGAAGGACCATAAACAAAGTTAATAATAAAAAGCACTATATGGAACTAAGGAAGAGTGACACATGAATGAATGGTTCAGAATGGTCTTACTTGCTTTTTCGTTAACAGGACTGATTCATTCTTTTAAATTATAAGGTAGCCAACTGCCAAATGTTCCATTTAAAGAAGCCCAGCCTGTGTTCCAAGTTCCTTCAAACATTTACAAGAGGAAAACGCCTACTAGAATCTAATATAAAAATAGGTCTTCCTCTTCTCCAGCACAGACAACCAGATTAGCTCAAACACACTGTGTTCCTAAGAGAAAATACACATCTCCACAACTGCTCTCTCCTCAGAGAGCAGTGTCTGGCTTTGCAAGCACCAGTGGAGTATTAGTAACTCTGTGGGAGTAGGTGGAGAACAAAGAGGGGTGAGATGGTCAGGGCAAGAGCCCAGGAACTTTTGTTTCTCAGGGGTGAAATGCAAAGCAGTGAGCTAAGGTATTTCTGACTGCATTTGTACCTGACGGTTGCCTCCTGCTTTCACCATCGCCATGATTATATTCTCTGTGGCCATGAATGGCAGCTCCTGCCGGATCCTCCTCTCAATCACCTTAAACAAATAAATAAAGGAGAAAAAAGAAACAGCATTATATTCTTCTGTAGACATCTGGGACCCCTGGTGAAGCTTTCCTCTCCCTTTGAATCTCCAGGACTGGATAACGATGCACAGATGATTTCTCTTTTTGAACTTAGCTCTGGAAATCCAGAGAATACTGATACTTAGAAGTTGTATTCTGTGAGAGACATTATTGTGTAAAAGATGTATAATAGTAAGTCACAGGACTTTACAAGATATGCCTTGCAATATCTTTTGGCACTAAGTTCTACAGATCCATCATGCAGTTGAGGGAAAAAGATCCTTTTAAAATTTTAAATTGCCTTTTGGCTTCTCTGAGTACCCTTTCATGTATGTCCTGCACGCAGTGAGAATACAGTGAGAGTAAAGAGCAAAATTCAGAAACCATATGAACTAACATAAAAACGTAATCCTTTGAGTGAGAGGACTCTTCCACACTTCAGCATAGTTGCAGCATTATCAAGGATGCAACACTGCAGACATTATCTCCTGCTTTACCTTTGGATATACCACAAGTCCCTCGGAGATGTTCTGCAGTGTACTCAGAATGATGTCAGCTGTGAGGAAAGCTTCAGCAAGGCACACGCGTCTATAAAAGACACAGACCCCGGGCCCCAGTTAGCAATAAAGGGCATGTTCCAGCCTACCTCAGATCCAGCCCTTCAGTTTCTATGAATAACTCTGTAAATAGCATGACTGTGGTCCTATAGTTGGAACTGCTCTCCTTATGTGTGCTTCCTCTTGTTTAAATGTCACAACCAGGAAAGCTAAAGAAATCTTACAGCAGTAGCTCTCAAGCTGGGGGGAAGGAGGGAATGGAGGGGGACTTGGGTTTTTTGTTTTGGGTTGGGTTTTTTTTGGTGTTTGTGTGTGTGTGTGAATAGAGAGGGGCAGGGAGAAGAGAAAGCCTGAAGGCACACATAGAAAGCTCCAAGGTAATTCAATGATTACACAGCTAGAAAAGAGGGCAGCAATTTACAAAGCCTGCAAACACATGCTTCTTTTCCCCTGTGAGTTCTGTGTTGCCCTGTCTACTGATCCTACCCTGCAGGGTTAAGCCATGCTGCACACTCATGCTGTGCCTGGCAGTGCTCAGCAGGGAACCTCCAAACTTGGAGAAGAGAAGGCTCTGGGGGGACCTTATAGCAGCCTTCCAATACCTGAGAGGTGCCTGTAAGAAAGCTGGGGAAGAACTGTTCATGAGGGCATGTAGCGGTAGAATGGGGGGTAATGGTTTTAAACTAGAAAAGGGGAGATTTAAGCTGGATATTAGCAAAAAATTCTTCAATATGAGGGTGGTACGTCACGGGAACAGGTTGCCAAGAGAGGTGGTGGAGGCCCCATCCCTCTTGATACTCAAGGTCAGGCTTGATGGGGCTCCAAGTGACCTAATCTAGTGGAAATGTCCCTGCTGACTGCAGGGAGGGGTTGGACCAGATGACCTTTAAAGGTCTCTTCTGACCTAACACATTCTACGATCCGTGCATTTGGTGGGGGCTTCCTCCAGGAGACCAGCTCCAGGTCACAAAGGAGGCTCCTCACAAAGTGCATGACAAAAAAGGAAAGGAGGGAAAGCAGAGGAGTCGTGGGGACTGAGCTGTGTCAGGCAAAAGGCTCTGCCTCACAGTGCAGGAATTACAGAATCATCCACCAGTGACAGCAGTGCCTAGCCCATTCTAAACTGTGATCTTTTAATATATACTAGTATTTGAACCTTGTGCTACATTTGATGCCCCCAAATCTATCACACTGTCTTCAAAAAGACTTTGCTGTTTTGTAAGTTGATTCCATTTCCTCTGGCTTGCACTACTTTCAAAATACTACAGCTTTAACAAGAAAAACCCAAGGCACAGAAATTCTAAGTGGATTGTGAAGTGGACAAATGACCACTTCTATTAAATGGGGTGAAAATACAATCTGAAACATTCCAGGACATCTCTCAACACTTGGTAGCTATTGGGAAAGAAACACACCAGATCAAACAGTCTACAATTTTTAAAATTTACATTGTTTTCTGCTGCCTACGCAGCATTTTTCTTAATGAGACTAGCAGCTGTGGAGTAAAGTCCTTTTGGGAAAAGATCTTGTATGCTTTCAGAAAATTTTATGCAGACATTATGTTTGTGGAGATGTTTTTAAAATAACATTCTCATCAACAATCTTAATACTAGTCTATAGCCAAAACTACTGTTGTTCATTGTTCCACAAGCCCTATACCTTAAAAATCTAAAGATTTCTAGGATACCAGATCAAATTCTGCAACAGAAGACTACTTTGAAACGAAAACATTTCAAAAGTAAAAATGAGATTTATGCCAACTTAATACTAACCAGACAATGGAAATAGTGAATTTAATTGCTGTAATTTTCTTGATAATAATTTTAGGTAACTTTTGTACACCTCAAAATAGTCATAAAGAAGAACTGGAAAACAAAGCAAAGTTTGCTGAGCAGTATCCAAAAGACCTGCACAGGCTTTCATTAAACATTACTTAAAAAATCAATGTTCGTGCTGTTTCTTTAGGATCTGTATTATTTCTTGTAAAGAAAAAACATTTTAGAAAGAGATGAAAGCAAGTTTCTTTAGATTATTTGGAGGGCTAGGGGATTACAGTTAAAATGTATCTTTAGGAAGTGAAGAGCAGGGTCAAAAAACACATTCAAAACAGAGAGGAAAATTTTAGGAAACATGTACTCTTATAGTATGCTGTTGAAACAGGAAGACTACAAGAGCAATTTATTACCATGGCTTCTGCATCCCTCCCTCTCTCTGCTGGTTTACTTTGCAGAAGCATCCTGATGTCAGAAAGATCTAACAGTTTTCATCTGATCTTAGAGAGGAAACCAGTTTGTAGTCTCTAGATTCTATTGAGACTGACTTTCATGAAGGTGGTAACTTGTGGTTTTAGTTTAAAACCAGCATTTTCTAAGCACATCAACAGGCCTTCCTGCATCAGACCTTCTGAAATTGCTGCACTGCATGATCTAAACAAACCTGTTGGCGCTGTCATCCAACGTTCGCTCAAACCACTGCACAGAGGCTGTTTGGAGGGGATCCAGCACCAGAGTCATCAGGTGTCGAGCCAGGCTGCAGCAGCGTTCTGAACGCATTGGATTCCTCTTGTAAGGCATAGCACTTGAACCTGTGAAAGGAGAAAGAGTCATGGAGACATGACATTCAAGTAGTGCGTGCAGGAAGAAGCAATGAAGGTTCTCCCCCGGCCCCGATAAACGTGTCAGGAATCATGTTTTTAACTAAAGCCTCAGTACATGATGATTTTCTAATGACAAAATGTAATAAAGAAATTGATACCACCACACTTCCCCATCAGATTTGAAACATCTAAATGTGGGGAGAAAGAAAGTGAGAAGACATTATGCAATTCTGCAGAACAGAAGTAGCACCGCCACACAAAAGAAACAAATGGACCTAATTTTAATGTAGTATTCAGCACCATCTCTCTAGGCTCCCCTTGGCAACTCTAGCAGTGTTCAAGAACCCATCTCCTCAATAACGTTGTCCTTCAAAGTCAGATACTTTCATTGCTGCCCGCTGCTCTGGTGAATGGATGTCAAACCCAACCAGAGAATGCAGAATGATTCAAGTGACAAACATGACTAAGGCTTAATTTGCTGATTCAGCCCTATGTCACTATTCCGGGTGCCTGCCTGAACTTTATCCCAGGCAAGAGCCAAAACTCTACGTTTCCTTCTCCCCTTCTCCCAATGTTAGAGTCACATCATTAGTATTCTTCTTGCAAGTCTACAGCTGTTCCAAATTTGTCTGTTTATAAAGACCAAAATGCTGATTAAGCTGAAAACCTTCAGTTCCAGTTAGCTTTGTGAGAAATGGAAAACACTAAGTACTCCTCAGAGCAGAGGCCTCCTCTGTGGGCAATACGTGACTGCTTCTGCTCTGCCCCCAAACCCAGGAAATGCACAAATATAAATTTGATTTTAATTACTTAAAATCCACAAACCTTTGGGCAAAGTGTACTTTTTCCCCCCTTTGAAAAGGGCCCAAAACACCAACAATGTCAAGCCTCAGTTGCAAAACAACTTCTGTCAGTGAAATTTCTGTGTTTGCTTAACAGTCTGCCCGAACATAAATTACAAGATGCACACGCTGGTCCAGGAAATGTCTCCTGTCCCTTACCAATCTGGTCTTTCTCAAAAGGCTCCTCTATCTCCTTCAGGTTGGCCAGAAGTCGAATGTCAGTACAAATCTAGAAGAAAACCCAAGACATTAACACATGGAACCAAACCAACACACACCAGCATAGAGTCCCGTTAGTGTTCCTGGAGAAGCGTTTGCATTTGTGTCTGAGAAGTAAACTGAGGGGGACAGTGAAAAATTGGACAAAATCCCCCTGACACTGCAATCATACTTCCTGGCTCAGAAATTCTCATCAAGAAAACATAAGGAAAAAAGCATGTCCGCTGTACTGGAATAGAACAAGACCTCAAGAAGTGCAAATGCTTGCAGGGAATGGAAGACAGACGAGGGGGGAATGCTGAAAATGCATAACAAAATTACAGAGTGATTTGCAAACACAGATAATGTGTCCTCACTGAACCAGCCAGCCTACAAAACTGAAATAGAAGAAAATACCACAGATCATTTTAGCCCAAGAGAAGGATGAGGGAGGCAACTGAGATAAATCAATGAAAAGAATCCACAAGGACAGACAGAATAACACCATTATCAGAGAAGCAATTAACTAGGAGCAAACGGTGACATTTAAAAACTTGTACTCCACTAGGAAAGACATTTACTCTAATTGGATCAATTTAGCGTAGATTAGACTTATATCTGGCATGGGATTTGTTAACCCATCTTAGAATCTGGCCAATAAACTTGCTTTATTTGGCACTGCTCTTAAGATCTTTGAGGTCTGATTACTTGGCATGTGCCCAGCAATGAAATTACATGATCACAAAGAGAACAGCCAAACAACAAGCACCAGTTAGTATTTCTTGAGAGGAGCATTTTGCACCATGAGCACCTTTCTCTTCAAGATCTAAAACGTTTCCCCTTCTTCCTGATGCATATAAATAGGGTGCTCACCTTGTGTACAGATGCCCCAAGACTGGCCAGCACAGACAGGACTTCAATATCCACCTTGCGACTGTAGGTCTGCCCTGTGACCATATAGGCCCTAGAAATAAGCACAGAAGTTGTGTGCTCCAGACACATACAACTGTACAGCAAGACTTTGAGCAAGGAGTGACATGGCTTAAAGAGGAGGGTTGCCATTCTGCCCCAGTGAGAACAGTTTTGAATTCAGGCTGTCAATTTTGGGCAGCATGCGGATGGGAGAGAGAAAAGCAGAGGAAAAAGAGACAGCTTTGCTTTGACAGGGAGACAAACAGGAGCGGCCTATTTAGGAGATGAAGGTTCCTGCAGGAAGCTGCAATCGGGAATGGAAGATGGCAAGAGGAGATAAGTCAACGGCAGCACAGATGTCCCTCTGGCAGTAGGGGGAACCTAGGCCAACAGCAGCAGGCAGGCTTTGCTAACAGCAAATATAGGTGACTAAGCATGCTTGTTACATACCGCTTAAATCCTGCCTTTGCAGTCACTATTCTGTCCAGCTCTTCAACCTTAGGGTGAAGAAAACCACAAAACAAACAGAGCTCAGAATGCAAGAATTTAGGAAGGTGAGCAAGCACAAAAAGCATCCTTTGCTCCTCTGTTTACTGTCAAGAACTGTTTAGGTTTGCTGGCAAACACTCTCTCCCAGATTTTGTTCACTTTCACACGGGGCCTTCTCAGTGGGCCCCAGAATGATCACAGTGCCCTTGTGAATTTGATGCCAGGATCTCCATGTTCTCCCAAACAGAACAGCATCCCAGAGGGGAGAACTGCAAAACCAGCAAGACTATACCCTGGGCTGTCTGACTTACTTTACTATGGTCTCCCTCAAAGAGCTGCAAGAAGCTGGCTTGAGTGCCAGTGGTGCCTTTTACACCCCGAAAGCGCAGGTCATCCCGAGCCCGCTCCAGGTTCTGCAGGTCCATGCACAAGTCCTGAATCCACAAACAGCAGCGTTTCCCCACAGTGGTGAGCTGTGCAGGTCTGAAAACAACCAAGAACAGAATGCAACTCATTAGCAATTTGCACAATAACTCAAGAAGGAACACACTTTGCTGCCGAGTCTGCTGTTAAGACCTCCTTGCAAGCTGGTCTCTCTGACTCCTCTGAGCAGAAATTAAAAAGATCTGTCTTATGCAGGAAGATGTAATAGCTCATATGCATCACTGGTAAATGGGACTGAAGATAATTATTATTTTCAGGCATTAGATATAATTACATCAAGAGAAAAAAGTAACTGTAGTTTCTGTATGTGTTAGGGGATTAAGAAACTAGTGAGAGAAGGGTATCTTAAGGTGTTTTGGTTGACACTCGCCTGAACATAAGCCAGCAGTGTGCCCAGGTGGCCAAGAAGGTAAACAGCATCCTGGTTTGCATCAGGAATAGTGCAGTCAGCAGGACCAGGGAGGTGATCATCCCCCTGTACTCAGCTCTGGTGAGGCTGCACCTTGAATACCATGTTCAGTTTTGGGCCCCTCACTACAGGAAAGACGTTGAGGCCCTGGAGCATGTCCAGAGAAGGGCAATGAGGCTAGTGAAAGGGTGTTACAAGGAGCGGCTGAGGGAATTGGGACTGTTTAGCCTGGAGAAGAGCAGGCTCAGGAGAGACCCTACTGCTCTCCACAACTGCCTGAGAGGAGGTTGTGGTGAGCTGGGGGCCAGCCTCTTCTCGCAGATAACTAGTGACAGGACAAGAGGGAACGGCTCCAAGTTGTGCCAGGGGAGGCTCAGGTTAGAAATGAGGAGAAATTTCTTCTCAGAAGGAGCAGTGAGGCCATTTTCCAACCTCAGTGATTCTGTGTTGCCCTAACACAGCTTCCAAGCTTCTTCAAGAGAAGTGACCGCGGCTCCACTGCTCAGAGTGCCCACAGTGCCCACAGAGGCGTGCATGGCGTTCGCCACAGCTCCGCCAGGCGGCAGCGCCTCAGCTGGCGAAGAGCGCCCCCTACCGGCGCGCGGGCCGCACCGCACTCCGCCCGCGGGGGAGAAGCCGGGCGGGCGGGGGGCGCGTCTGTCTCCCTCCCTAATGCTGCTCGCCCAGGGCGCAGGGAACGCCCTGGCTAAGCTGCAGCATTGGGGTGAACCCCGGTACAGAGACGTCCGTGTCCGCACCGTGATTTTAAATGATTCCCTGAGGGGGCCGTTCCCTGTCATTTATAGAACCCGCACTCCTCAGGCTCTGGGCCAGGCAGCACAGCCACAGTGCTGCCAGCCGACATGCTCTGCACGACCTCCGCCTTGAAGTGAGCTTCCACCACTGTCCCCCTGGAAACGCTTTGAGGAGGAAACGGGGGCATTACACAGGACCTTTCAAATCATCCATGTGAACTCCAAAGACAACCTTGATGCTATTTCAAGCCAGCATAAGCCCATGAACAAAGCTCAGACACGAGAAGGAAAGGATGCGAGATGTGGAAGCAGGGATGGGTGATCCAGCAGGAATACAAAGAAACAAGGATGGGCTCAGGAAAGCCAAAGCTCACTTGCAGTTTAATCTGACATGGGATGTGAAAGGCAAGAAGAAAGACTCTAAAAGTACATAGAAGGAAAAGGGAAGGGCAGGGAAAACAGGCTGCTCATAAACGGAGCAGAGACCCTGTTGACAAGGGACACAGAAACGGCTGAGATATCAGTGTCTTCTTCACCTTGGTTTTTACGACCTCACCCTGCATACATTTCTTTGTACCCTTTCCAAAAGCCAAGATAAAACAGCACAGAGAATACTCCTCTGACAAGACGTAGATGAAGAGAGGCCCAGTCCTAGAGCTGACAGAACTGACACGGTATATAGGGCAAGACAATTAGAGACCTGACCTGATGCTCCCACTCTCCTTTGGGAGAAATTTTAAGGTGTCAGACAGTCTGACATGACCTGTGCTTAATTCCCCTGCCTCTGGTGCTCTGTATCACTAGGGCAGAAGATCCAGCTGTACAGTTTGACACCTCTCAAAGCAAACTGTCTTCATGAAGCACCAGATTACCCCAACAAGAGACCTACCCAGATCTCATTGTCCTTTGGCTCAGTAGTCTGCCTAAAAATATTCTAATTCTATTCTATCCTATAAGCAGTCAATGTCAGAAGTGCTGTACAAGAGGTCTAAGTTTCCCAAGAGACAGAAAATAGTATCCTTCTGTTAAACAGAAGAATTTCCTCCTGATTCTTCCCAGGGATCCATATAGGGTTGTATGAAAACTGATGGGTCTCTGACCATCACTTTAGAAGAAAGCTTCAGCTAGAGTAGTTGTAGCAACAAGTAGCCAGTAACAAACCCTTCTAAGCTACAGATGAGACTAACTGCCAAAAAAAAAAATCATAAAATGTGACTGGAAGACAGGCTTACTGCCAATCCCAGTCACACTTTTTGAAACACCTCAGAACATAAACATCTAGGTTCAAACAACTGCTGACAGCTAGTCAGAGCGAGAATCCATTTCCTGGGACAATACTCCTCTGAACCACCAACAATGTCTTAGCCACGTCCAGCAGTTCCAGAGGGGAAAAAGACAGATGACAGCAAGCAGTAGCAGGTCAGTTTAACCAAAGCACAGCTGACAAAATGAAAGCAAAGGCTGGTGGCTACTTACTGATAGTGAGTGAAGCCCAAAGTAGGCAGGTCAGCGTACTTCTCAGCGAAGTCGGCCAGCCGGCTGATCACCCTTGCAAGCTGGTGGGTGCAGGAAGGGCAGAAAAGAGGTGGAGTGAGAGAAGAAAAATCCACATAAGAAGCTAACATGCTTAAGCACACCATTGTGAGAAAAAGGGGAGGAAAACACCCGTGCAGCCCTTGAATGCCCATCTCTAATTGCCGACTGTTGGGTGTTTCATTTTTTCAGAACATGCACATAATTTCTGCTTGCTACAAAACTTGAACAAGAGATGATGCATGTGGTGGGACTTCAGCTCCAACTAGTCTCATCCTTGTGTCCAACCCAGTCCCACAAGTTGGTTTATCCCCAAGTATTTTATTTATTCCTGGAATTGGTCAGAAATGAAGCTGGTTTGGATATAACTGACAGACATACAGCTCAAGGTAAATTGGGTGCCAAGACGTTTGGGACAGACACCATTCCCACTATAGTTGACCTCAGAAAATTTTATTATATAGTCTCTTGAATGCTGACACACTCCCAGGAATACCATTAAGGGGATGCATAAGCTGACCCTGAAAGCAATACAGTTGTTTTCTGAAACTAGTACCTGTGGCACCGATAAACAATGAGCAAATAAGTTTTGGGGAAAAACCTGAAAAAGGAAGATAACTGTTCACTTTCTGCAGAATAACCCCAACAGATAGCTCCTCCCATCTTCCCAGGAAGGCTTAGGAAAATCTAAGCTAAACACAGTTAAAATCAGCACTGCCCACTTCTGAGACAACGTGTACAACCGCCTTCTCACCTTGGGTAGCAGTAGGTTAAACCCATCACGGAGGACAATCAGATCCTGCAAGAAGGAAAGAAAGGAATTATGGGCCACATCTGAAGGACCAGACATAATGGCTTCTCTCAGAGAGGACATGGATAAATAAAATATGCTCTGTCTGCTCAAACATCTCCTCTTAAGATGAAAGCTCTGCTTGACTTCAGCAGGGCCTTTGATACTGTCTCCCATGACATCCTGATAGCAAAGCTGAGAAAGCATGGGATAGATGAGTGGACAGTGAGGTAGGTTGAGAATTGGCTGTTGGAATGAGCCCAGAGGGTTGTGATTCGAGGAGCAGAATCTGACTGGAGGCCTGTGACTAGTGGTGTTCCCCAGGGCTCGGTGTTGGGTCCAGTCCTGTTTAATATCTTCATTGATGACCTTGATGAGGGAATAGCATCCACCCTCAGCAAGTACGCCGATGATACAAAGCTGGGAGGGGTGGCTGACACGCAGGAACACTGCGCTGCCATCCAGAGAGACCTGGACAGGCTGGAGAGCTGGGCAGGGAGAAACCTAATGAAATTCAACAAGAGCAAGTGTAAAATCTTGCACCTGGGGAGGAATAACCCACTGTATCAGTACAGGCTGGGGATGACCTGCTGGAGAAGAGCTCAGTGGAGAAGGACCTGGGGGTCCTGGTAGATGACAGGTTGGC
>VZTU01016238.1:10518-20774 GCA_013400835.1 Zapornia atra
ACCCCCCGTAGGTGCAGGAGAACATCGAGCGGTTCTTCACCCGGTTCGTGGAGGAGGGCAAGGCCACCGTGCGCCTCCGGGAGCCCGCCGTGGACGTCTGCCTCAGCAAGGTGGGTGTGAGGGCCAGCATACCCACAAGGAACCGGTGCCATGCCCCAAGCCAGGCCAGCTTGGATGGGCCTTCCAAACTGCCTACTTCTGGGTGCTCCAGAATCGGATAAAAACGAGTCACCCTGGGTGGGTTTGGTTGGGGATTGGTTTTTTCCCCCCCTTCAGCAAGCCTGTGCCTTGCATGCAGGGCCTGAAATCCATGGAACCACTGATTGCCTTGTCCTCATTCATTTAGCTCTGAAACAAGAGGCTTGCAAGGCTCAGATTAACCTCTTTTCCCAAGGTCTTTTCTACAGTTGAGGCTTGTGCCCATAAATTGCACCTCAAGCACTTCCAGCCAATGCCTCCTTACGTCCAGATTTAGCTACTCACTGCCCCCAGAAACACAACAAATCTGCCTGCAGCAGGAGGAGTCCTGTAGCTAAATGTTTTAATTAGATTGACTGAGATAACAAATGCTGGTAGCTTTGGATAACAGAGAGTTTTCCTCATCTCTGGAGGATATCACAGCAGGAGTGAGGAGAGGGGAGAGTCCATGGGGTGATTAAGGGGACTAGTCATTAGGTTAGTTTATTGTCTTTATATCACATCAGCATCCAGAAGTTTCCAAGACCTTTGCCCTCTCTTGTGCTAGGTGCTTACTTACTATGCAAGCTACTTCTGGATGCTCTAGAATTTGATTAAAAACAAACACATTCATGAGCAGCATTGTCTGTTCAGAGGTGCAGAGATGGGTGTCACCAGGCTGGGGCGAGTTACAGCTGGGAACAGGGTGCAAACCTCTCCACTCAGACCATGCCAAAGCTCCCAGTTTGTTCTTTTCTGCAATGAGAGGTGACTTCCACTTTGTATGGCTGCATCCTGCTTTTCCTCTAAGGGTTTACTTTGTAGGGTAAAGCCTGTGAGCTGCACTGCAGCTTGAGAGGAGGCTGGCTGCAGAATTCAGGAGAGAAGCACTTGGATGCCATCCTCTTCATAAAAGTTGATTGTATCAGGCACAGCAAATGTGTCACAGCTTTCTTGACCTTTATTTTTAACACAGGTCATCTGATCCTCCATCAAGTTAACTCTCTGCCCTTCTATCCCACCCAAAGCAGAATCTATCTGCTGTTTATGGAAGGGCCACAAACAATTATCCTCTTGTCTGATGCTGCCACAACCAAAGAGAGCTCTCCCTGTGAGCAGAAGCACTTCCTTAACCCACCTTGAGGCTTTTCACCTCCCTCTGCATCAAATTTGACCTTATCCTCTGCCCTTCACCTTCCTCACAACTTTGAGTTTGAGCTCTCTGATTTCCCCACGTGGGGAGTGACAGACTGTCCCTTTACCAGGCTGCAGGCTGAGCAGATCACAGTGCATTGGGTTGTGGGGAGGGGGGATTTTTTGCCCCCCCTGTACTTTCTTTTCAGCTGTGGATTCCATTCTTTGTTCCTTGAGCAGAGACACAGGAGGGGAGTCAGCCTGTTAAAGGGGAGATAATGGCAGGACAAGGGGGATGGAGTGAAGCTGGAGGAGGGAAGGGTTAGAGGAGAGAGTGGGGGGAAGTTCTTTGCAGAGAGAGCGGTGAGGGGCTGGAACAGGCTGCCCAGAGAGGGGGTGGGTGCCCCATCCCTGGGGGTGTTCAAGGCCAGGTTGGCTGGGGCCCTGGGCAACCTTGTGTAGCTCCAGGCCTGGAGGTTGGTGTCCCTGCCTGTGGCAGGGGGGTTGGAGCTCTGTGACCCTTGGGGTCCCTTCCAACCCAGCCCATGTGATTCCATGATTCCTTTCCTGAGTGGTGCAGCAGGGTTGGTTTGATCTAGATGGTTCAGAGGGGTTGTAACTTACTCAGACTGTGTGCTGTTTGTTCTTAACCACCGCACGCAGCGTGTCACCCCGTGAGTCCTGTCCCTGCTGAGCCAGTGTCTCCTGCTGGGTGTACAGAACAGTTCAGAGAGCGCTGGTACAAATGAGCACAAGAATAATGAACTTTTAATTGTGTTTCCCTGCAGGCAAATGCCAGCAATTTGAAGAGTTTCCTTTCAGCAGTGAGGCTGGCTCACCAAGGGGCCGACGCCGAAGCTCTCCCTCTCTCATCTTTGGTACCAGCAAAGACCTCAGAGGTGGAAAAGCCCAAATCCAAAATGATCATCACTTCCAGAAGGGACTACCCTCTGACCAAAAACTTCCCTTACTCCCTGGAGCACCTCCAGGCCTCCTACTGTAAGCTGGCTCGGGTTGACACCCGCCTGCTCTGCTTGAAGCAGCTCCGCAAACTGGACCTGAGTCACAACCACATCAAGCAGCTGCCAGCCACCATCGGCGACCTGGGCTGCCTCCAGGAGCTCAACCTGCACGACAATCACCTGGAGTCCTTCAGCAGGGCCCTGTGCAGCTCCACCCTGCAGAAATCCCTCCAGCTCCTGGACCTCAGCCAGAACAAAATCAAAGCCCTTCCCATTCAGTTCTGCCAGCTGAGAGAACTCGTTCACCTGAAGCTGGATGACAACGAGCTGATTAGGTTGCCATTCAAGATTGGCCAGTTAGAGCATCTACGCTTTCTGTCAGCAGCTCGAAACAAGCTTCCTTTCCTGCCCAGTGATTTCAGGAGGCTCTGTCTTGAGAACTTGGATCTCTTTGGAAATCCCTTTGAACAGCCTAACCCCCTTGTTCCCAGCATACAGCTGAAAATACCATTGACTTTGTTAGAGTGTGCTGCAAGAGCCACCATCAATTACAGGTAAGAGCAGCACCATGGGTACATACACCCCAAATCTGCTTCAAACCTAAACTTTGCCCCACTTGGGTTGTTGGGTTTTTTCCTCCTGTCAATGATCATTGCTCTTTTCCTTGTTAAAAATCCTATGGTTAAGAGTTGCTTTGAGTTGTAAAATCACCCCTTTGTTCAAGGCCAGGTTGGATGGGGCCCTGGGCAACCTTGTGTAGCTCCAGGCCTGGAGGTTGGTGGCCCTGCCTGTGGCAGGGGGGTTGGAGCTCTGTGATCCTTGGGGTCCCTCCCAACCCAGCCCAGTCTGTGTTCTATGATTCTATGATTTCCAGCCCGTGGGACACCTAACACAGAGACAAGAACTTCCTACTCCACAACCTAAACATTTGAGGGGATTAAACTTTTTAAAAGAGCAGATAATGGCAGGACAAGGGGGATGGATTAAAGCTGAAGGAGGGAAGGGTTAGAGGAGATATCGGGGGAAGTTCTTTGCAGAGAGAGTGGTGAGGGGCTGGAACAGGCTGCCCAGAGAGGGGGGGGGTGCCCCATCCCTGGGGGTGTTCAAGGCCAGGTTGGCTGGGGCCCTGGGCAACCTTGTGTAGCTCCAGGCCTGGAGGTTGGTGGCCCTGCCTGTGGCAGGGGGTTGGAGCTCTGTGATCCTTGGGGTCCCTTCCAACCCAGCCCAGGCTGGGATTCTATGTTTTTATCCACAAAATGGGGACACCATAACAGAATATTCTTGCCTGATGGCAGCTAAAGAGAGTCAGTTCTACACCCTGATGAGCCACCACTGGTAGTGTGTACCAAGGGGCTTACGTGGCAGTGGGTTTCCTGACATGGGCTGTGTTCTGTGTTGGGCTCTGCCTTTGGAATTGCTTTCCAAGGTGGTTGCTCTTCATCCTGTGCTCACATTAAAGTGCTAAAACCACATGTAGCACCCATCAGCCCCTGACCTTCCCACCTGAGAACAGCCTCTTGGCAGGTGGTTACCTTCTACCCTACAGCTCCTAGTTGCAGAGAGGGGTTGATGTGCCTCTGCTTCAGGTGGGACCTTACCCAAGCTGAGGTACCTCAGAAAGATCCCATGAGGTGAGGTGGCTTCTCAGAGGGTGAATGTCATGGCAGAGTGGGTGTTACCTCCTCCCTGCTTCTCAGGTTCACCTTGGGCTCCTAATTTCCTTTGGTGCTGGAGTGAGCATGGTCTGTCTTACGTGGAGAAGCCCAGTTCTCTGGTAGTTTTACAATCATTACCCTTTCACCTCAGGAACATCGTCCTTCTCCCATGCCTGTGATCCTTCCACACCCACTGCTGCTACTCCCACACCCCTGTTCTGGGGGGAAAGGGAGCAAGAAGGTGGGAAAGAGTCCCCAGCTACAGAAAGGGACAGACCTGAGACAATCCTAATCTACACTCTGTGCCCGTTCCTGCCTCAGGGGTGGGGAGTGCCCCATAAACCTGGGTTAATTGCTCACAAGTCTGTGCTCAAGGTGTCCACAGGCATGCAGGGCACACCCTGGGAATCAGCTGAGCAACCAAATGTTCTGGTACAAATCTTCCCCACTTCTGACCTCACTTGACTTTACTGCAGTCACTCAACTCCACATGTCTCCCAGCTTTATATAAATCACAGTGATTTGGATGTTATTGTGGTTTGTTCTTGGGGTTTTCTTTTTCCCCAGGGAATATAATCCTTCAGTGCTGGTCAGAGTTTGGGGCTTGGTTGTGTCACTGGAGTACCTGGTTGCTTAAAGGCTGAGTGAGCTGGGGCTGTTCAGCATGGAGAGAAGAGACTGAGAGGGGATCTGATCGATGGGGATCAATAGCTGAAGGGTGGGACACAGGGGGACATGGGCAGTGCTCTTAATGAGCTTCACATTGATTATTTGAATTTACTTTGCAAGTCTGGGTGTGTACAAAGGCTTCCCTACCTTTCAGTGACTGGATTTGATTTTTTCCATATGGTGCAGATGAAAAGTTTCCACAGAAGAAAAAGCAGGTTGGAGGTGCAGAGGAATAACCTGGGGAAAAGAGAGTATCTGTCAATGGAACATCCACTCCACTCCAGTGTCTTTCAGCATTCAGCCTCCAGTTGGGGATGGGCTGAAAGTACTGGGGCTGTTCAGCCTGGAGAGAAGAGACTGAGAGGGGATCTGATCAATGGGGATCAATAGCTGAAGGGTGGGACACAGGGGGCCATGGGCAGCCTCTGCTCAGTGTCTGTGGGGACAGGACAAGGGGCGCTGGGCTCAAGTTGGAGCACAGGGAGTTCCCCCCCAATGTGGGGAAGAACTTCTTCCCAGTGAGGGTGAGGGAGCCCTGGGACAGGCTGCCCAGGGGGTGTGGAGTCTCCTTCTCTGGAGAGATTCCAGCCCCATCTGGACACCGACCTGTGTGCCCTGTCCTAGGGACCCTGCTTTGGCAGGGGGTTGGACCTGGTGATCTTTGGAGCTCCCTTCCAACCCCTACATCTCTGTGAGGCTGTGAACCCACCTCTGGTCCCCATGCAGGAGCCTTTCCTTTTTTAAAAAAGGCATCAGACAGAACAAAAAAGGCTGGAGAGGGTCCCCTCACCCACAGGCCTGTGATTGTTAGGAGACAGCCTTGGTCAGGGGGGTCCTGGCTGTCATGGAAGGGGGCAAGAAAGTTACCAAGTGGGCAACAGACCTTCTGCCTGACCTGCACTGGAGGTGAGAAGAACTGTGAGGAACAGGGCTGATGCCAGGCTGTAAAAACCTTAAGAAAGGGGGAAAAAAACCCCAAAAGGAAGTTGTAAAAGCAAATATTTATACATCAGTCTTCACAGTGGCACACTGGGCAAGAGCCAGAGCTGTAATTAGGCTTGTCCTGCCTGGAAGAAAGGATGTCCTGGAACTGAGGGGGTGGGAAGGAAAAACCCCACAGGACTCTCAGCTATGTGAATGATGGCATGTAGAAAGAATCAGGAATGAGCTGTAGGTGCAGTGGGGCTGTGAGTCACTGACACCCAGCTGGGCACGGCCATGCCCAGGCTTTGAGGTGACCTCCCCAAAGTGCTTCAGGGGGAACTCTTTGTTTGGCTCCCCAAGCACAATGCTGCTCTGCTCTGACTGTAACCCGCGGCAGTGCTTGTTCCTGCCTCTGGATGTCGTCAGTGAGGTGAAGGATGAGGAGAGCCTGCTGGAAGAGGCTGGTTTTACCTCCTGTTTCCTCTGGCTGCCGTGTTCTTACACCACCACCACTTCCTCGTGTTAGAGTGAGGAGTAAACTGGGGGGATTTTGCCAGGCCAGGGTGGAATAGGGTGATCTTCCCAGCTGATGTGAGGGAATGTGCCCAGTTGTCTGTAGCTGAGCCCAATGGGATGACGTTGAACAAGGCCAAGGGCAGAGTGCTGCACATGGGACAGAACAACCCCCTGCAGAGCTACAGGCTGGGGGAGCCTGGCTGGAGAGCTGTCAGGCAGAGCAGGACCTGGGGGTGTTGGGTGACTGCAGGCTGAACATGAGCCAGCAGTGTGCCCAGGGGCCAGGAAAGCCAATGGCATCCTGGCTTGTGTCAGCAATAGTGTGGCCAGTAGGTCTGGGGAGGGGATTGTGCCCCTGGACTGGGCACTGGTGAGGCTGCACCTCGAGTGCTGGGTCCAGTTCTGGGCCCCTCACTCCAAGAAGGACATGGAGGTCCTGGAGCGAGTCCAGAGAAGGGCAACCAGGCTGGGGAAGGGGCTGGAGGGCAAATCCTCTGAGGAGCAGCTGAGGGAGCTGGGGGTGTTCAGCCTGGAGAAGAGGAGGCTGAGGGGAGACCTTCTCCCCACCTCCCCTGCCCTGCCAGGAGGGTGCAGAGAGGTGGGCGATGGTCTCTGCAGCCAGGGGACAGGAGATGGGACAAGGGGCAATGGGCTCAAGCTGCCCCAGGGCAGGGTCAGCTCAGCTGGGAGGGCAAAGTTCTTCCCTGGCAGAGTTGTCAGGGCCTGGCCCAGGCTGCCCAGGGAGGGGGCTGAGTCCCCAGCCCTGGGTGTGTTTAACAGAGGGGAGATGAGGTGCTCAGGGATCTGGTTTAGCACAGGACAGGGATGGTTGGACTCCAGGAGCTTAAAGGGCTTTTCCAACCTGGTGACTCTGGGATTATTCCTAATTTTCTTTTGAATTCCCTTCAGTCCCACCACTGCAGCACAGCCTGTGAGGACTTGTGTGAACTCCCTGGTGCTGGCTGCAGTGTCCCCTGGAGCTCAGGTCCCTGGTGCTCTGGGGTCTGTAAGGTAGCAGCACGTTTTTAGTGACAGTTCTGGAAAGCAGTGTTTAATTCTGACCCAGTCCTATGATTGCAAGTGGGAACATTCCCAGTTTGCCTTGGCTTTGCTCTGGGGACCCACTGGTGCGTGTCACCACGCCTGAGTGACTTGGGTTAACTCTGCAGTGAACTCACCCTGGCTCCTGTCCTTCCACAGAATCCCTTATGGCTGTCACCTCCTGCCTTCTCACCTCTGTGAAGACCTGGAAGTGGCTAAAACCTGCCAGTGTGGCAGTGCCTGTCTGAGCAGCTTCATCCAGCTCACAGTGACCATGAACCTGCACCACGTGGCTCACACCGTGGTCCTGGTGGACAACATGGGAGGTACAGAAGCACCTGTCATCAGCTACTTCTGTTCCCTAGACTGCTACTCCCAGTTCCTGGACAGGTACCTGCAGAGTAATGGGTGACTGTTCCCAGGGGTAGAAGCTCTGCCTGGTGTTCTGCCCAACAATGGGAAGAGCCTGAAGTTGTTGTGTGCCTGTCACCCACCTGTGCTGTCCTGGGGTGTTGGCTGTGGATAGCAGACAGCAGTCTTGCAGTGAGGGGGCATCCTCAGCCTGATCTGGTGGTGTGACTGCTCCTCCATCACTAGACCCTCCCTGGTTGGAATAAAAAGTGATGTTTAGTTCTGACAGATCCCCCTTAGGATGTACTTTGCTTGCTTTCTCCTATCACTGGGACTTTGCCTGGAGTATCCTGAGAGCTCTCTCTGGCTTGGGGAGTAAGTGGTTTCTTCGTGCTAGGAGGGAGGTGAACGGAGATCAAACTGCTCTGAACTCTGCCCCTGAGCTCTGCCTGCAGAAGGTGACTCCCTTGATGGCATCCCTGGACTGGCCCCGTGTTCCCAGCTTGTTTACTGGTACCAGGCTGCTGTGAGGAGACATCACTGGTGTGAGCAGTTCCAACCCAGCTGTGTCATTCCAGGTGCTTCTTTTTTACAAGGTTCTGTTGTGGGATCCCCACTTCACCCAGGGACCAGCACTGCTGCCTTTTCCCAGAGCAGCTGGGTGTGTTTTCTCCTTGTTACACAACAAACACCTTTCTCTAAACACACCCCCTGAACTTCATCTCTGAACTCTCAGGTTTTATCCTTCTTAAATTGTGTCAAGTCATTAAATTTTCACACTCTTTTATGTGAGTGGTGTTTTTTCCCTGATGAGGTTTGCATCCAGTCTGTTGTAGGGATTACCTCCTGCTCTGTTTTCCCAGTGAAGGGAGTATCCACAGACCCTTATGTTGTGTCTTGGGAGCAGGTGGGTGGCTGGGGTGTTGAAACTGAGTCCCTGGAGAAGCCTTTATGCCCTTGGGGGGGGCCTGATGGCTTGGAGGGAGCATGGTACACTGTAACTTGTCACCTGCCCAGGAGGGAATCGCATGTTTTGTGTCTCTTTGGGTCACAGAGGATCAATTCTGTGTAGTTTGGACAGGAAAACCAGTCAGTCTGTAGTTAGGGAGTGCAGAACTGAGCTCAGCTGGGCTTCAGGGGTCAGCTGGACATGCTGCACTGCACAGGGAGGAGCTGCAGCTCTGGAAGGAGGTGCTGGCTTGCAGGGATCACTTAACATCTCCTGTGTGAGCACAGCCTCCCTCAGTGTCCTAAAAACCAGCAAATTCTGCATTAGTCCAAGGTGTTCACTACAGACAAGAGGGTGCAGAGAGGTGGGTGATGGTCTCTTCAGCCAGGGGACAGGAGATGGGACAAGGGGCAATGGGCTCAAGCTGTGCCAGGGCAGGGTCAGCTCAGCTGGGAGGGCAAAGTTCTTCCCTGGCAGAGTTGTGGGGCTGTGGCCCAGGCTGCCCAGGGAGGGGGCTGAGTCCCCAGCCCTGGGGGGGTTTAACAGAGGGGAGATGAGGTGCTCAGGGATCTGGTTCAGCACAGGACAGGGACGGTTGGACTCCAGGAGCTTAAAGGGCTTTTCCAGCCTGGTGACTCTGTGATTCCCCAGCCATCACTGCAGTAGCACCAGAGCACCCTCCAGCACTGCTGTGATCTCACCCTGTCTCCACAGAGGAGGACAAATGCACAGAGAACCCTTCTAACCTCTCTGCTTTCCCACCTTCCCCCAAAAGATGAAGACAAGGGGAGTCTCCTGCAGCCAAGTGGAGGGGTCAGAGGGGGGTACACCATCCCCACTCAGGTTCCCTCAGGAATCTGTTCCAGCTGACCTCATTCTCTCAGTGCCTTGCAGGCTGCACAAACAAGCCCCCTCCGTGCTGCAAAGCCGTTGCCTCAGTAGGTTGAAGCCCCCCACTTGCAGCCTCAGCCCAGGGGCAGCGAGGTGCCTGCCCAGTTCCTCAGGGCTGGAGCCTCTGCAGATGCCGAGGGCTGAGCAGCCGGGGTGGCTGCCGCACGGCTCCCGGCTCTGCCTGCCGTCAGCCAGCCAGGAGGTGGCGAAGGAGCCGGCAGCCAGCGCCAGGCCTCAGGGCAGGGAGGGATCACCCCTTCCAGGGGCATCCTCTCCAGCGCCTGGCCTTGCCTGCCGGCGAGGCGGCTGTGGTGCTGCTTCCATCCCCTTCACCTGGCTTCTCCTCAGCCTGCTGGGGGGCATTTCCTCTGCTCATTTATCGTACTTTCAGGCAAAACCACCATAGCTCCTTTGTTGTGCTTGGGGGCAGCTTTGTGGGGCCGTTTCCCTGGGGTCTCCTATCTGTAGCAAGGGGAGCTGGTTGAACCAACGCGGCTTCACTGCAGCACCCGGCCCCTCTCTTTTCCAGTGCCTGAAAGTAATTGCTGCCCAGGTGATTAAAAGAACCCTGATGAGTTATGCAAACCTCAGCCCTGGGCAGCAAAGTCAGGCTGTGAACTGTCCTTAAAAACCTGCCCTAAACGTGGCAGCGTTGCTCCACTGAACAGCCCCAGGGCCTTCAGCCTCTCTCTCCTCCTCACTCTCCAGACCCTTCCCCACCCTCTCTGCCCTCCTCTGGACTCTCCCCAATAGTTTTATGTCCCTCTTGTCCTGTGGCACCCAAACCTGCCCCAGGACTCGGGGTGAGGCCGCCCCAGCACAGGGCAGAGCAGGACGATCCCTCCCTGGCCTGGCCCGGCCGTGCGGGCTCGATGCCCCCAGGACAGGGCTGGCTGCAGGGGCACACTGCTGGCTCCGGGGTCACTCGCTGTCCCCCGAGACCCCCAGAGACTCAGCACAGTGTAAGACCCCCAGATCCCTCTCAGC
>VZTU01016240.1:1545-13316 GCA_013400835.1 Zapornia atra
AATGTCTCCAACGTGAGTCCTTTCCCACAGGGCTTCAGCTCTTCACCAGCTGCCCCAGTGTGGGTCACTGCTATGGGGTGCAGTCCTAAATCACAGAATGTCTCTCAGTCTCTCAGGCCCAGACTGCTCCAGCCTGGTACCTTACGTGGTCACAAGCCTCCCCCCGTCCCCAGCAAACCTGCTCCAGCGTGGATATCTCTCTCTCTCATCTCTGTGTCTATCTCCATGGGCTGCAAATGCTGGCAGGGGCTTGCTCCAACGCAGGAGCATTTTCTGTACGTCTCTGCCTGCTCCAGTGTGGGGCTTCTCCATGGGCTGCAGGTGGAGTCTCAGCCTTTTCCATGGGCTGCAGGGGACTCCCGCTCCACCATGGCTTTCTCCAAGGGCTGCAGGTTCATCTTTCTCCCTGGTGCCTGGGGGTCCTCCTCCCCCATTTTCTTCACTGACCTTGGTGCCGGCAGTTTCTTACACCTCACTCGCTTCTCCGGTGGCAAAATGCAGCTTCTTGCTTTTTTTTTTTCTCCTAAATGTGATTTCCAGAGGCGCTGTGGCCATCACTGATGGGCTTGGCCTTGGTCAGCAACGACTTCAGCCTTGAGCTGGCTGGTGTTTGGTCTCTTGGGCCTGCAGAGAGCTTCTTGCAGAAGCCACGCTGCAGCTCCCCCTTCTCCACCAGAACTCAGCCAAACAAAGCTACTACAGTTAGCAAGGTTAGATCTAGAGAAAAACATCAATTTATTAATTGTTCTGTTCACAGGTGTTATTCCTGCATTGTAATGTTTTCAAGTTTTTTGGTTGTTATTTTGTGGGTTGATTTTTTTTTTAAGACTTCTACAGGTGCAAAGTATATTTATATAGCCACCAGTCCATTCTGCATAGAAAGGCCCTCACGGATTAATACCTTTTGGAAATTTTTCAAACTGAACATATCATAGAAATGTAGAATTCTCTTTAAGCGAGAAATGAATGAGGTATCATGTCAACCAAGCAGAAAAAAGACAATAAGGTAATTCAATTAGTCCATAATTTTATTAAGTCATCTGGGAACTTCATATCAATAAATCATGCAGCCCAGATAGTTTTTTCTCTCTTAATAATTTCACCTGACGAGAACTTCTATCCACCTTTGTCAAGATCCCACTTCCATCCTACTCCTACAAGGGTTAAAGACACAGAGACAGATTTACTCCTTCCTTTACTGCATCTTTGTTTCTGATTTCTGCTCACTGACTTTCATTATGTCCTGTCATTAAGGCTTTGGTTTCCCCTAAGCTAATTATGAAGGTAAATCCATCAGGCAAATGGCAAATACTGCTCACATTTCAGTGTCTGCAGTGAATACCTATCACTGCCTAATAACTGAACCACACCCAGACCTTGTAATCTGTCAGAGGGGAAAGATTACCTTCTGGCCTCCAGAAAATCTGCTGGCAAAGATGGTCCTGCTTTGGTGCCAGTAATAAAACAGCAAGGCTGAATCTCTGGGCTACGAGTTTGTCTTTCCTCCTCCAAGGGCTTCAAAGATAGGTAATGGACCTGAACCCTGACAGTTCG
This sequence comes from Zapornia atra, assembly GCA_013400835.1. NCBI lineage: Eukaryota > Metazoa > Chordata > Aves > Gruiformes > Rallidae > Zapornia > Zapornia atra. The sequence goes on from VZTU01016240.1 coordinate 3,100, forward strand.
CCTCTATCTGTTGCCCTGTTCAGCTCTCAGAAAAGATTCAGAAAGGAGCTTGAATGTCCAGAGTTTTTATTTTTTCTTATCTGGTGAAGTTTTGTAAAAATGTTACATTCAATATGGCTTTGCTCTGTATACTTAAAATGGATTTATAACTAAAAGCAGAAATTAATCTTCCTAGGATCACAGATACTTATGAATTTTGTAGCATGATCCAATAGAATACAAAGAGGAGCTGTGGTTCTTTGCTTTCTTTTGTGTTCACTTTCAACTCATAATTATGTATATACATAGATTTCACAGCAGCCTGAATATAAAGTTCAGGCAAATCTCCTAAAATGTCCAATGGGAAAGGACTGGCTTAAACATCTCTCTTTCCAGCAAATCAGTAATATTGTGATGTCCTTTAACAACTGTATTTTGAAAATAAAGCAAATATGCTATTTTCTCTATGGGTAAATTAGCAACTCAAGGCTCTCAGGCTAAAGAAAAACATTCTTAAGTACTGTCAGAATTCAGATATAAGATACACACATACAGCAGATCAACAGATGCAAGACTGAATGGATGGAGGCACATTCAGGAACACCTTTAGGTTTAAACAGAAATTATGAGGAGCTTTTCTAGATCATCATTCAAGGGATGGATTATCCAAATCCTTTCTCTCTGAAGCACAGGCATCTGCTTTCATTCTTTGCACTCCCACTAAATTTTGTGAGAGCCAGAGACGAGACCATCTAGTATGTATTAAGACCCAAGCCCAAGATGACATAAAATCATCAGGACATGGGTTCTGAATGGACTGGAGCATCTACTGCCAGAGGTCCCCAACACAGCTTCCACGATGTTTCTGTAAGAATTTATATAACATTTGTGATGGAATGATAGGGGAGCTGCTTCTTAAGCTAATGTGTTCAAATACCCAGGCTGCTGGCATGATTACTTTGAGCGTATATTTTATATTACAAAATAGAACTATCTTCTGAAGGAATTGAGATATGTGTATTCATAATATATGTCTGTCTGTTTACCCATGTCTTATGACAAATTTCTAATGCATTGTTTAATTTCAGTCATATATGATGAAGGGATGTTATGTTTAAAAATGTCAGGTTTCTACATGCTTCACAAGAAGTCAGGTGTCAGATCCTACTAACATTTCCCTGAAGGAAGAGGCTGACATGTGACTTTAGCCTTTATTAGACAAAGAGTACATGAATAAAATCATGACAGTTACTCATGATACAATTTGATAGCAAATAACAATAAAAAAATTATTCTGCTCCTCCTGCAACTATTTTTTATTATTATTATTATGTAATATAATTATGCCTTTGTGTATTTCTTAGTCTCTAATGTGTAGACCTGTTTAAGTAAGAGTCTTCTATCAGGTGTAAATGTCTTGTATTTGTATTTCTGGAACAAGTTTGTATTTCCTAAGTGAATAATAACACAATTGATTGTTCTTTATATTAGAATACAGATATCTTCCATACACATAAACTGGTTTAATAAGATCTCCCTTTCCCAATTGCACTTATATGATTAAGCAAATCCATAGTGGTCATTCAATTACCTTTTTCCAAAAGAAAAACCCTTAAGCTGTACATTACTATATTACTCCCAAATGTTTCAGCAAAGATAGCACTGGATACTTGCCATATTGGAAAGAATACCATAAATATTCACTCCTGACGTTTTCATGCATTCACTTTTCTTATATCATAAAGGACAGGCCCATCATAAAACATTTGAGGATTGTGGTATAAAGTATATTAATGATGCTGTAAATTTTAGACATATTAAAACACTGCTCATGTTATAAGCAGCTGAACAGCACAAAGATAAAAGGAGAAGAGCATAAGGGTCCTATTAGCCTAATTAACCAAAGCCATGGCAAAACAAAGGATATCCCCTGGTTGCACTTTTACTATTGTAAGTGAAAGTTGGTTATGGGAAGATTCATGTTTCTTGCAATCATCCATAATCAAAGAATTCAGGACAAATACAACTGTGGTAGATTTTTTCATTCTAAATTAATTATATTGAAAGATAATTAATTTTTACAATATAATTGTAGAGGTAGCCTCTGATTTATCCTCCATGAAGAGTTATAAAACAGTTTTTAAAAAGAATCCCTTGGAAGCAGCTTCATATCCTAACTTTCCTCCAGTGGGTAATGAATGCTACCTGATTTCCTAGTAGTTTACAGAAGTNTCTCTCTTTCAGAATATTTCTGGACCAAAAGCTTATACATTAAGGTAGTATGACAGAGAACAGTTCTTTTCCATGATTTCAGATTAAGTCAGTTTGTGCAGTTTCATGAAAGGAAGTTATGTATTTTTAGAAAAAAATGCATCCCTCAGACTTCTCATACTTAATTATATGTTTTGCTTTAAAAACTAATAAATTCAAAACATGAAGTATTTCCACTAAGTGCTTTTTAACATTTAGGAGGAAATCTTCCAAATTAGATAATTTTAAATGAAATACATTAAATAATAAAAAACCTTGAATATTTTAGGTTAAAAAAATTATTCTTGTAAAAATGTCTTTACGTTTTGCTTTTCAGAAACCTGTTCATATGGCCAAGCTTATAAAATCCAGCATATCTGGAATTCTTCTTTTGTCCCATCATTAGAAAAATAGATGTGGAGGAGTAAAATTATTGTTCATCAACTTTACATCTTCCATACTACCTACTTTATCTATTTTAAAGCATGGCTGTTTGCTTTTATTTCTGTCTGGGTCACATTGTAATCTTAGTTAAAATTATTTTAAAGAGAACAGAATTAGTCTGCCTCCATCCTTTTCAAGCAACACCAACAAAAAATACCAACAAAATCCACCACACATTTGGGAGAGATTGAAGTGGGCTAGTATTTAAGAAGATACTTACTTTTAATACTAGTTTAGTTATGTGTCAAGGGTCATTTCTGTGTCATTTTTTTATTTTTGGAATTTCAGTTAGAGTTTGTTATCTGTGGGTAAGCTGTCCATGTATAAGCTAATTAGAATTATAGTTGTGCTTTTTTCAAGGGCATATTTTACATCTCTCAGTGAAGTGTTATAAGGATTCTGTCTCAAGAACAGAATACACTTGGGATTCTGACTAAAAAAAAAAGGAAAAACATTCTAATGTTTTTCTGAAACAGCAAATATATATTTTTCTTCTGACAGTATAATTTATGCAAACTTTGGTTTGCTGGAAACAAGGAAAAGAACAAAACATTAAGATCAGAGTTCTGTTAATTGTTTATGATTCATTTAATGTGTGACTGCACTGTATGTGAGCCAATTTTTTCTCTCATTTAAGCTTTTATTATATTAATGAATCTCATTGACTTGAATAGAATTATTATAGAACTGTAGTTATATAACAACACAATTTGTCCTAATCCTATCAATGCCATTCCTATAATTACTTAAAATATATTTTGTATGTGGTTTGGCTGTCTCAAAAAAACCCCAACTGAACACTGTTGAAGTAAAATCATATTAAATCCATTCACTCTTCTAAAGAATCTCTCCTTATTGTCTGCCTAACCATATGACTTTGAAAATGCCGCTTAGGAAAAGGCAGGTTATAACTCCATTGGATATCTCCATGATGCTTTCTCAAGGGTGTAATTGTTTCATTGTGTGATAAAACCTTTTCTTCTCTAAAAATACTCAAGTACCAGGAAATAGCAAACCACACCTTAAAAAGCTTACAGCAGAATTTTCTCATTTCATATCAGATTTCACATCTTTTCCTGCAAAATAATTTTCTAGACCTTTATGATTTTGTCTTATGATAGTCAGCAGTGCGTATCTTTGTACTGCACAAATTAATTCAGCCAATTCATTCTTATGCCTGCAAAAACTGTCCTGAAACAAACAACTTTTGTCTTTTCAGTGAACGAGGATCAAAAGTCTAGCTTCAGTATACTTATGACAAGTTCTTTTCAACAGTCAAACATATGAAATAAATGTATTAAAATGATAGCAATGAGCAAGTATTTTCATAAACAAATGTATTCTATGTACATTGTTTGGGGGTTTTTTGTTTAGCTTTCCACTGATGTTTTTCTAGCTATAGTGTTTTGAACCATTTACCCTCTCCAGTTGTTCTAATTATATCCATCAAATGTGATGCATTTAATTGGATTTTAATAGGATTTTGTTTCCAACAAAGTGCAAGGACTCTCAATCCACAGGTATAAGAAATCAGGTAAGGAAGGCAAGAGATCAGCATGGCTGAGTCAAGACCTGCTCATCAAACTAAAAGGCAAGGTGGAACTACAAAGGCAGTGGAAGCAGGGACATGTATCCTCAGAAAAGTACAGGGATGTTGCCCGGTTGGATAGGGATGAGATCAGGAAGGCCAAAGCACAGTTGGAGCTGAACTTGGCAAGGGATGCCAAGAGAAACAAGAAGGGCTTCTACAGGTACATGAACCAGAAAAGGAAGGTTAAAGAAAATGTACTGCCCCTGATGAGTGACAACTGTGAACTGATGACAACAGATGAGGAAAAAGCTGGAGCTCTCAACATTTTCACCCCAGTCTTCACTGTTAATGTTTCTCCCCACTGCTCTTGAGCTGAGGGCCCACAATATGAGGACCAGGGAGACAGAGTCCCTCCCACTATAACTGAAGATAAGGTTTGTGAATATATGAAGAACCAGAACATACACAAGTACATGGGACCTGATGAGATGCATCCCACAGTCCTAAAAGAATTGGCTGATATAGTTGCCAACTGACTCTCCATGATATTTGAAGAGTCATGGCAGTCAGGTGTAGTCCTTAGTGACTGGAAGAGAGGAACCATTTTTTAAAAGGGAGGACCCTGGGAACTACCGACCTGTCAGCCTCACCTCTGTGCTTGGGAAGATCATAGAACAGATCCTGCTAGAAGCTGTGCTGAGGCAGATGGAGGACAAGGAGGTGATTTGAGACAGCCAGTATGGCTTTACTAGGGGCAGCTCCTGCCTGACCAATCTAATGGGTGTCTAGAACAGAGTAACTGCATCAGTACACAAGGGAAGAGCTACAGGTGTCATCTATCCAGATTTCTGAAAGGCCTTTGACGCTGCCTCCCCCAAAACATCCTTCTCTCTAAGTTGGAGAGATACGGAGTTGATAGGTGGACAGTTCAGTGGATAAGGAATTGGCTGGATGGTCACATCCAGAAGGTGGTGGTTGATGGCTCAGTCTCCAGATGGAAGATGGTGACAAGCGGACTTCCTCAGGGGTCTGTGCGGGGACTGGTGCCCTTTAATATCTTTATTAATGATATTGCCAGTGGGATTGAGTGCACCCTCAGCAAGTTTGTTGATGACACCAAGTTGGGTGGTGAAGTGAACATACTAGAGGGATGGGACGCCATCCAGAGGGACCTGGACAGGCTGGAGAAGTGGGCCCAGGTGAANTGCTCTGGTGAGACCTCACCTGGAGTACTGCATCGAGCTTTGGAGGCCTCAGCACAAGAAGGACATGGACCTGTTGAAGCGTGTCCAGAGGAGGCCCTCAAAAATGATCAAAGAGCTGGAGCACCTCTCCAGTGAAGACAGGCTGAGATATTTGTTCAGCCTGGGGAAGAGAAGGCTCCGGGGAACCTTACAATGGCCTTCTAGTACCTGAAAGGTGCCTACAAGAAAGCTGGGGAAGAACTGTTCATAAGGGCAAGTACAATAGTATGAGGGTTAACGGTTTAAAACTAGAAAAGGATAGATTTAGTTTGGATATTAGGAAAAAGTTCTTCACTATAAGGGTGGTAGATCACTGGAACAGCATGCTCAGAGATATAATGGAGGCCTCATCCCTGAAGATACTTAAGGTTATGCTTGATGGGGCTCTGAGCGACCTGATCGAGGGAAGAAGTACCTGCTTACTGTAGGGGGATTGGTCTAGACGACTCCTAAACGTCCCTTCTGACCTTACACATTCTATGATTCTATGAGTCTATGATTCTAATTATAAAAAAAAGTTTTTGTTTAGTTTGCTTGTTTTTTTGTTGTGGTCGGGATTTTTGTGGGGTTTTTTTGGTTTTGTGGAGGTTTTTTTTAAACATTATGCGTAATTTTCACTTGAATAACATATTAGACACAAAGTTTTCAAATAATCTTTGTGCCATAAAACACACCTTCTGAGGAGTATCACGCATTGAGAAACACTGAAATTCAATTGATCAAAGAAAAAGCATTTATTAAAAGAGCCACCCTAAATATAAATGATTGATAGACAAAACTTCAAATGGTAGCAAAGAGGCAGTCATCTACGTAGTCATCATTATCTATAACATAACTGTGCTTAATGTTTTGAGATATCAATTGGAATGACAATGAATCTTTACTGGAACAACACAGAAAAAATGTTGTTAGAATGTGCAGCCAACAGCCCCACACCACACATACACAGAAACTTGAAAAAAACGCAAAAGCAAAACCACAAAGATAAGGGGAAAAAAAAAAAAGAAATAGAAGAGAAAGCTGACTACAAAATTGAAGTTATTGCCCAGACTTGCACAACAAATAAGGATAGATCTAAGCATGTAGTTAAAGTGTCCTAAATCTGAGACCAGACCCTACCAATCAGCTGATCTATGTTCAAGAAACTGCAACTTAAAGCACATTGCAATCCTCTGATTGATGAATCAGTTAAAAGGATAATATAAGCAACAGGGTTCTCTTCAGCATTCAGTGGGAAAATGTAAGAAATATATTTAAATTAATCCAACCCAAATTAATATTTTGTTCTTTTTACACTCAGATTTTTTTTAAAAAGAAAGTTTTAATTTCTATAGTAAGAGAAATTTAACATGTCTTGGAAGAGAGAGATTAATAATGAGCATTTGCAAGAGTAAAGCAAATGAAATTCTCTTTGTGTCCATTCAGTGATGAAGATCATTCACTTTCACTGTAGGAGTGAGATTCAACACCTTCATCTCACTTGGGAGAATGCCCCTGACCTCAAATTACAATATTTTCTGGAGAATTCAGAGTGTCTTTTTTTTTTTTCTGTTTACACTGGGACAAAAAAGAGTAACTAGTTCCTTAACATTTGATGTACCTTTATTTTAGAGGTAATTGAGCTACTCAGTGTGGTGACTTTTCAAGTGTAATAAGGGGACAGTTATAGTCCACTATAGCATAACTGTTATGTCATTTGAGAATTTCTGACTCATACTCAAATTATTTTCTTAACACATTTCTGTCTGGGATCTGATCCTAGCTTATTGATACTCTTGGTGGAGACAAGTCATTCCTATGTCAACTTCTAAGCCAATAGATAAGAACTTTGTAGAAATGTTTCTAAACTTTTAAAATCTGAAAATAACTAACAAATTCAGAAGTGACAAATCACATCTGTAGTGAATGATACAAATAAAAAGAATGACAAAAAAAAGTGATTGCATTTTGCTTTTAGAATACAGTAGTTTTAGATTTTCCTAAGAAAGTGACCAGCTTGATTATTTTCATTTCAAAAAGGACCAAAATCTAATATCAGAACAGTGAAACAAATGAAAAAGCAGCACATGGAAATTATGAATGAGATTCTTTGTATAAGACACACTTATGCATAACCATATATGGCTGCCATTTTCAAAAGTACTGAAGAGCACTTGAGAACTGGTTTCTGCAACCACATTTAAACTTGTTATTTTAATATTTTTGAAGAGAAAAAAATATTCTTTATCATTTCAGGAATACAGGAGAGAATAGATTTGGTAAAAACTTTGCCATCAGTATATCATTCTAAATCTGTGTCTTGGTGAAATAAAGAAAAATGATCAAAGCCTGTCAATCCCACTTCAATAATACTTTTGCTTATATTAGCATTTCTATTAGCATTGAGAACTTCCCAGGTTTTTACATCTACATATACAGGGCTTCCCTCAAATCTTTTGGAAAATAAGTCTGTCTGTTAGAAGCACTAATATTTTTAATTTGGTCTTCTAGGCATAGTAGTGCCTTAGTTATTAGCTGTTGGTTGAATTTAAACAGGTTCTCAATTGTGATTTCATATGAAATTAAAACCATCCTTTCATACTTGTGATTACTTTTTTGCTAATCTATGTCACTAACCTAATGGTTAATGTAGATGTTTTTTAACATGGATCACTAGCTTGCAATTAAGCTGTGCTTTAATATTACACTGAACTACCATTTTGAAGGTTTACCTTGCACTGTTCTTGGCAACTTTCTACTTCTGACATCTTTGATACATTTAGTACAAATTGTACATTACTGTATCTTTTCATGTTTTGTTTGTTACTCCCAAATAAGATTTCAGTGTAAATGATCAGTATTTATGAAGCTGAACATGATCCTTGTTTCTCTGCAGTTGAAAGCAAAGTTGAAAATATGATCTAGGAATCACCGTTGGAGATTGCAGAAGAGTCTTCTATTCCTCTTACAAGTAATTTTGCTAAGAATTTGAGATTAAAAGTATATACAAGCCAGCTCTTAAAATGGTTCTTACATTTCTGAGACCCCAGTTGCATAATAACCTCAACTATTGCATCAAGATCAATAATATTGCTCCAGTCACAAACATGCTAATGCAAATTCAAGCTAAAAATAAGAATCTAGTCTCAGACAGTGACTGCAAGCTATTAACAACATGAGAAATATAGGCAAACATTTCTGAAAGACAATGGGAACAAACCCCACCATTTACAATATTTTAGGGTTTTTTTCAGCAACATGCTCAATGGATTTCTGGAGAGCCAGAAAGTTGTCTTCTTTCCACTGCCTCTACTGGCTGAAAATAATTTCATTGGCACAAATCTGACATTGCTAGTCATTACATGGATCAAGAGAACACAACTTGGCAACAGCAAAATTCACTCTTCAGTATCCATGTACTGGTGGGATTAAAGGCTGTAGCCTTCAGTGCCATCTGGAAAGGATGTGAGGGCTATATTTCCTGTTCTCAAGCTGCATATTAAATCACGAATGTAGATCCTAGTCCCAACCTTCTGTAAGTGAGCTCAGCTGTGTATACTTCTGACTTCAAGGCCAGATCACTCTACTCCTAACCTCAGGTTGTCTAATAAAGTCCTCTTTCTCAGAGCAGATGAGGGCCAATATTTGCTCAGCCTGAATGGATCAACCTCCTTATGTCCTGATAACTATCACCACAGCACCATTTTCCATTATTTTCTTAAAATAATTATAAGAATTGTATAATTCAGAGTTTGGAAGTTTGTTCAGAAATAACTAAATGGAAAAATAGTGTGATAAAAAAAATTACTGCTCCCCCCCAAAAAAAACCCCAAAATACAGCAAAGCCAACTTAAACAAAAAAACAACAAAACCCCACAACCCAAAACAAAAAAAAGAAAACCCAAAAGCCAAACAAGCAAACAAAAAGAAACCCACAAGCACCAAAACCTAACAATTTATTTTGTTTCTTACCAAAACACTGAAGAGTAGAGAAAATAATTCCAAATGCCAGCAATGTGTAAAATTATTAAATCAAAAAGTAATCACAGAATCACAGGATGATAGATGTTGGAAGAGACCTCTGGAGATCATCTAGTACAATCGCCTTGCCAAAGCAGGATTACCTAGAGCACATTGCACAGGACAATATCCAGTTGGTCTTTTAATGTCTCCAGAGATGGAGACTCCACAGGCAGTTCCAGTGCTCTGCCATCTGCATATTGAGGTGGAACTTCCTATATTTAAGTTTGTGTACATTGCCTCTTGTCCTGAAAATACTGATGGGAGTGACATTGCAGGCATGTTCTAGAACAGTGTCACAAAGTGACTGGCTTTGTCACTACAGTTAGGATTGAATCCCCAGCTTATCCCCCCTTGAAACAGAAGACAGAAGGAAAGATAAATCTTACACATCTTAATCTAACTTGTGTAGAATGGAGAATATATGTACACATGCCTTGCTTCCCACCTTAAACAGAAATCAGTAGAGCATTGCCTCTGCATAAAATAGCAGGGGAGAGAGGATTCAAACTGGGCTGTAAAATACAATCTCCAGAAGGGAGGCAGAGTGATCTAATGAAATATCAAGGCCTCTCCTTCAGCTCTTTGGTTTCAGCCTTTCCAACAGGTACGTAGGAAAGGAAGAGCACAAAAGCACATGAATGTCACAAGCACACTAGTATGTATAAGTAAAGGTGGGAAAAGTGCATATAAAGTAGGGACAGTTTCGTGTCAGAATAAGAAGATGTATTCTGTGAGGGTTTGCAGGGAGGGCAGGGCAAGGCAGGGCA
>VZTU01016241.1:860-17069 GCA_013400835.1 Zapornia atra
CAGAGGTGCCTCCCAGCCTGAACCCCCCGTGAGGTTCCGGCCACCCCTGTGGGCTTTATTCGGCGTTATGCCCCTCGGCAGGGATGGGGCAGCGAGTGCCTGGACTGGGCTCAGCTGTGCTGGAGCAGGATCCCATCACCTGCGGGTGGGGAGGAGCCAGAGCTGGGGCAGATGGACACAGTTGTGGGGTGAGTCACAGGGCTGATGGGTATAAAATCCTTGGGGTGGAAGGGCAGCTGGCTTCTTTGGGGATGGGTATCTTGCTGCATTGTGTGAGCAGAAAGTGCCTGCAGTGAGTGACCCCAAGCAGGAGTTGTGGGGGTGCTGGTGGCATCCCATGTAGGTAAGCCAGTGGGAAGTGGGATCATGTTGCTGGGGTGTGGAAGAGATGCATAGACCAGGGATGATAGTAAAGAGATGACTAAGAAGTCAGGATCAAGCTCTGCAAGCTGAAAGGTGGGTGGTTTGAGGGGTGAGAGTGTTGGGTGTCTGTGGAACTTGTAGGGGAGCAGGTGAGGCTCCTTCCTTGCATGGTTTACTCTCCACCTGGCTCATTGCTGGCACCTCCTGGGCTGGAAGCGGTGTGGGATGACTCTGTGAAGAGCCACGGAGGAGTTTGGCCTGTGTGCCTGGCCATGGCTGGGGGAAGCATGCTGTGCTGTGGCACTGCTGCACCTCGAGGGCCTCTTGCTCCTCCCCCCAGCCCCTGGTCAGGGTGTGCAGTCGGGCTCTGATGTGCTGGGTGTCCCTAGCTCCTACTTCCCTTGTGCCAGGCTGCTGGAGACGGGCTCTCCCCAGCAGCTCTCTGACCCATGAGCTTGCCCAGCACCCTCTGTGCTCACCTGCCCTGCACCCAGTGTGTGGTGATGCTGCTGCTCACCGATGTGGGTGCAAAAATGAGCTATTGTGTTGTGTTAATATTTTCACACTACTTAGCTCTCATTAAAATGTACTTTGCTGAATTTAATATGCGACTTCAAATGACACAACGTATTAAGTGCTTAATATACTAGAAATTATGAAACTATTATAGTCTAAGTAATATGAAATAATTAGAGTGAATTAAACTTTGGCAGCAGAATGAGGGAAAGGCTTCAAATTTTTTCTTTTGTGTTGGTGTGTCGTCCCCCTCCCTCCCTGCCCCCAGTCTTAAAATAGTTGAATGTGGTAATAGACCCTGAAAATAAACAACCAGAGTTAGGATTTTTAAATAATTAAAGCAGGAAAAAGCCTGGAGTGTCTGTATTTGAGCCTGTGATGGATTCTGAATCGGGGAAGCAGAAGGTCTGTTTGCTGTAGCTGATGGAGCTGTTCTTTCAGGCCAGTGGCAGAGCAGCTCGGAGGAGCTGATCACCAGAGCTCCAGCCTTGACAAGGCTTCTCCCCATATGCTATTTTCCTCTTGCATGCAAGGCTGTTTGTTTGGAGGCAAGCAGACGTGATGGCTCCCAGAGATGGAGCTGTGTCTGCTCTGGGTTTCACTGCCTCTGAGCTCAAAGTCCCCTTGACAGAGCAGCTCCCCACCCTTCCTGGGGAGGGGGGCACACAGCAGGCACCCCTGTGTTAAAATCTCAGGGCCTGGATGGAGCTTGGCCCCTCGTTTTGAGACGTGCTTCGAGCCATGGCGCTCGAGCTGGGGTTGAAGTGCTCTTTGCTCGCAGGCTGGGGACCGCCCCGGGGTGCGGGCGCTCAGGGGCCGGGAGATGCGCTCCGGTGGGTGCGCAGCACCGATCCAAAGCTCCTGGCCCCTCAGCTGCCGGCTTTCGGCAGGGTGTTCGCACCGGGGTGTGAATGTGTGCGTGGAGCGTGTGGGTCCGCGCTGCTATGGCATGGTGGGGACGCGCTCCATCGGTCCCAAACCCCCGCCGTTGACCCTGTGCGGAGCGGGGTCAGCTCGGATGCGGCTGTGTCTCTCCGTGCCTCTCCGGAGGACGCCAGGAGATGGCGTTCCCGGCGCCGCGCTGCTCCTCGCTGGAGTTCTCTGGTCTTTTGAGCGGAGGTTTTGTGCAACTTCCATGGAAACTACAAAAATTACCCCTTGGGAAAGCAAGTCCGGGCCTGGGGGGTGTCCGTCTGTGTGTCCGTCTGTGTGTGTGTGCAGGGGGAGCGTGTCAGCAGAGAGGCAGAGCTGGGCCATCGCCTCTGCGAGACATGGACCTGCAGCCGCGGGGCTGCCGAGTCCCCCTGAAGCAGCGGCTGTGGGGGGCAGGAGAGCAGAGGGCGAAAGAGGCACCTGCTGCCCCCCAGGCTTTAGGACAATGGGTGCTGTTGCCGCTCTGTGGGGTGGTGGCTACCTGTGAGTAAAAAGGTGCCTGTGGCAGGGGGTTGGAGCTCTGTGATCCTTGGGGATGCTTCCCACCCAGACCAGTCTGATTCTATGATACAGCACTAGAGGACTTGAGGGAAGAAAATGAGTGATGGGCGGATGTTGGTCCCATCAGTTCAGGGCTTGGAGCTCATGTGGCATGGTGCCATGGATGGGGGCAGTCCCCAGAGGCTCGTGTGTCCCTCACAGGTTTTCTCCTCACCCAGAGCCAGCCCCTTCATCACGGAGGGCACCCAGGAGCAATCTGTGCCTGGGGAACCTGTGCTGACTGTCCCCAGCTGGGATCATCTTGCCTGCTTGGAAATGCCTTCCTGCAGGATTTGCTCCATCACCTTCCCAGGGTGATGCTGGTGAGACCAACAGTTCTGTGCCACTCCAGATCCTCCTCCTTACCCAGACCAAAGCTGGGCATCATATTTGCTTTCTCTCAGTTGTCAGCATTGCTGTGACCTTTGGGAGATGATGGAGAGTAGCCACGCAGTGACACTGGCTGGTCCCTTGGGTGCTGCTTGCCTGGCTCCATGGATGTTTGGTGGCTGAAGTGGATCAGAAACCTACAAAAGATGTGCCTGAAATGCACCATGAGCTGTTGGCTGCCTTGGCAAATTCAGGCCCTTTCCTAGGGGAAAAATCCTGGCTACTTCAGGATCTGGCTGGCGGCAAGGGGCTGGGGCTGATGTGACCCCATGTCCTTGCCTGGCTGGAGGTTCCTCCAGCCCTCATCTTAAGTGCTTTGTGTAAATCAGTTTACTTCAATTAGCACAACAAAGCATATGGCTGTGTCCATCAGGTTTAATTCGTGCATGTTAGGGACAAGGGTGAACAGGCCAGTGAGGAGCTGTATGGAAACAGACTGGAGCCTCTACATGCAAAGAGGAAGGGGTTTAATTAAATTGATGGAGGTTTGGGTGCAAATGAGACTTTCAGCACTGTGTGGATGGGAGGAGGGTGTCCAGCAGGGCAGCTCTGCCTTGCTTACAAAATCGCTTGTTTATTTTCATGTAACAAAGTGAACTCTGTGGTTTTCTTGGAAACTTAAAACATATTTTCCACCCCCACCCCCCCTCTTTTTTTTGTGTTTTTTTGTTTTTAAGCTGAAAATTCTTTCCTTTGATCTCCTTCCTGACTCTTAATGAAGTTGTGGGATCTCACTTCCCGCATGGCTCCTGTTGTTTTCGCTTCGCGGCGGCGCGGGTGTGCGGGGCCAGCTCACCTCTCCCACGTGTTTCACACCTCCTAACACCAGCCCAGCTTCAAAGTGTGCTACAAACAGGAAAGGTCCACGTCTGCCTGCGTGGAGGCTGGGCTTCCATTGAAGTCCTCACGAGCTGAACGTGCACATCCAAAGGTATAATTTGACACTAACAAATTAATTTGCACTGTTCTGCTGTGGAGGAATTAAGTGGCGGTTGCCACAGTGCAGGCAGATTAACTGGGGAAGGGGTGGGTGTGCTGGAGAAGGGAGGTTTTTCCAGTCCATTGTGTATTGGAGGAGGCGATGGGATGCTGGTTCCCCAAAAGACTCATGCTGGGGGTCTGACTGCCTGGAGCTGCTTCTCTTGTGTTGCAATTAAATTAATTAGTAGCCTAGGAAAGGTGCAGTGGGCATGATGCATTGGGCAGCGCTTGCGTGCTGAGCTGCAGGAGCGTTGGTCCTGTTTTGGTGCTCTATGGTGGGGAGGATGGAAGCCCCCAAGGCCAGTTTGCCTCCATCCCCAGCCTGTCTTGGTGACAAGTTCCTCATCCCAACCCCATCCCCAATCACCACCAGTGAGCTCTGAAGGTCTCGGAGGATGTGAGCTCTCACACCCCATGGCAAAACACTCTTGGGAGAAGACAGGAGGACTTTTTTTTGGGAAGCCTTTGCTGCTCCTGGTTGAGCTACCCCCGCTCTGGAAGAAAGAGCAGCCTTCAGCTGCTAGGGCCGTTAATGTCACCTTTCAGAAGCACTGTGCCTGCGAAGGAACCTGCCAAGTATAGCACGTTTTAATTTGCTCTTTTCCCATGCATTCCTGGATTTATGGCTTGGTTTGGTCTGGTTACTGCTTGCTGTATAGATCTAAAGCTCCCTCCAGAGGGTCACTCCACGCCATAAGCTTTGCGGGTTCCCTCTAGGAAGCTGATGTGGTATTCCCTGAAAAGCATCTACCTAAACAGGGGGGGTTATATTTGGGTTTGCAGAAGTTTGAGCATTGAAAGCTGGCAAGGAGATTTATCTATCTGGTGGTTACATCTAACAGGCTTCTGTCTGAATACAGATACATTACTTCTATTCTCTGCTCACCTTTAAATACTTAGTTATTTTTAGGTGCTGTGGATTTGGGAGCATGTTAATTGTGTAAAAATGAAGAAATATGAAAAAAAGAGAGTAGGAAAAAAAAGAGCAACTTGGGGAAAACATGTTTTCAGGGATGCCCACACCAGGTTGAGAAATACATTTGCAGCTACTTGCCATCTGCAGCGACTTGTCCAAAGGAAACATTACCAGTCGGTCCAGGTTTGGCTGCATAATTGCAATAAAGCACTGCAAGGGCATCCAGAATAGCACAGCCCTGGAACTACTTCTAGGATTAGGTCCTACTCCCTTGAAAAATAAACCTTGGCAAAAGCTCAGTTTCTCCCTAATAAAAATTCCGTTTTCACAGCTCTAATCAAGTTTTCCAGAGCTGTGGTCCAAATTAGAAACTGCATGCAGGATATCTGACCCAGGAGAAACAAGATGGAGCTTTTAATTTAAAGCAGTGCCAGGGCTGGAAATTTCCAAAGTTCTCAGTGGCTTACCTATGGCAAAGCTGTGGGGTATGTCCTGATGGCAGAACTCCATCAGATCCAAACTCCTGGTCCCTGCTCACAGGTTGGAGAGTCTCCTTTGGGGGAATTCTTCCAGAAAATGGCATCTCTCTTCACCAGCTTGCAGGATTCCTTAGGATTCCTCCTTGCTGGCAGCGTCAGGGCATCGCTGGGTGGTGACTGTGCATGCATGGTCCCACTTTCCAACACCTTCCCCAAAATACAGTGTATTTCTGCCTTTACAGGAGGGAGACTTCAGAAACGGGGGGCTGTCCCCAGGAGGGTTACAAGGACCAGGGTTGTACACATCACCCTGAGTTCAGTGCTAAGTTGAGAACTGCTCATCAAGTGAAAGGAAAGGCAGTTGTAGCTTTAATCATTTAAATTGCCTTCTCCCATTGTTTTTCCAGCCATAGATCCAAATGTCCACCAGCAGCTTTCACCCCAAAGGTATTCTTCTCCTTGTGTGATAAACGCTCAGCTTGCAATATTTGGAAAACAATGAACCTATCGGTGTCTGGAAGAGAGATGCTCTGGTTTCACATAACCATGGGATAAATCCCTGCTTGTTCTGTTAAACAGAGCACAGGATTCAAGGGATATATGTTTATTTTTGAAATGCAAATGCAGGAGTGAACCCTGCAGCGTGGATCACGGATGAACTTGGCCATCAGTAAACGACAGCGGAGTCTGCAGGAGAAAGGAGGAAACCACAGCCCACAGTTCATCTTTGTATCTCAGCCTGGCTGGGCTAAAAGATGTAGGGGAAACATAAAAACCCCAGGCAAGATCATTGCTTAAAAGCTCACGTGGGCTCCTAATTGTGGAAACATGTTGAATTATGTGATACGATGTGGTTACATAACACCTTTTATGAAACTCTTGGCATGAAAACAATGCATAAAAATAACAGATGTGGCAAATCACAACCACGTTCTGAAACCCTTCTGTGGTTCAGCTTAGTGAAAACAATGGACTTGACTTAAATTGGGATATTTTTTTTTTTCTTATCAACCCAAAAAAAAATGTCTGGGAGTGAGGAAGTATTGGGAAGAGGGGTGAAAAGGCTTGGGGTGCCAATGGAGTTCCTCCCAGAAATGTGCTGGCAGCTGTGAACCCCATAGCAGTGCAGCAAAGGGCATGGGAGGGGATGCAGGGTCAAGCCCTGCTTGTCTGACTCTTGCTGCCTTCAGTGAGACTGTCCTCATAAGGAAGGGAAGCAAGATGTGGTCCTGAGATGTGTCCCAAGGGAATGATAATAAACCCACACCTTGATTAACAACAGGGCATGCAGCTGTCTTCCCAGGACCAACACCTCAGCAAAACCTAAAAGGATGCCCGAGATGAGCTGCAAATGCACGAGGACTTCCACAAGGGACTATCCAGGTGGGTACCTGCCTGTACCCTGGAGCCTTTGGCTGGCATGACTTTTCCAGGGTATGGGCACACAAGGGATGGGTTTGCAGTGCTCCACAGGAGAGGGCTTGGGCATTGGGAATGCAGCTTTTCCATGCTTTTGTGGAGCTGTGCTGCTGGTAACAGGCTTTGCTGCTCACAGCCTGTAATCAGAGCAGCATCTGCACACGAGTGAACGCGCTGTAACTCCACTGGCTGATAAAGAGGAACAGGCTCCAATTAAACAATTTACTCCTGTTTGCTGTGGTACACGGTGTCCTGAACATGGGCAGTCTGCAGATCTGGGCACCTAAAACCAGAGCTTCAAACAGTGAGGCAATGCCACGCTGCTGCTGTGCGTGGATGTTGCTGGGGGTTGTTTGATTTCTCTTTATTATGTATTATTTCTCTTTATTTCTGTATTATTATTATTTTTAAATCCCCTTTCTGGCTACTAGTGTTTTATGCAGTTTCTGTATCGGTCAGTGTACGGGACCATCCCTGGTACAACAGCTCCACGATAACCCTGCTTCTCAGAACTGAGTTTGGTTAAGCCTGGTTTGTAATGTCCAGTTAATTCATTGTTACAGGGAGCCCAGACATGAGCATGGGACTGACTGCTTGGTAGTTTCTGAGAGATTTGGCTAAGAGGTGCCAATTATTTCTTGGTATCACTTTAAATGGGTGGAAGAACATCCTTAATGAGAAAAGGAGAAACCGTTTTAATAGCCCATTTTTATTAGTAGAGAAAGCAAAGACCTTTCAGTTAAACTCCAACTTTGAAAAGAAAAGCTTCAACTGTAAGAGAGAACTTACTGCTCTGGAAGTGTTTGCTGGGTGGAGGCATCAACTGAAAGGATCTTGTGCAACTCAGGTTTTTAGGTCTAATACTAGATTCACCCATTTATTCCTTTACTTTGCCACAGGGAAAGCACTGAGGAATGCTAAGGAAATGACTGATTTTTGGACTAGAGTCTTCCAGGATGAGCCCCTGACATTCCAGTCTCTAATATCTGTCTGGAGAGCTGATATTTCTGTAGCTCTTCCCATCCTCCAAGCCCTCTGTAAGCGTTAAGTGTTTTTGCATCCAGCAAATGGAACAATAACGGAGGACTTAATTTTCCCATCTGTCAACCAGTCCTGAACAAACTGTACATCTTTCCCTTTAGTGAGAAGTCTTAGGTAAATTAAAAGCTTTAGTGTTCATGTAACAGAGGTTCTGAAATTCTGTCATCACATTTCTGGCTGAATTTATTTTTTTTTTATAAAAAGATTTGGGTTCCTAACTGGGAGATGGTGTGCCTGCCTCTGGATAACCTTGGCTTACACTGTGCCGAGGTTATGTACATCACAGTTGAAGGCAGTGTTTTGGGGGAGCTGATGCTGTATGCTAAGGATGTTTAGGGGTGTCCATATGGGAAAACTGCAACTTGGGGGCTTCAGAGAGATTGCTCTGCTGCTGTGAATCTCCAGGGCTGTGAGCGTGGGGAGATGCTGTGCTCTGCTCTGAGGATGGCTGAGCGCAGGCTGGGCTTTGCTGTTTCCCAGCCTGCTGGGCACCATAGGGTATAGCACTCTTTGTCTTGGGCTTGACCCTCCCAGGCGGTACTCCAGTGAACACTGCTACTGACTCCAGTGGGCCTCTGTGTGTGAGCATATGTTGTTTAAAAAGGTGTTGGTGGGCTCTGGCACTTGCAGGACTTGTCGGTGTTCACTGCCTGTGTCGTCCTGCATCTGGAACAGTTTGTAACAGAAGAGGTGCTTTCGGGTGCAGGCTTCTCCCTTCTCTTACACACGTGAAAGCTTTGGGCTTGCTTCCCCATAGATGTTGTCTGTCCTCCCCCTTGCTGTTGCCCCAGTGTGACCCAGCTGGCAGGCTCAGATAAGGGCTGAGGGGGGAGATAAGAAGCCCTTTTCCTTCTCTTCCCTCAGCTGGAGCACTGTAAAGCAGCGCAGCTCCACATTTGAAACCTCACAAGCTTTGTTAAATACATGGGCAAGTGGCTCCAAAATTAAACAGGTTGTCCCCCACTCCCCCTGGGAAGATAGCTTCATCAAGCACAAATCTTTGGTGAGAGAAGTGAAATGAGGAAAAGAAATTAGAACCAGGTTCCCCTTCTCCTCAGAACCCTACCATGTCTCTTCGGAAGCCACCCTTGAAGCTCCAGGAGAGCTTTGCCTTGAGCAAACCCTATTATGTGATGCAGCAGGGACACACCCTGAGGAGACAGGTAGGAATTTGTCTCTGGAGTTATTTCTGCTGGAAAACAAAAGCTTTCTGTGGTAGTCTGGAACCAGTGCCAGTTAAAGGGTATGAACTCTTTATACCGTGTGCCACTGTGGAACGTTACTAGCAAGGTTTGTACAAGCCATCAGTAGTTTTTCCCACCCTTCTTAACTGGGCAAGCTGAGCGTAATGCGGTGATGTGGTCCAGAAACTTGAGAAAATGGGGCAAAGAAAGCAGTTTTTCTTGTCAGCTTCTCCCTCAGCAGTGGGTTTTCAGAGTGAGGTCTGTGGATGCAGCAGTGCATCCGTAACGGGACTTTAAATAGCTGCCCTAGGAAACCCTGGCAGGGCTCTGGCAGGAATCCTCTGGGCTTTGCAGCTAGTGTGCTTTCTGCTGCAACATGTGCTGCCTTACAAAGGAGGCGTGATAGCTTCATCGCACCAGTGATAATGAAGTGGAAGAGGACATAAAGAAGCAGCTATTGACTGCCTTGGGTCTTCCCTACTCGGAGCCTCGGCGTCAGAAGCTGCTGCCGCCGCGATTCCAGCGCCGGTATCCATAGCACGAGCTTTAGAGAGGATCAGGTTCAAGTATTTGTGCTGGGTTGTGCTGTCTACTCGCTAGCTCGTGCTGCCAGCAGAGCTGCAGAGGGGATAAATTATGATGTCAAAACAGAGAGATGTTGTCACACAACCATCTCCCCTTCTGGGGTCAAGGTTCTGCTTTATAGCTTGGAAACCCATTAGTCCGTTTGAAAGCATATGGCCAAGAACGGACACAAAAAAAAACCTCCAAGTCTTGTGTGTTTGGGTCAGAGCTACAGACAAAAGGCTCTTTGTGCTGAGAGCTGACAATGACAAATAAAGAGGAACCTGTTGATCTAGGAGAGAAATGGAGGATTACGAAAAGATCACATGGTGAGAAAAAGACCTTGGCTGTTTGTCTGGATGTCAGTCTCGCCTGTCATTAAAATGCTTTCTGCAGCTGCGGCGTGTTTGTTAATAGAAATGCGCTCTCCTGCTCACGTTGGGTTGGTTTGGGGTGTTTTTTTTCCCTGTGACATACTACCTGTGCCCAAATGTGCCACCTTTGCGAGGCCGTGTCAGAGAGGTGAGAGGCTCCGAACTGGATGCTCGCCACGTGTTAGGCATTACACATGATAATTAATGTTTGCAAGTAGCTCTGGGAGCTCTAGAAACAGCAAAGGCTAAGAAATAGTGTCCATCCAACCACTGTGCATAAATACAGGACACAAAGAAAACCCAATAACAAACCCCCTATAACTCAACCAAGTTCTTGGAAGTAACCCAAAAGCTATGTCTAATGCTAATAATAAGCATATTTCCCAGAGGTAACATTTGATTTCTATCCAAAAACCCAAACATATTTGAAGCTCTGTCTGAATGCTGTTGTACAGCAGATTAACTGGGACAGTTTAATCTGTGAATAACTTTGTAAAGCCTTCAGCCAGATCTGGAGAAAGAGCAATGGGCTTGACAAGTTAAAAAAAAAAACCCACTTTGCAGATAATATAGGGGTTGTGGGTTTTTTTTTTTGAGGTAAGTCTGGAGAAAATAAAGAAAGGCTTTGGTTTTGTGGCACGCACATCTGGCAGGCGTGTATTTCTGATTTGGTGTGCAGAGAACACGCGGAACAGAAATATTTCTATTGAACATTGATGGGCTGCCTAAAATGACCTCCAGAGTCTATGAAGTGCACCATAGATTTTTTTTTAAAAAAAAAAAATCTATTATAGACCATTATGTTCTGGAATGTGTCCGAGTCCATTGCTGGAGAGAGTGTGTGCAACTCTGTATTTGCTGTAGTGAAGGAGACCTGTGGAAATGGGTTTAATTTGGAATAAAGGGGGTGGTGTGGTGGGTAAATAATAACAGAATGCTGCTTCTCTGGTCTTATTTACCTTTGCAGCTGAGGAGACTGCGAGGGCGACTGGGAAATGAAACACAAAGGGAAAGGTCCCTTGCTGTTCTTTAAGCACTGGTTGGAAATCAATGCTGATAATGCACTTGGAAGGACTGTCTCGCTTACTGGTTTGCAGTAAATTGCTGGGCTGTGCTTCCCAGCCATAACGTGGTTGTCGTGTTGGTGCCAGTAAAAATGTACTTTTTTAAAAAAAAGAATAATTTAAAAAGACTAATTAAAAAAGGTAAAAATGAAGCAAGCAGTTCCTCGGGAGCCGCGTTTGGATAGTTTAGTCTGGGCTGTGCTGAATTCTATACATTGATGGAGAAATATCTAAGGCTGCTGCGTATCTCTCAGGGTGGCACAGTGTGTTTCTTGGTGGCCTACCCCAAAGACACAACAAGCTGTACTTAAATACACAGCAGAGGTATTTTCTAACAGCCTGGCACAGCAGAGGTATTTTCTAACCACCGTGCTCTCTCTCTCTTCTCCCTTTGCTGTCTTGCTTTTTCGCCCCTGGTAGTGACAAACTCCCAGTGACTTCAGCGCTGCTGGATTAGTCTTAGGGCCCAATTATCCTCATTAAAAGTATAAACTAATAATTCGTAGTTCAAAGTAGGTTTGCTGTGGACAGCACCACTGGGGATTTAGTGCATGAAACTGGAGTTGGTGCTTAGGTTTTCTTTTAATAATACTGTTTTTAACTGGAGGCAGATGCTTTGGGAGGATAATTTTATGGGTAAATATGATCTTTATTAATGTTTTCTTTGTTAATTCATTGATGTTAGTCAAGAGCTTTGAAGATGAAAGCGCAGTACGCAATAAATATTAAGATTATTCCAACTTATTTTAATGTGGCCAGCATTCCAGCTCCATCCTCTCTCACCCAAGAATCTCCAAGTACTTTCCAAATGTTAATTAATCTCCCCTCAACAGTCCAGGGAGATACCTGTTGTTATCACCCCTGTTTCACAAAGGAGTTGTTCTGAGTACCTTTTACCCCTTGTGACTTGGTCAGAACCAGGTAATATGGCAGGAGTCTGCTTGGGAGCCATCCAAAAATTCCCGACTCCCGTTCTTGCTGCTAGACAGCATTCCCTTCTGGGGAGTGGGGTGTGACGCTCACCTGCCTTCGTCACGTGCTTTTATTGGTCTCTCTTAAAATAAAACAACAACAGAAAAATAGGTGACCATAACATACAGTACCCAGGGGAGCTGAGGAAATAAACCTCATAAAAATCTGTATTATCACTGTTATTAATGGTAGGTAGTGGGCAAGGGTGGATTTTTTTTAGTATCTTTTAATGTGTGAGAGTAAATCTTATCTGGGTGCTGTTTTAGAGACAGAGTCTTATAACCTGTACTCAGAAGAGTATTAAAATGGAAATGATTTCTCAAATGCAGCACAGGTGAGGGTATGTTGTGGTGGGGAGCGTGAGAGCTCAGCATGAAAGGTCTGAGCGTGTGCTGTGGCTGAAACTTCTCCTAAAACACTCTCCCCAAAACAGAGGCTGAGCTAATGACGAGATGAGAGGCCCATTTAGAGACATCATGACTCCAGCAATCCATGAGAACAATGCAAAGTTCAAAAATAGCAGTATCGACTGGTGGAAAAACAACATACATATAATTTTCAGGTAATTACTATGGTATAATTAGCTCTGTTGTCTTCATATGAGCCATCTGAAATGAACTCTGCTTGCTGCTGGAACTAGGCTCTATTTACAGTTTTCCCATGACTAAAGTGATTGTATAGAAGTAGCATTAGGTAAAAAATAGAGCTGTGAGCCTGTCAAGCCAGCAGGCACAGCCAGGCTACTGGTGTTTTATCCAGCATCCTGTCTGTCTCTGCTCTGAGCCACTTTAGGCAAGATGAGAGCTGGAGAACTGGAGAAGACAAGTATAATTTACTCCTCTATCATCTGCATTACTTCCATGTGTAGTGACCTCCTCCTATACCACGTATGCTACTCCATTGTGTGGTCCATAAGAGACAGGGTGGAGGAAGAAGACTTGAACTGTAAGAGGCCTTTCTCTTTCCCCAGATCGTTGTGGCTGATCCTCTGTGCAAAACTGTTGTAAATCAGGATTGTATGGAAATGTTCTATGTTGCACATGCTGTATGAGCACAGGAAGAGGGGGAATAGCATCATAGGAAGGATTTAATCTCAATCAAATTCCTGGAAAATGTAGCACCTTGATTATTTATGCTTTTGCCGCAGAACTTTGCTTATTAGGAATTATTTAGTATTGTAGAAAGTAACTTCTTAAGCACCAGGATCTTGCAGTCTTACAAAAAGTCACTATTAATTGGAATGAAAGAGTTCCTCACAGTTTAAACCTGGTTTTGTTAAGGCTGTCAGTGAACAGCTTAATTATGAGTTTGCCTCACCTCTCTGAAGGTATTTCAGAACAGATGCAGCTTTCTGTAAGATTCTGTCCTCGTGTTTGAATAGTTCCCAGGTAATTTTAAGCTTCTGAAGTATCTGACACTGGAGGTATTACTTGGTTGTGATACGGCACCGTGCAGTTCATGGCTTACTATGGATGGGTGATGACCTCTTGCTGTTTACTTTCTACTCATACTGCACCCACATGTTACGAAAATGGGTGCTGGCAAAAAAAAAATCCCAATTGTGATTCAGTGAAGTGGCATTTTGTTGACATACACAAAAAAATTGCATTCCACTCAGGCAAAGGAAATGCTTTTGCAAGTGTAGATGAGTATCTCAGGAATGACCATTTCTGGGAGGAACAACCCCCCCCCCCCTCCCGATTCTAACTTAATTTAAAAAAATAAAACCAAATATATGCCAGAGAAAAGCAAACAAAGGTGCTTACAGAACTAGTTTGGTTCAGTTCTCCTGGGATGAAAGTTAAATAAATTAATTTAGCTAAATTAAACGAAGCGCTGCAAGGCCGGTAGGATGCTGTTACCTTCTCAGGACAGACTGCCTGGAACATGGATGCCTCAATGTTTCAATGCACAGAGCAGCGGCCTATGACATGAGGCTCCTCTAGCTGAGTTTTGCTGTTGAGACTACTGCTGTCGTTTATATCATTAACCAAGGCTGTAGGAGTGTATTTTACATGAAACTTCTGTGGCTGGTTCGGAGGGAACTCGGGCACTTTGCCTCTCCTGCACCTCTGCTCTCTGAAGGGGCAGAAAGCAAACCATCGCTGGGGTCTGTGGCCTGTGCATGGGGCGGTTGGGTGGCTGCCGCAGGCTGATCCCTGTGGGAGACAAGTGGGAGACCTCATTTTGTTCATCCTCACCTTAAAACTTAAGTCTCCGTTTAGGAAGAGAGTGCTACTTCATTTGACACAGTCCAAATATGGACCAGCTTAACTATGAAGGACAGGCCTTAAGAACATTAGCAGAGCGCTAGGAGCAAGCACATATCATCCATTGATATTGGAGCGGAAAAAGCTAAGCAAATAATTTTAAAGAATGGGCTAATTGTTGTGCCTTACTACCATTGTCTTGCAGCTGTAAGGCTTTGTGTAGCAGTGAAGTAAACAGGGAGCTGAGCTTGACTTGGGAGTGTGTAGTTCCAGGCAGGAAATACAATATACAGGGCATTCAAATAGCAGGGCGTGCAGAGAAAAATTGTAATGATTTGTAAAAAAAAATTGCAGTGGGGAAAGAGTTTGTATGGTGGCCACGGTAGGCTCTGAGTACCTGGGTGCTGTGAACTGCACTTGTGTGCAGCAATAAAGCAAGCTGATATTTAAGAACTGCAAAAACAGGAAATACGCAAATGAAGCTGGGATGTGTCAGGCTGTAATGCTGCATGTGTAATTAAAGATTATAGTAACTCATTTACATGTGCTTTCCATACTGCAATAACATTGTTATATCAGGAGATCTAAGGGATATAAAAGAGGTGACATTAACAAAATGGGCCAGTATCTTTTCCTCATTTAGGGTTTTAGGTGATTAACAGCCCCCCCCCCCCTTTGTAAGTTGTAGTAACATGGGCAGCAAAGATGTAATCAACCTTCCTCTTTGTATGCATTAGCCCTTGTTTTGGGCCAAGTTTGAGAGCTGGTGGTAACACAGTATAATATAATTTAATATAATATTGCACTTGGATGTGAATTTAGGGGGAGGAGTGTGTACCAGCCAAGCCTCAGTCACTCAGTGCTGCTGACCGTACTACACAGCCTGTTGCTTGCAGAGACCAAAACGGACTGATTTTATCTGATTTACTGGCTACTCCATTTTCTTCACAGACAGCTAAATAACTGTAACTAAAATGTACCTCTCTGGGGTTTTTTTTTCCCCCACAGAAAAGGCTATTTCAGCAGCACATCTACATTTTTTTTTAATGCCTTCAATAATCTCAGAAACAAAAGATGTTTTTAATGGCTTGGTCATGTTTTCTATCAAGAAATGGTGTAATCGAGAACCTATCTTTAAAAACATTTAAAAATTATATTCAGGGTGGAAAATGCCCCCCAATTACTTCTGAGCAAAGAGTAAGTCTGACTATTAGATGAAGAAGAAGTCTTAGAGACTTGGACTAATGAAAACAACATGTTAGTAGGGGAAAAAAAATGCATATCTGTTTTAAAAATGTTATTGTGTCTGAACATGGTTTTAAGCAAGTGAGTTATGTGACATGATACATTTTTGGGGAGGTTACTGAATAGGAAAATAGAAGAAACGAGAATGGACGTTAGATTCTGGAAGTAATTTATTTTACTGCAGCACGAGCTTTTGAAAATTAGGATTTGAAAAATACCAAAACTTTAAATGGTTGAGGAAAGCACCAGTCTTGATTTTTCTCTCTCTCCTTTCCCTCCCTTCAAAAAAAAAAAAAAGTTAAAGGAAAAAATATTGTTGTTTTAGGTCAGAAACTGAGGTGGCTGACAAGAAGAAAACTATGTTGGAGGTGTTCTTATCTGCTCCAGTTGCACCCCGGGTTGCATTACTTGATGGGCACGTCCTTTGGAAATGAAGACAGGAGCGTGGCAGATCTGAGTGTTGCCATCGCTAGCAGAGCTGCAGCAACTGAGAGCACCTCTGGAAATGACTGTGTGTTGACAAAGTCTTTTCTCTGCAAAGAAACTACTGTCCAAGTCTCAGGAGCAGGGAGGAACCAAATTTCATTCCATGTAAATAATGGTCTATGAAGAAAAGCACGGATTGCTTTACACATTAAGTTCCTTCTTCATGCTAAAGTATACACCATGTCAGAAAAAGAAGTGACTACTAGAAGTCCAAACTGAAAAATAAAGGGCTTGTACTTGTTTTGTCTGTAAAAATATTTATTTAGGCTGAAGCATTTTGACTTGAATATTCTGTTTCCTCTTAGTTTGCTTTCTTATTTTAATGTATCTGAAGACATTCTCAGCCTGTTTTATTTAAAGCACGGTTTAAAGAGGACACTATGGTTTATGGCCATGTGTCAGGTTTGATAGTGTTATGCCATGATTTAGCAAAGCACTTAAGCACATGTCCACATCCCACTGAATTTGGAAGGAAGTGAAGAAGCAAAGGAAAAACGGTTTGCTGCGCAGCAAGCATCTTTTGGGGGGGGGG
>VZTU01016241.1:19871-78777 GCA_013400835.1 Zapornia atra
CGGCTCCTAACGAGCGCCCTCGCCGCCCGGCGCGGGGAGGGAGGGGGGGGACACACCGCTGGGGGAGCCCCGCTTGCCTCGTCCCGCTCACCACCCCCCGGTAAATAAAGGCCATAACAATCAGATGCTGAGGAGTTCTGAAATGTTAATCTTAAGGCTGTCCCTGTCATCCTGTGAAACGCATCGCAGCCGGGTGCTCAGGAGCACCCTCGAGCGAAGTTAGAGCTTCCTGAGTGGGTGAAGCGGGGGTGGGGTGGGCGGTGGGTGTCCCGCTCGGTTTCGAGGCGGGCGTGAGTTAAGTGGGACCCTGCCCGGGATGGAGGAGAAGGGGCAACTCCAAATAGTGTGTCCCATCAGGTATTTTGAGGAACAGTAGTGGTGGAATAACGGGTGGTGGGGTATCCACACTGCACTGAAGCCTCCCCCAATCCAACCAAAAAGCTCTCTAGAACCTTCCCAATCACTTTGGCAGAGCGTGTGGGGGTCCAGACTCTGCCTTATGCACCAAACGGTGTCTTCAAAAGTTTGAGAATATCATTGCTGTTGTCGCAGGTTCATTATTCATCGGGACGGCTTCCCTCTTGAACTTGAAAGTCAATACACTGAAAGACACAAATCAGAAATACATTAAATGATTAATGTAAAATACAGGACGTGTAAAGCATGGCTAGGGAAACATTTTGCGGTCCTGTAGGGTTTTTGTAGGTCTCCAGTTTCTGTGTAGCAAAGGTTTCTTGCACTTTCGTTTTTAGATGCTTTAAGAGCTGTCAGGATGTAAATAAATATAAAATCTCTTGCATGTTCCAGCTTTTTGAGGTCTGTGCCTGCCAGGTCGGGACAAACAGATCCTCAGATTCTCCTTTAAATTCTCTGCTGCTTTTGGAGGTATCTTGCAAGTATATTGCTTAAGCTGAGTTGCTTTATAAAAAAATTGTTTTCCTTTTTTTTCCCAAATTATGCTTCCCACATAACAAGATAAAGGGTCGAGATGTGATTCTGGTGTTAAACATTTGTTAATCTTAGCATGGCAAGTGGATATACTGTGTTTTACTAAGTAGTGACTCTTAAAGAGGGCACAGAAGCCAGCTTGGGTTTATGTGATGCCTTTACAAACAAGAGTGACTCAAACAGAGTGAAAAGAGGCAAGAGCTAAGGAATAAAGTTGTTCTTTTTGATGCCTGTTAAGATGGCAGGGTGACGGTCAAGGAACAGTGCTGAGAGGTATGATTTTACTAGGAAAATTGACAATTTATTGATCTTAGGAGCTCTGAAACCTGAAGCCTGTCATCCATCGCAGAGCTGCTGGGCTCTGGGTACGTATCGGTGTACGTATTGGTCTGCGTGAGTGTGGAGGCCTCTCCTCTTTCTCTGCAGCTTTACAGGTGGAGCTTTCATACAAGTATATTTTGTGTCAGCTTGTCATCCCGGACTTCTTTATCGATCCCTTTCTGAAACCTGCTTCTTGAGAACCAGTTGAGAGAAATGCCGTCTTTTTTAAAGTACTGTTGTAACCTCGGGGACCTGAAGGGTAAATGTCACGCTGACTAGTTTATTTTCCATTTCACTTCACTGCTCAGGATGTGCAGTGGTACTCACAGGCTGGTGCTGTAGGATGGCAGTAGTGCTGCATTTGGTGAAAAGTTTTCTGGGTTGGTTTTTTTTTTTGGCCTGTCAGTTTGCATAAGAAAAGAGAAATAGTTACTTCCTAAGTTCATGCTCTGAAGATTTCGATGCATATTTTTTTCCTCCTGAGTGTACAAAGAAGAAGAGGTGTGTGGGTGTGTCCTGTGTCAGGAAGGAGAGGGAAAGACGGGAAGGGGTATGAAATTTCTGCTTAGATTTGTAGCTGTCACATAGCAGCTTTTCAAGAGGAGTACAGCTCAGTTATTAGGTACTGGATGAGGTGAGTGCTCCTTGGAAAAACATGGCTAATGGAGAAAGCCGTTTTATCATAGTTGGGTGCAGTGGGTATTTTTAAGCAGGAGTACAGCCTCAGAAAGCTTTTAAATTCTGTTCTTTTTTTGCAAGTTGAAAGGAGACGTAACTGAGGGAGGGTTTGTGATTAAAGCTCTGCTATTTGAAGAATGAACAGTGAATTCCTTTCATTATTTTAGTTTTCTTAGGTAAAATATTTTCACATTTCTCCTCTGATTAATTAGCAGATGGCATTGATTACAGATTAGTGAACTTTCAAAACTAAAATCAAATGTAATAGTTGCACAGTAACTAACTTGTCTTGCCCAATAAAGTTTGTCAGAAAAAATGTAGTCAAGTTTCTAAAACTTTCTTGCCTTCCTGTGTACAGAACTGTGGGGTTACCTGTGGGTAAATTGGGGAATGTGATGCGATACGTAACTGTGGGGTTACATGTGTAAATTGGGGAATGTGATATGATGAGTGGTATTGCCAAATGCACAAAGTAAAATTAAAGTTCTTGCTTCCTCCAGAAAAACAGTGGTTGTTCTTACCTGCCACAATTTTTTATAGAGTTCTAATTATGAAATAGCATTTTCTGCCCTGTTTGAGAATGTTTGTCTTGGGGGGGGAGGGGGAGGATATAATAAATTAGATAAGAGCAAACATACTTTGCAAATCCCAGGCTTGTAAAGTCACTGAATTCTTTGGTATTGTCAGAGGTTTGGAGGAATTGAACCAGTATGTTTTGATTTCTGTTGATGAAACAAGGTAACTGAAAAGTCTGTTCTTCAGTGCATCACCTCCCTAACTCTATAAGCTGAAGCGTGTGTGAATTTCCCTGATCTTAATTACTATTCCTGTATAATTGCATACAGACTCTAATTTATCTCAAGGTAAGCTATTTAAAGCTCTTTCTAATTGGAAGGAGTATACTTGAGTGATTAAATCTTTCCTTCAATATTTCTTACATCTCTTTAAATTGGTTATTAGATTGTTGTGATCTTTGCCTTCTACTCAAGCCTTTTGGAAATCATTACACAGTTTGCAATAATCAATTCAATTATACATGGATCAAAGAATGAAAAAGAAAAGCTTATGTTCTAGTATTGTCATTCTTGATACTGTCCTAAGAAGCTGGTTTGGAAAGCACATGCTGGGAGGTTTTCTCCTTTGTTCTCTCTCCTTTTAAGAAAGTGCCTTTGGGGATTGAAGAGATCCCTGGTGTGTTTCTTGTTAGACACAATTTATATTTAAAAAAAAAAAAAGTGAGCCAAGAGTTTGAATGAAAATTCATAATAGCATTTCCACACAATGGTGGTGAAAATAAACCATTTAAAAATACTCAGTTGGGAAATACCCCTCCCCTAAATACAGCGAAGCAGGGTTTTTTTTGTGGAGGAGAGGCTAGTAGCGCGGCTTCCAGGTGGTGTCGGTAATAGTGACAAATGGATCTCTGCTATGGAAATGCAGTTGGGCTAAATTGCATCGTCAGTGCTAATAAGCGTGAGCTACCTATTTCAGTCTTCAATTAGAATTTTACTCTTCTGTATTATGAGCTATTTTTGCTTAATCCTTTTATAAGTTGCTGGGGTTGCGTGTTTCTGTGATTGAAGTCAGTATAATCCACTTTTCATTGTTATCAGAGTCCATGGATTACGTTATTTTCATGCCTGTAATTTGGTGCGTGTCAGTATAATTGTGTTTTTAACCATATTTTGGCCTAGGTATCTTTTTTTGAGCTTTTGGTCTTTGACACTGAAATTAGAGATATCACATGAATTAAATTGGCAGCTGTGCATCACTGCTTAACCATCAGAGCCTCAATCCATAATGCTTATTTCTTGCAAATAAAAACCAGATTGCAGTTTGTGTACATGTCAACAAAGTGTCAGCACACTTCTAGTGTAGACTCCTCCCAAACTTGAGGGGCCACCGTGGGAGTCCTGGTAGGCCTGAGCAACTCTTACTCATTGCCACTTGTGGGAAGGAAGGTATCCCAACTGATAGTTCATAGGAGTTATTTTAATGGCTTTACACTCATTTCTCTTTTGGATATGCAGGTATTTAGAAATCACAGTTGAAAGGCTTAGAAGCTAAGAAGTGGGCGGAAGATGCATCTTACTTATCTTTACTCCATTTGAATAGGAGAAAAGTGTTGTTGTGGGGAGGGGAAGGGCTTGGTTCTGCTTGGCCATTGACAAGAGTGTTTACGGAGCAGACGCACAAGACATTTAAAAGCATCCCGTGGAGCAGGGTGTAGAAAGTTAAGATATCTTCAGATACTGAAGTTATTTATAGGGATGCAGGTGACTGGTATGGTTTATACTCTGACCTGCACTCATATAGAGCGCAAAGATAAGTGCGGACTTGTCACTAATGTGTTTGGCACGGTGGGTTTTAGTTCCTGTAATCCATTCTCGTAAAAGTCAACATCTGATCATTTTTCTCTTTAGTGCCATTATAGTGAAAAACAAAACAGAACTTCCAAACACTTGAGACTCAAGTGCTCCCTGTAATTGTTCTGAGATACCCCCAGCCTTCTCTGATCCGCCAAGTGCCAAGCTGCTGTGTTTCTCTGAAGCATGTCTTGTAATCCCTGCTGATTGTAGTATTGCTCCTGAGCCAGTGCTGAGCTGGATAGTGGACTCCATCGGCCTGGGGTTCATTGGTCTCTGCTGAAACTGGAAGTACTACTCCCCTTCATGATGTGAAACAGTGTTTAGAAAGGGTTACTTTGTGAGGCCCTGGGATCACCCAGTGTCCCAGAGGATTTGTGGCTGGGAAATGGCTTGGATCTCTCACAGATCTTCTCTTACATGGCAATACTGGTGTTTGGCCCTTTGGCTCCGTAAGGAAAGAATTGCACAAACCTGAAGTTGTCTTAAGAAATGTCTCTTTACTATTGCTGCTGCTCTTCCTCTTCAGAAACTTTTGCTTTGACGAAAAAATGTTGCAGGTGCCCTTCTAATGGAAGACTGCTTTATCACCCTCCATAAAAACGTAAGAAAAGCCTTCTGAAAGCCCTGATTTCAGTCAAGAATGCAAACAGGGATTTTACATAAAAAAACCTGTCAGTGTATACCTCGCATGTCTTTGCAGTCCAGAATCCTTGTGCTTTCCCTGTAAGTAGGAACTTCATCTCTAGTGAACACACAAATGTGCCTGCAAGAATCACAGAGAAATGTCTGCCGTGTTTTTAAGGGGGAGAAATGTTTTGTTTGGGTGACTTCTGTGACACATGCTTGGGCAGCTGAATCTTCTTGATCAAGCTCAGGTATTGTCTCATTGCTGCGTCACTCTTCTAGTTCTGTGTAGATCAATAAATGCTAGGAGTGTTGGTTTGGGCTTTTTAAGATGAAGATGATAGGATTTTGTGATGCAAAAATTGCGTGTAGTAACTTCGGTGGTAGCCTGTTCATGAAAATAAATGCCTTTGTTGGAAGTAGATTTTTCTAGTTAAAGGGGGGTAGTGGTGAGAAGAATAAAGGACCTCTGGTACCTTACCAAAAAAATGCTTATTTCTGTAATTTTACTCAGTGCTATCAAAGCCATTTTGAACAACTAGTCTGCCATAAAATTTGGCTATTTCAAAGTAAATTGGAAGCTTTGGGGCTGCAACAAGAAGTAAAAGATGTTAAACCTTTGAAAATGAGAATACATGGAGTTGAAGATGGGGATGAGCTATGTTAATCTTACCTAGACATGTTCTGATCTTACAAATTTTCAAATCAAACCAGGTAACATTATATTCTTGTTCTCTGTGTGCTGCAGTACACACCTTTCTATTGTCATTTCTTTTCTTACTGTTAGTTGCTGAGACTCCTGTGTCTGTTGCAGCTCTATTGATCCAGGAGTTTGTCAGCAATTTACTTAAACTTATTTTCCTGGTGGGATTAGGGATGGCTATAGATACACTGCCGTGTCCTCAGTGTTCCATTCTCTCCCTTAGCCTAAACTGGAGGGATACCAGAGTGCTCTGGAAGCAAGCATGGTATTTCAAGAGTAGGAATTAGCAGGAGGTGGGTGTTTATGGGGCTTGTCTAGAATACACGAATCAAAGAAATGAAAAACTAGTGTGGTGTTAGACCGAAGGTCAATTTATATTTGACCTTTATGTCTATAGGAGATGACATGGGAGAGATTTATATAGGAAGTGGCATGATAATTAGAGGAGACTTTCAGAGCCATTGCTTGGTAGGGCCAGAGTGCTTGGCTCTGCAGCAGGGCAAATACTCTGTGGGCATGCTAAAGTTTACTTAGCACAGACAACAGAAAGATGTTTCTTTATGGGCATCACTGAAGAGTGCTCTGTAGTGAACTTCCCTTCTTTTGTTGAGGAAATGGTAAGAGCTTTCTGGATATATGCTAATGAACATATATGAGTTCTGCTTCCTCTCTGTTTCTGCTGGGTCTGCAATGGGCTGTAGGTAATGCTTCGAGTTTCCCTCCTAGAAGTAGGTCTAATAGCAGGAGAGAGTAAGAAACGGACAGTTTCAATCCCTGCCCTGCTTTGGGATTCATACACAGCCAACAACATTTCCGGAACAGTAAGCTGTGAAGCATCCCTTTATCTCTCTAGATATCTTCTTCTCTATGCCTTTAATGTTTACAGTGTACACTGAGTGCTTTTTCCTGTTTCCAGCCCCGATACAATGTGCTGTGCTAAATTCTTCAAACCAAGAGTTCAGTAGGATTCTCTGGTTAGTTTTTCTTGGTGTTATTTTCAGTTTGACATCTTGTTGCTGTCTTGATCCTGATCATAGATTATTTCATAATTTTATTTGGAAGGGATCTTGAGAAATCTCCAGTCCAACCTTCTGCTCAAAGCAGGATCAGCTGTGAGGTCAGAACAGGTTACTTGGGACTTTATCCAGTCTGGTCTGTAAAACCTACAAGGATGGAGACTGCACAGCCTCTGTGGGCAACCTCTGCCACTGCTTACTGTTCTCATGGTGATTATTTTTCTTTTTTTTTAATTTATATCCAACCTGAACCTCTTAATTCAGCTTGTGCCTGTGGTCTTGCATCCTTCTGCTGTGTATCTCTGTGAAGATCATGGCCTGATGTTTTCTTGATGACTATCCTTCACATGTTCAAAGGTTGTAATTGGATTTCTCCAAAACCTTCTCTTCACCAGGCTGAGTAAGCTCTGTTCCCCCAGCCTCTTGCCAGATCATCTTCCTGCACCTCACATCTTTGACAATAAGATAAGAGCATCTTGTTTGGGGATTAAATTTGGACAGATGATTCTGTGCCACAGGTGCAGTTCTTGAGGAGCTTTTACTCCTGTGGATTTCTGTTAGTGCAGATGTATTACAAAATCCTTAACATCCTCAGAAATGTGCAAAAGTGGTTGCTGAGACTGTCCCCTGGTATTAACTGGAAAACATGGAGGTTGCTTCAAAAAATTAGATTTCAAAAGCAGTGAAGCTTCTGAGGGGAGATGATGACAGGCAGTAGGAAGGCATCTTTTCACCAGGAGGCTCCATGGGATCCTTGTCCATTTGCAAAATCAGTATACTGAGCTCTCCCACTCTTTCCTCCCCTCCCATTAAATAAAAAAGCAGAAGTCATAGGAGGTCAGTCTCCTTACTGCTTGGTAGCAGCATTGCCTTCACTCCCTGAAGATGCGTCTTTTGTGGCCACAGCCATTTGAGTTTGCAAACACAGACTGGTTTGGGTTGGAAGGGACCCCAACGCCCATCCAGTCCCATCCCTGGGACACCCCTCACTAGCCCAAGGTGCCCAAAGCTCCATCCAGCCTGGTCTTGGACCTTGCCAGGGATCCAGGTGCAGCGACAGCTTCTCTGGGCAGCCTGGTCCAGTGCCTCACCACCCTCACTGGGAAGAATTTCTTCCTTATCTAACTTAAGTCTCCCATGCTTTGGCTTCAGGCTATTCCCCCTTGCATGTCCCTCCCTGCCCTTGTAACCAGTCCCTCCCCAGCTTTCTTGTTGGTCCCTTTAGGTACTGGAAGACTGCAAATGTGATAAATATTCTCAGAAATTTGGGTTAGGTGGGAATTAAGTCATAATCTTTGGGCAGAGCTGAGATTAGAGGTGTGGTTTTCTAAGATATGTTTATACTAGGAAAAAGCCCCAGTTCTCTTCTAAAGAGAGTACAAAGTATAAAACCATAGGATGCTTTAGGTACACTAGAATTTTATGCTGAAGCTGTAGGGGTTTGTGTTCACAGTGGTTCTTCCACTGGGCTCATACTCAAGCTGCCAGCCAGTGCTGTGGCTTTAGCTTTCCCTGCTGTACAGCTCACTACGGAGCAGCTGTAGGGTCTGTCATTGCAGTGTGTTCAGGGGACGTGGTTCCTTAGGTCCATAAAATTTCAGCCTTGGCCCACTTGCCTGTGTGTTTCCTTGATGCTGCTTCTCAGTTTTTGGTGCCCACAAAGGGAAGCAGGTTGTGGCAGCTGAGCCAAAACACAGAGTTTAGCAAGAGAATTTATCTCCAGTTGCTTCTGGGATTAAAACTGTCTCTGTGTATCTCTGAAGAACAATAGCTAGTCCTGAGAGTCACTTAATTGGTCTAGTCTAATCTCGGTCCTTCTGCCTATTTGTGGTCTATGGAAGGTTCCTCTAGATTTTTCACATGTGACAGTGCCAGAGCTTCCTCCTCATGAAGCCCATTTCCTTCTTAATGAGAGCATCTCAGCTTGTTTGCTGTGTAAGCAGGTAGCTTCCTTCTGGCTGTCCAGCCACATGTAGAAATTTACTGTCCCTTAAAGTGGGACAGTCTGTTGAGAACCATTGAGGGCTGAAAACTTCTCACTTACTTTCATTTACAGTCTTCTGCACGATGGTCCCCCTGCCCTTTTTGTAGAGCAGGGTCTGGATTTAATAAGGCTGCTCCGTTCAGCATTTCAACCAAAAATACCTTTAATTAGTATGCAAAAAGGGTAGAAATAGCAGTGAACGTGGTTTTGCTTGGCAATTTAGGGTAGGTGCAGCTAACATTTTATTTATTTTTTTTAAAGCAGATAAGAGCAGAGGCCAAATACAATAGGAATAATGTGTTTGGTTCAGGTAGAATCTGTAATCTGAATGTTGTAAAAAGTTGTGTGGATGAGAATGTTTTCTGATACATTCATTCCTCGTATTGTTTCTTGAGACTCCCTTGACAAAATGATCTCACTTTTGTGCAGATGTTGTATCTCGTTTCCCTGGTGCAAAATAAGAGTCTTTGAGATAGTCCAAGTATTCCTGTAGATCTTCAGCTTATTGAAAAATCTGTTGGAGACAGCTCTACTCAGGCTATCTATGGAGTTGTTAGTGCACCTATAAATACATTGCACCAAAATGAAAAATAGAGAAGCTTCAGCAGGGGTACAGAAACAAAGCTGTTCTTTTTCTTAGGTTCTGTGTTGATTTAGCAGTATCTCATCAGTGAATCCGCTGAGGCCACTTGATGGCAGGGCTTCAAATTTTTTTAATCAAGTATCAGGATGGCTGTCGGTTTGAATTACAAGTATTTTAGATAATATTTTTCTAAAGGGTGTACACCCAGGTTTTCATTCAGTTAATTTCCACTTTTTGGTGTTAAAATTTGACTCTTTCAGTTGAGAAGTAACATTTTAGAGGCTTTCGAGAGTGTCACCAGAGTTTCTGAGGAGATGGCTGAAAATAAACGTGATATAAATGGAATAATAAGAAAGTTAAAAAGTAACTGTGCTGGTTCAGACCAAGGGTCCATCTGGCCCCGTGTTATCACCTCCAGCTTCCAGAAGTGGGTGTGTAGGGAAAAGCGAAACCAGGACAGAGTATGAGAAATGAGTGTCACCTCCCTGCAATATTCTCCTAGTCTCTAGCTATTTTCAGTTCCGTCCTCTTAACGCAGTGGGGGTTAATAGATGGACAAGTCATAACAAACCTGTTTTCTAAGTGCCTGTCCAGGTCCCTCTTGAACCTGTGTAAACTTCTCTTGCTCGGTCTTTTGCTAGGGCTTTGTGTTGTTCTGCTGCTTGCTGTGCTTTGAGCCTGGTTCCAGCCCGCCTCACCCACTGGCCACTATATTGTGTAATGAAGGAAGAGCTGATCCCTGCCCACTCTCCTTGTGCTGTTCATGGTTTTAAAGATTTATATTATCCATCTCCACGTTCTCTATTTTCTAGGTTGAAAAACCTCAGCTTTTGCTGTTTCTTAATTAGAGGAATCATGCTGAACTTCTGTCATCCTGTGAAACTTTCAATTTCATATATATGTATATATATGTATAAAAAGATGAGACCACCAAAACCACCCCTGCTTTGAGATCTGGGTGAACCAGCCATTTATATAGTGTATAATGATTTCTCATTTGCTCTCTGTTCCCTTTCTAATGATTTCTAACAATGATTTGTGTGTTTGACTGCTACTGAGCTGATGTTTTCATATGTCTGTTTATCTTGGGCCCGGGAGCTTGCTCTAATGTGGTAAAGGTCATCCCAGAGCCCATCACTTTACATGGAAAGCTAGGTCTGTCTGGTCTGCTGTTCCCCATATGCATCGCTTTACATTTACATACATTGAATTGCTCTGTCACTGAAGTCTTGCAGCGGTTCTTCACTTTGCCTTTGTCCTTATAGCTGTGCCATACCGTCAGCAACTTTGTCACCCCGCTGATCACTTCGTTTTCTCCGTAGTTAACGAATAGGTTAAGCTATGTGTGCCAGCACAGGCCCTTGCAGAACTCCATGCATGACCTTCTTCTATTGTTTGGTTTTGGAACAACTTGGACACATTGGTAACAGAAGAACTTTGAATAGTGAGCTAAGGATCTATGGCCTGGGTTTGTTGGTTTGGTTTTTTTTTTAATAATTATCAGTGCTGTTAGAATACCCAGTGTGTTTGTGCAGACTGGATTTTCATAGTTTCCTTTGACCTGTACTATTCTGTTGTTTTTAAACATATGTAGAAATCTGAGGTGGTGCCAAGCTTGTTTTAAGGGAAAGCAGAGATGTGTTGAGACTTGTTCCTACATTCAGTTAACTAGAAAAGTTTTGGGTTTTTTTTTAAATGCGCCCTTGTTTTTCGGAGAACATTCCTATAGCTTACTAAAGGGTTTGAGCTAAATATTCCTTGATTAATTGCATTGACTCCTTCCTTGCTTGTGCTTGTGCGTGACTGATGCCTTGATGCCTCTGTTTTATTTTTTCCCCCAATACTGGACTGTACTTTGCTTTTGACATAAAGACTGAGCAAGTTTGTGAAGTTAATATGATGCTTACAACATCATTACCTATATGATATGTGGTGAGTATGTCAGGAGGCAAAAGGGTGAAGATATTTCATACTATGCTGGGCTGAAACCCAGAAAATGCCTCATTTTGTCATGAGATCCTAAATAATCCCCCTTCCCCCCTCCCTTGGCCCGTGTGTGTAAAAAGGGACAGGCAGAGGATAAATTCATGAACATGTGAGAGTCATTCAAATAACATTAATGAGCTGCAAAAGGCTTGTATATATGCAAATTCCTATTCAGAGCCGGATTTGGATGAGTGCGGTTAATGAGGTGGGGCAATAGTTTGGTCAGTAAAGATGAAAAGGAGCGGTGACTGGAGCAGCATCCTCCCTCAGCCCTGTGAGTGGGGTGGGATTAAGGGGGTGGGGGGAGAAGGCAGCTTCACTGCAGGGTAGGAAAAGTAAGGGAGTGTTTGTGTCCACAGTCAGTGCTGCAGAAACACTGCACATTTTCTGTTTTCACTTGGTCAGGAGTTGTTTGGAAGTTTAAACTCTGCTATCAGTTTTCTTAGGCAGCTCTTTCAGTTCTGGTTGTTCTTGTGGCTGAAGCCAAGCTAAATGCAGTATCATTTTTGGAGTTTACATGCAATAATTTTCATGTATTTTAAATTGTAGGTGTGGCTGAAACTTGGCTTATAAAAGCCTTCATTCCATCAAGCAGTTCGTTTCCATACAGGGCAGGAGTTACTGTGTGAATAGATTGATTGAATTCTGCCTTACTTTGATTATAAAAGTTCCGTGCTTGAAGGATGGTGGCGTGGAGGGGGACAGTGTGTCAGATTGATGGCACTGGGAGATGAAACATCCCTCTTCCCACTGAGCGAGCACCCTTAGCATCTCAGTGTGGCTGTG
Organism: Zapornia atra; assembly: GCA_013400835.1. Taxonomy (NCBI): domain Eukaryota; kingdom Metazoa; phylum Chordata; class Aves; order Gruiformes; family Rallidae; genus Zapornia; species Zapornia atra. Next base: position 31,870 of record VZTU01016241.1, read on the forward strand.
AAAGAAACGTTTCTGTAGGGTCTTGTCTGTGCTGTATGTGGGCTGGGAAAATACAGCATGGAGAATGTATTCTTACTTTCTAATGCGCTGTTGAATGCTTTGTCCTGGGATTAATCATTACGAGCTAATGGGTTCTTAAGCACTGTATGCTTGTCTTCAAGCATATAGGTAACATGATGCAGAAAATACCATTTTCTGGTGCCTACAAAACTGAAAGGTGGGAGGACAGAATAGCCTGAACTCTGAGGGGTGAAGTAGGACTGTGGGGTTAGGATCAGCTTTGTCGGAGTCTAGGCCTTGCCTAAGATGCATCTTCTCAGTCTCTCTCTGACTGCATGTTGTCATTTGAAACTGTTTTCTTTGCCCTCTTTTGAATGCTGAAGAAAAGCAGGAAGGTCTGCTTCCTCCTCTATTATTCCATCATCTTTTTGCATTTTTACATAGTGGGAAGAAACCAGTCGTTGTGGGTGATATGGAAACCCCAGCTTCCTGCTTTCCCTTTCTTTGTGCCCATGCCTCTTTTAGATGTCTTCCCCAGGATACGCATTCAGTGTTTGGCACTGCTGCTGCCCTGTTGCTCTCCTTCCAAGCTGCACTGGTACTTGGAACGAAATCAGGGTGATTCTTGACAGTCTTACTGATGCTTTAGTGTTGTGAGGAGCAGCCAAAGAAGTCAACCATGTCTCATTAACTTGACTGACCTGGGGCCCTGAATCTGACTCGGTGGGAACTAGGCTGAGTACTGACATAGTAAGATTTTTAAAATGGGTGATAAACTTCTGACTGCCAATATTTTCACCTGGGTTTGGACAGTGACATAACAAGAAGTTCTTTTTTTTTTTTTCATCCAGCTACTGATTTCTATAATAATAAAAAATATATTTTGGCACTTCAAAGTTGGTCTGTCTCAACATGTGATGTAAATATTAATTCTGTTATATTGTTGCATGCAATAAATAATTCAATTTTTTTAATGCTTGTGTACAGTTAGGAATAAATGAGGCTTTAGTGTACATTTAACTGCTCTATAAATTGTCAGAGCTATAATTTCTGTTCCCTATTGTGCTGTGACAAACAATAGCTCTTCAGAGTTTGAAAAACTGAGTTTCCGTGCATTACTGGGTGGCCACATGTGGTTTGTGCAGTTTTCTGGCTAGCAGTTTGCTGTTACATGGCTACTCTCTGTTCTAGATGCCTTGTTGGAGACAAAATGAGCTAGGATAGGTAAGAATGATTTTACTAGGTGGTCTTCTTGGGTTGCACAGTCAGTACATCAGAGTAAAGACCAGTTTAAGATAATCTGTGCTATGAGAACATCAATGAAACTTAGGGCGTCCTCAGTTTCATGCTGCGTTAGGCAATCTACCTCATTTCTGTGGTGCATTTTATCTGATACTCTGAGGAACTGTAACGTAAAAGGGAAGTTTCTTAGTATTGTTCAAGCTTTTAACTCATCTTGATGACTTACCACTATATGACTACATATAAAGGAGTGTGTACTTTGGCTTCCTTATGTAATTTCTGTACACAAATTTGAAGACCTTAAGAAATAAATCATGTACAGAATGGCTAGCTTTTTTTTCTTTAAGATTCTACAGATGCCAGTTTGATTGCTTGATGGACTATTTCTTTTTAGCTTGTTGACACAGTGGGAATTCTTGGCTCCATTGCTTATTTCTGTGATAACAATTAAGACTAATTGTCAGTAATATTAAATTATTATTCTCAGTGGACCAGTATTAGAAGGGAATAGGGTGTTTAGCCAGGGGATTTCACAGGTATTTGCAGTCAGCAGATTTATTTCACCAGTGTTCCTTTTCTTCCTTTGGAAAGGGAAATCTTTAAATGCTGAATTATGATTTCCCATACCTGATATTTTATTTGATAATTTTCCTTCTCCCTTCCTTCCACCTTTCCTTCCTCCCCAGGTCTTGTAGATGTCATTAATTGTTGTTGTGGTGTTTTGTATATTGCCACGTATAAAACCACTACCATTTCCCTGCATCTTGTGGGATGGTCTGTGAACAAGGTGATACCAGGACATGGTGCCCAGTGGCAAGACTGGTGGCAGCTGTGGCCTTGTCTGAGTTATGGCTCTTGCTGTCCTTAGTTGTGTGGATGGATTTAAAATTTGTGGGAAGGTTTTAACCCAAGTTTTCTAGTTCTTCTTCTCTGGGGACATAGCAATTGGTTATTTTTAAGAGAAATGTGAATCAATTATATACTGGCTTCAACCTGCTGTTCAGTACTTTAAGTCAGTATCCAGATTTAATGTGATTGTTAATTAAAACCTTTTGAGATACAAGAACAGTAGTCAGCAATGACATACTGTGTCTTCTGTGCTGCACCCTAGAAAATGGGACAAATTGGGGTGAGGAAAAGAAGTCAGTAGTTTATCTATGTTTGACTGTAATTTCATATCCTGAAGTGTTACCTCACTTGAAGCTAGTGGTATAGGAAAAGTTTGTTTGCTTATAGTGGACAATTAGCTCTTCAGCGCTGGATGGTAACTTACAGCATGTGGAGAGTACATCATTTTCCAGTTCTGTAAGGTGTGGAATAAAATTTTCTGTTTTCTTTTTATACCTTGGAGGAAAATACTTATCTATTATGGCAAGAACTTGTTTTAATCAAGTGATGCTTAAGTTGGCTAACATATGAGGAAATAATGTCTGTTGATGTAGAAATGTAAATAACTTGCAAGCAAAATCAATGCTGAATGTAAGAATGTAGGTCTTGAAATTGTTGTATGTCTTGCTGTTAAGAGGTTCTGTAAGCTGCTTGTGGAAGCCGCCTCTTTATCCATGTTGCAATGTGAGTACATTCATTGAATTCCAGGTACATTCTTCTCCAGCTTTCCTTCAAAATTCACTTCCAAAAGCCACATGTGCTTCATGCAGGTATTTTAGATATTTAGAAAGTAACTAGAGCTTTGTTTTCTAGTGTGCTGCTGAAAAATAATGGCTGAAATTATTCTCAGTTAGTAGACCCCCTATCTGTAAATACCCAATCAAATCACTTATGTAACCATTGTTTTTGTGTTTTAATTATGTATTTTAAAACGAATCTGTTTTCTTCTTGAAAATCACTGGGGGAATAAATCCCTGTTTGTGAACTCCTGTATGGCTTCCAGAAGCTGAGACTACTTGGTCCAATTTTTTGTTTTCTTTTTTATACAAGGAAACAATCTTTCAGACCATTACCGAATGCTGTGTAAGTCGTTACATTTGGTCATAGGGATGTAGACCTTTCATGCTGTTTGTTAGGGAGATTATAGCAGGACAAACTCTGTTTAGCAAGCTCTTTGGACAGCTGTGTCTGCGACTGGCTTGGGCTTCTCTGAAGCTTATTGCATAGGAATTAGCTCTTCTGTCAGCCAGTTGAAAGGCTTAGTTAAGGATAAGAATATTCTTAATAAAAAGTAAATTTGTCTGGCAATGCCCTCTCCCAAATAGCTGAAAATAATTGTCTTTGTTATTAGCCTTAGGTGTAAGCTGTTTGTCTTTAGAGACGTGCATTGTTTTGTATCCAGAGATTGTCTAAACTAGTATTTCTGCAATTACTTGTCATGAAAATTATGCTCGTGCATAGCTCTGTAAAAATAATTCCCATCTGCAAAGATAAATACTCTAGGGACAATTAAGTTTGAGTGTGGCTGAAAAAACCTCGAGTCTCCAAGAACTGAAATGAAGATTACTACTGTGTCAGCAACCTTATTTAATACCAAAAGTAATAATATAGTTCACCTAGTGAATAAAATCTCTGGAGAACGGTAAAACTTTTGTTACGGATTAACATAAAATGTGATTTACTCTAAATCAAATACAATTTAGACATGACTAAAGTCTTGGCAGACTTTCTCAAGCAAATTACTGTCCTGGCTGCCCACCTCACTTCTCTGCTCCAGCAGTGTTAATGTGCAGCCAGGGAGGCAGGGCAGGACATGATGTGGCTTGCAGGCCATCGTATTAAAAAAAAATAATTTAAAAAGTCCACAGATTAAAGTGTTTGAGCTCTGAAGTGGCATTTTTGGGGATGTGGGCACACAGTCTGATTCAGAGGGAAAAAAAACTCTTGGGAAGGGGGTGGAGATTGAGGGGGGGCAGTTGCCTACACTAATTTGCCAGGGTATATGTGTCAAGGCTTTTAAAGGATATTTCACATATATGATAGCATAGCAAAATACCACAGGCATCTGCAAAAAAACATGAGACAACTTCTAACACATGGGGATTATATTAAAAATTCCAAACTCTGCCTGCCTGTTGTTACTAGCCCCCAGTTCAGTGGGGCTGGGTCTGCCTTGCAGTTTTCTTTTGCAATATCCTTTCACTCTTCAGTGAATTTTGTTACTTTTACCACTGTGGGTTTTTTCCTCTCTGGCAAATGACAAGCATCTCTTAAGAACTTAGTGGTGCTGGTTGCAGGATTAGATGGAGCCTCTGTCTGAACTGTGGGCTGGAAGGAGAGCGTAGACTTAATAGTGTCAGTGTATGGAACAGCATCGCTCTGACCTTAGTAAAGCTTACTAAATTTAAGGACAGTCAAGTTTTACCAGCACAACAGACACAAGCAAGAAGCGGTGTTTGCCAAGAGCAGGTAAGAAGATTGTTGCTTGTAGTAGTTGATCTGTGGAATGTACTTGGGGAGTTGTTAGTGAACTGCCTACAGAAGGATGGCAGCAGGAGGTGGCAGGACCAAAAGCCCTTCAGACAGAATCACAGTTTTTAGATGATCTTGTCACTGCCAGAGATTCTGAAAGTTGGCAGGAGCTTCAGTCTGAGCTTCATCGTTCGGGTAGGCTGGTTCAAGGGTTATAGTATGCCACCAAGGAAATATATTGTTTGTGGGCGTGCCTAAAGTAAATAATATCTGATGACATCAGCTTCGTAGTGTACTTTCTCTGCCAGTGTGGGAAGAAATATGTTACCTGGTGAAAATCATGGATATGGCCTTTGACCTTAAGGAAGCCCACATCTATGGAGATATCAACAGTAGGTTGGTCCAGGTGGTTTTTTGCATTGACAATATATGGACATCACTCTGTTGACACATGTTAATGGATTAAAATCTATTTTTAATGCTGGCTAGATGAACACATAGATTTGGTCATACAGTTATGAAATGTTCTCTATGAGCACTGATACACTGTGTAAATACAGGGTTTCTTTGATTAAGAAATATCTCCTTGTGTGTGTAACAAAAAGCAAATAATATTTGTACTTGCCACTGGTTTGTACCTATTCTTTTAGTGCTGCTTGCCAGAACGTCGCGTGTATCGTGCTAGGAGACAGCTGAGTTTTTCATTATGAAAACCAATCGCCTCCTCAAAGGTTGTAGTATGTTGCATATTTATGACTGTTCTTCTGTGCTTTTGCCTCCCCTCTGTTATGAATTATGGCGACTTCACCCTTAGAGTGTTTTCGTTGCATTAGACAAACGCAGGAAGTTACAGCCTGTCATCGAGACGCTTGAGCTTCCATGAATTGGTCGTTTCACTCCCTCTTGCAGGTTTTCGGTAGACTGATTTCAATTTTTATAGTTTCGCCCTGATAGCTTCCTTGTGTGAGTCTTGCAGATAGAATTTAGGACTTGGGAATGTGCCTTCATAAAAGATGGGAATATTTTTACCTTCATGATCTCCCATTTTCACAAATCTTAAATGCCTAGGAACGCAAGAGTTTAGCTGCTGTAACTGTAGAGAGCTCATGTAGCTCGGGTATAGCTTTCTTCTCCAGAAGATTTATGTTGGGGGTTACATGGGCTGTTCATAGTGTGCAAGAACTCTCCTGTATTTTTACAGCTGGGTGTTGGAGGCATACGGAGATTAATTCAAAACCATTTCCATACTAATCTAATGCTTCCTTGTAGCTTTTATTAGAGAAAACCACAATTTTTGACTTTAAAAAAAAAAAGAAACCCCAACAAACCTGTCCTTTGGAAGTGCGTTGTGGAATTCCTTGAATAGTATTTTCCTTTTTTCATAAGGGGGAGGTTTACATTTGTGTTGTCCTTGAAAACAGTGTTAGAGTTTTGCCAGTGTGAATGTGTCCATGCTGTTAACGCAGGCACCAGTCGGAGGGGATGTGGGGCTGGAGGTGCTGTGCAGGGTGTCAGTGTGGAGGCTCCTCTGTGGAATTGTTCAGGAGTACAGGGTTAGAAGTCAGAAGGGTTTTCTGTCTTACCCTTTGCCTTTGAAGTGACGTGGTGCAGTGCTTGCCCTCTTTTGTAATAATATTCTTAATTTCAGAGACTGTTAGTAAACTCTTGCTAATCACTGGGTTTCTAATAGTGGGAGAAATTTACTGTCCCAGTCTTAAATTGCTGATTATAAATGGGTGACCTCCTCTCCAGTATTTCTTTTTTTTTTTTAATCTCTTCTTCTTTTACTGCTTCTCCTGTCTTGTGACTACTGTTTGAGGTGACTTTTACTTTTTCTTTGCCCCTTAAATGTTAATGGCTAGAGAATTGTGGAGGACCTGTTGTCTGGCTTTAGGCACAAAATGTGGTGTGGTACTTAGCCAAATATTTCTTGTTGAGCTGGTAACTCTTTTTGAATGCATTTTGGAGCTTATTCACAGCTTCTAGTTATCATAAACAACCGGAAATAACTTGTTAAATTCTCCAGATAGATCTCAGGGCTGATAACTGGGGATGTAGTGGTTTAACCCAGCAGGCAGCTAAACACCATGCAGCAGTTTGCTCACTCTCACCCCCCCACTTCCAGTGGGATGGGGGAAGAGAATCAGAAAAAACCCTAAAATTCGTGAGTTGAGGTAAAAATAGTTTTACAAGACAGTGAAGGAAGAGAAAATAATAATGATACAAGAGAGGATGATGTACAGTGTAGTTGCTCACCATCCACTGAGTGATGCCCAGCCTTTTCCCAAGCAGTGATTGCCGCCCCCTGGGCTGTGTCTGCCTGCCGCCCACCCTCAGCTTATATACAGAACATGACATCATGCGGTGTGGCATAGCCCTTTGGCCACTGTGCGTTAGCTGTCCTGGCTGTGCCCCCTCCCAGCTGCTTGCATCCTGCGGGATGCTCATGCCTGCTCTCTGCTACGGCCTTGGAACCTGAAAAGTCCTTGTCTTAATTGCAAACACTGCTTAGGAACAAAAAACATTGGTGTTATCCAAAGCACAGTAGCTGCTGGGAAGAGAAGGAATTCTGTTCCAGCTGGAACCAGGACACCTTTCTAGAGGACGTTCATCACATTGTTGGGGCTATCCATGCTGCTGCTGCCGATGGATGAGTGTGCTGCTTTGAAGACAGTGTCTTTGGTGCTGGTGTTTGTGACATTTTCAGCATTGTCCATCATGCTTTTCTCTCGATGCTGCTTAATTATTATTACTATTTTTAAATACATATCGTTGATGGTTTTTACCTCTCAGGCAAGTCCCTCCTCTCAAAAAATAGAGGAAAAAGAGAAGTGAAGGCTCGATGTCTGTGGTGTTGGATCTCAGCAGATAACCTGTATCTGATCCTTTCTTGAGCAGTGGGACTTAGAACTCATCTTCCTGCATTTCAAACCAGTGTTTGAGCCCCCATGTAATTTGCAGTCTAGAAATGGCTTTGTTTCCCGATTCCACTTGTCTTTTCAGTTCCTCTTCTCTGAATTGTGGCTGTGAGACCAGCCACACAGGGTTATCAAAGGAATTTCTTACCCAGAGACAGTATGATTTAGATTTTATTTATTTATAAATTGGCTTCCCAGCCTTCATATATCAGTGGAAAAAGGTCCAGTTTTTGAAAGCAGTTTTCTTTGGTTTGACCTGTGCTAATGGTTGGACTTCTCCAGCCAGGGAGCTGCCCAGCCTGGGCATCTTTCCTCAATGGATGGAATAGCTGGGCTTGTGTGGAAAAGGGTTCTTTAAAAATATTTCTCTCTGCTATCTTCTTTGCCGGGAGAAATCAAAGTAAATGTTGGCCGCTCTGTTAGAAGTTAAGATGCCTGGTAAAGTCTTTACTCTGAATGCCTAAACAGCATTCACAAAGTAAAATGGTCCTGTTGTGTGGCATAGACATGTTTCTCCACCAGACATTCTTGTTCACTGAGAGACTGTGTGAGTAAACATGCATTGATCCTGCAGTGTTGCACTAAGTAGCCTGATGCTTTTTATTTCTTAGTCCTTTTATGGATGTCTTGGACAAAACCCTTTTTCCTCCTTACCTCAGTTGCACCTCTACGTGCAATTTTTGGTTTGGGGGACTTAATTTTCCTATCTGTTAGCTTTTAAAAATATGTGCCAACTTTTTTTGAAAGATTGATCTGTAGGTAGAACATCCTTTCCTATTGATAGTCACAAGAGAGAAGTAGGCGGATGACGTAGGATGCCGCCCGTGGATTGCTTTTGCATCCTTCAGCTATTTTCTTCCAAACCTTATTGGTTATCCAAAGTAGGCGTGGAGCAGGAAATAATCCTTGTTTCCAGCTGAGTTCCTTGAGAATGTTTCCTCAGCATGTGGGAAGAGGGGGGATGCACCTTCTCATGAGGCTGCAGCGTGAACTACATCAAATGGTTGGGTTTGCACAATGTGGCAGGAGAAAAGTGGCAGAGATTTGGAAACAAGCAACTGGGACGTGGGAAAATAAACTGGCCTCTTTGCTTCCATGGACCTCCTGCCTGACACGTACAATTAGGTGACTTGTCTTAAGACGCTGAAATGCCCTGATGGCTTTGGGAAGGATGAACTGTGGTCACAAGATTGGGGTTGAGGGGATGTGGGCTGAAGGGGGGAGTGTGTATAATGAGCCAGGCAATCCCCATGACTAATGCAGCTTTTGCAGAGCAACACGTGTTTGTGTTGTGTTGTCGAACAGGAAATGTCAGATGTGTGTTTATAAGGTAACTAATCTGTAAACTCTGTGAAGGTCTTTACAGTGAGTCAAAAGAGAAATGCTCTCTGTCAAACTGAGATAAGTCGATTTTCTGGAAAGCTTGTTCTTACTCTTTAGACAATTTTTCTGCTGTCCTTACTCTCTCTTTGAATTTTAGGTGTTGCCTAGATATGATGGGTACCAAAATGCACAGCATCCTCAGAACACCGTGTCTGCTTGATACTTGGATTTGTTATATCTGAAACTGGCTTGCAGTCAGCCTGCTGTGTTTTTCATGCTGAAGTTAGGCAAGTGGAGAGTCGTTCAACCTTTTTGTAGCTAAAGAGCATCAATTTCCCCTGCACTAGTGTGATGTTTGTAGGAACATGTATTTACCTGTACGTGAACACATAACTAAACACCTAGTTATCTGTAATTGCAGTTTGCAAGCTATCCTTCAGTCTGTCCTTGGTAGCTGTATACAGCCTTTCATTTCCTTTTTGTTTGGTTGGGGGAGTTTGTTGTTGTTTTTTGTTGCTTTCTTTTGCATGAGGAAAGAGGAAACCAAGTATTTTGCTGATTCTGATAACTGCCCCTACCTCTGGCTGTTTATTTGCATTGTGGTTATTTGCTGTTGTTGGGAGACACAGACTCTTTTGGTGGATTTTGTAGCTTGCTGCAGATGCAGCTGTGATGCTGCCCGTGATCTTTTTACTACTCTACTTTAAGTAACAGGAAAAAGAAGCAAGATTTCCTGAAACAAAGCACTTGGTGTCTTTGCCCTTCAGCTTTGCTGGTGTAACTAAACCAGAAAAGGGTTTCAATTGTGATGAGGTGAGATGTGACAGGAAAAAAAATATATTATAAATTGCAGCTTTTCCTTGTATTTACTTTGTGCATTTGGCAGCACTGGGTTTGTTTCCCTGCTGTAATTATCCTGCCTGCTCTAAGATTAGGGTACCAGCGTGACACGAGTCGGGGTAGTGCCTGTACCCCTGTATGTACGGGCAGTGGCACTTCTGCTGGTAGACCTGGGTTGTGTCCTCAAATAAAACACAACTGTGCTGGAGGAGGGGAGAGGAATTTTCATGTTCATGTTGCAGCGACGTGAGAGACTTTTGCCAGCACGGCTGTCTGTCAGGCTCTGCTTCCCCATGCCGTGGAGTGACACCATCCCCTGGCAAAACACTGTGGATATATGTGTGTGGGGAGGGTTTTAAAGCTTTGTCTCTTATGTTTGTGTGACAGAGGTTCCTATCGTGTGTGAAACTAATAAAGCCACATGCCTTTACTACTGGGTTTTTTTGTGACTGCCTTTTTAATCGATGTCTTGTCCTCCTGGAATGTGCCAGGGTGGGGAAAATCTGGGGAATTTTATTTGTTTTGGTTCATGACTCTGGCTACATGATGGACTCTGCTTTCTGTATACTTATTTCTGACTTGCCTATACCTTAAAAAATGGAAAGCATCTAACACATAGCAGGAGCTTCTCTGATAGCTCAGTTATTTCTGAATCCTCTGTGGTTTTTTTGCAAGCTGGGCCGATGAGTTTATTACAAAACAAGAACAGAGTGAATCTCTGAGAGGTTCTGTCTCTTCAGGAGGTGACTTTTAATGGTGATGGTAGCAGGCATTAAACCCTTCAGCTGTAGCTACTCATTCTGTCGAAGAAATGTTTGTAAAGCATTATAAATAGTGTTTTCCATGTTTCAAATCTATTTGTTTCACTTTCCTTTCAGCTGTCAACACTTCAGATTGTACTGAAATGCCTTATTCTTTTAAGACATCTCTGTTTCTTACAAAGTACCTCGTCTGTTCTCATTAGTAGCTCCATGACAGTCCCATAGTTAAAAGTGTGAAGTAGGTTCTCAGGGTATTCAGAGGGAAGAAAAAAAGCCAGCAAACTTCTGTTCTGTCTGAAGTGTTCGTAGTAGTGTGCAGAGAGGTTTATTTAAGATTTGTAGCAAGGTTATTCAGTTCTGGCATGGATCAACAGAGCAGAAATTCGCTGTCAAACCTGAGTTAAATCTGTCAGGGTGCATACGTCATTAAATACATGAATCACCTAATTTAGGGCTTATAAATAACACGACCTATTTCAAGTATAGGGAAATTCCTCTTGTGGACATCTGCACGCTGAAGATCTGCAGGTGCTCGACACTTGATCAGTTGACAGGAGTTTTGGGTTGGTTTTGCTAAAACTAGGGATAATGTACTAATACTAACACCATAGGTTTAAGAGTTACTGTGAAAATAACCTGAGTAATGTACGTGTCTGGACACTTTGCACAGTTTGAAGAACTAGGGAGGATGGAGCATTTGTACTCTCATGAAATAAAAATGGTTTGCAAAGGCAAGTGGTAGTTTGGTTGTTCAGCCTTTAGTGGCTGGGAAATTGCAGCCCCTTGATATGCTGAGTTAGCTGGTTTGGTCCCAAATATATACTTTAAGTATTACTTTGAATTTGATCTTTTGGGATTGACTACAAAATATTGAGCAGTTTTAATGGTTTCATACCGGAGATCCAGCCAGTCGTGGCTGTGGCTTCTAGGAATTTCATGTTCTTTTGATTTCTTGGGAATCCAAAATTCTGCCGGAATCACCGGCCTGCTTGTGGCGAAGAGGCCACTGTCAAGCACTGAAAGAAGCTTTTAAATAGAAAGTAGGCTTGTAAGGTGATTTTCTGGCTCCTGCTTGCCAAGTACTTGGTGCACACAGGCAATTGCTGGTTTTACTTCTTTGCATAGTGTTTTTCTCGGTTCCTGAAGAAGTGAAACAGTGCACAAGTCTTACTGGTTTTCTTCATTAGACCATATTGGGAGGCAGTAAAAGCCTGTGTAAATGAAGATGCTAATTAATAGAAGGCAAAGCCTGACTCCCCCATCCAAAACAGAATGTGCAGCTCTGATGTCAGAAGTAACGAGACAGAATTGGAAGAAGTTTCCTGTTTCTCAGTAATGATTATACGGGGTTTAACACGACTCAGATTATAATTTCTCTCTCTTTAACATCAGTCATTTCTCTCCTTTTCTTTGGACCTGTGTGGATTAGTTCTGCTGCATGGCAAAGAGTGATGGAGGGTTTTGAAAGAGAAGTTGGGTTCCAGAGTTAAGGGCTGGCACAGCTTTTAAGTACTGGACACTTGGGTAGTGTTGGTGTTTTATCCACCTAGTTACAAGTCAAAGTATCTGTTAACATTAGAGATGCCAGCAGAACACTGATTAGAAAATAGTTGTTTACAAGCTGTATTTTGTACTTGCAACTTGTCCCCCCCCTCAGGTTTGCTTTCCCCCAGTATTGCTGCCCTGAATACTGTGTATGGCAAATGGAAATCCCTTTAAAAATTGCTCACTTAGACTTGCAAAGTAGACATATCTGTCTGTGAAGCAAGGTCTGGTTTACATTACATCTCAGATAATCAGTGAGGGAAGAGCTGTGGTGGTGTGTCTTTAAAAACTGTATGCTTAATGGGATTAAGCCACGTTCTAATGTTAGTGTTTAAGATGATGTAACTTGAATACTAAATTTTTGTTTTGTTTCTTTTAAGCAAATGGTTATGAGCCTTAGAGTTTCTGAACTGCAAGTACTTCTGGGTTACGCGGGGAGGAACAAGCACGGACGGAAACACGAACTTCTCACAAAAGCACTGCATTTGTTAAAGGCTGGCTGCAGTCCTGCTGTACAAATGAAAATCAAAGAACTCTATAGGCGAAGGTTCCCTCAGAAAATCATGACACCTGCAGACTTATCTATCCCCAGCGTACACTCGAGCTCCATGCCAGCAGCTTTGTCTCCGTCTACCATTCCACAGCTCAGTTACGATGGCCACCCTGCCACGTCACCATTGCTTCCCGTTTCGCTTCTGGGACCTAAACATGAACTGGAACTCCCCCATCTCACATCTGCGCTCCACCCTGTCCACCCTGACATAAAACTTCAGAAATTACCTTTTTATGACTTGTTGGATGAGCTGATAAAGCCTACCAGCCTAGGTAAGGTTGCAAATGTTGTGATAATACCTGATTTTTAAGTTTTTTTTAAATAGTAATGGGTGAATTCAGCTGCTAATGCAGTAACTGGTTAAATATTGCATCACACCAGTGTTTAGAGAATTGCTATTTTTGGTAACTTTTGGAACAGATTGTTCTACATGGAGAGGCATCTTACGTAACTCTCATTAGTTGCTTTAGCTGAGCCACTAAATATGGTTCAAAGATCCGTTATATTTAAGGGGTGAGTTTGACAAGAAACAAACTAAACCTTGGAAGAAGGAAAAAACCTGTCTGCTTGCAGTAGTTCTTATAAGCACATAAAAAAAAAAAATCCCCAAATCCATCAAGCTCACAAACTCTTCTCATCTGTGATGGGAAAGAATGCCAGGCTAGATATTTGCTGTGATCCATTGCAGCCTGAATGTCTGAGTTTAGGAAGACTTGAGGTTCTTTTGTGATTTGGGCTACTTTTCTTTAAACTGTCTGTTGTATTAAGGTATAAATCACTTGTGTAGCTGCTGAGAATGATCTGATACTTACAGAGCATTATATAATAATATGTGATTTTTCTGGCTCTGACTCCACGTAGCACTTAACAGCTTGGTTAACTTTTAATACTCTTACGTGCTGCTTAAGTACAATAGTCCTGTTGATTTTGGGGAGGGCTGCGTGCATGTTGGAACCTTCTGCTGTCTTGAAAGCCTGGAAAAGATTCACTGTGAGAAGAGCTATGGGGAGGAGATTTGTGAGAGTAGATATGGGGAGATCGTGGGTGAGTGAGGGGGAAAAAAAAAAGTCTTTGCAAAAGAGATCCCTTGTAAACAAAAATGAGCAGATACTTCACATTGACAGTCTGAACAGCTACAGGGATGTAGGAGGCCTGATACGGGAGTGGTGATGGTGGCCTGCAGCTTTCTGAAGTATGGTGCACAGTTGCTTGCATATTTTTTAACTGTTATAACTGAGACATTGAGGAAAAACCAGATAGCTTGTGATAATCTCATCTTGTTCAGGTATTCTTTTAAGAGGTATCCTGTATCTATGTAGCTTTAATCTAAAACATAATTGGTTAATAAGCATTCCAGGCAGTGCTGGATATGGGATAATGAAGTACTCTGTATGTGTCTCCATCACTTCTATGTTATAAATACTTAAAAAATAATGCTGTAATTTCAGTAAGACATTCCAGTGCAGGGATGATGGTATGCATTTATTCCCGAATGGGGTAAGAACACTGCTGTCAGCTCCACGTCTGACAAACCGGCCCCAGATGAAGAGATCATAATTCACGCTCTGTCATGTCTTGCTGCTCCAGGGGTTTATATACAGTAGGATGTTTTTCCCCTCTTTATGGACTCTTGAGTGTCAGGGTAAGAAAATGAAAGTGGATGAAATTCCAACCAGATACCTTTTTAAGCAATCTCTGTCCTTTCAGTTCACTTCAGGGTATGTTTGGGGTTTTGTTTTGCACATGCATCCTATGACATCTTTCTGTTTGTCTGAAGCAAGAATATTCCAAGCTTTTTCCATGTGCTTTTGGGAGAAGAGAGAGCTTCAGTGTCCATGCATTTGAGAAATAGCCAGTTGTTTCCTTTTGTAGTGGGAAGTAATTTTGCTACAGATTGTGAAATTGCTAACTATAAATGTCATTAAAGGTATTTTAGAGTAATAAATATGCAGATGTTAATGAAAAAAGCCTATTGGATTAATAACCAGTGATATGCAGCTTTATACACTTTCAGAACAACTTAGAGCAATTGTGCATACAGCGTAGCAGTTTCAAATGCAAGCATGGAGCTGACTTGTATTAATTTTCTCCATTTATACAGTTACTGATAGTTAACTAAAGCCAGCCTGAAGTGATTTGTTGAATATTTGCCCCAAATGGTTTTAGCATCTTCTCACTGCTGCAAACAATGTGGGTTTCCTCAAATGTCAAATTTCTAGGTTCCCTGGCTTTGTTTTCAAGTGGCAGATGCGTATTGCAAACACTCAGAACTTCTCCTTGGCATTTGGCCAGCGTTTCAGCATCTCCTGCTTGCTTTTTCTCATCAGATTCCTCAGGGGGTAGGGATAAGAAACTTTTGAATTTACTCTGTTTCCCTCCACCACAAGAACGAACTGATGACCTGATGTGGGGTTTTGAGTAATTACCTCCCTGCTTAAAATGGAACCTACTGGAATAGGAAGAAAAAAGTGCATGTGAGAGAGGAGGAGTGTGATCTCTGCTGATCTGAGGACCTTTAGATTCTTCTGAAATGATAGTTGTTATGTAAAAACCGGGCAAAACACACCTTTGGATGTGATTCTCCTTGGTCTGTCCCCAAGACAAGGTGGAATTGCTTGCAAGGTTTGCAGTAGTAGTCTTCTGTCCCATCAAGACATGATTATTAATTTGAAAAACAACAATTTAATAGAGCCTCAAGGAAGGGAGCTGCACAAGCAGGGCACTTGAACATGCATTCTGTACCCAAATATTTCACGTAGGTGGGTAGTACATAAGCTAATGTGAATAACAGATAAGGAAATTTAATTTGATTATTTTTAATGTCAAGAACAAAAGGAGGAAATGGATGTTACCTTCTTACACTTGCTTCCTCAAAATGTAGCTCTGAACCATGATTCAAATCCACATGCAGACTGCTTGCGGGGCTGGATTCATAGCAAGGGGGAACTGCAGTGCTTTATCCATCCATACCTTCTCCCCAACAGCTGTGGAGGACATTTACTTGAGCACTGCTAGATGAAACGTGTGTGACAAGCTAAGGTTAGAAGGCTGTTGGCTAACTTTTTTTTGTTTTTAAACTTTCTGTGGCTTACAGCAGCCCATACAACTCATAGCAGCGGGTAGGATGCTTGCAGAAGAGCAGACTTGCCTAGCTAGTTGAACTCATAAACTCAGCTTGTGCTACCTCAACCTGCTCTTGTTTGAAGAACTGAAAATAGCAGCTCGGCCCTGCTGACGGTGGGACTCTTCTGCTGTTACTCCGCTGCGATAGCGGAGTCTCTTGCTTCCTTCCGAGTGTCTCAAGTATGTGACTCCTGTGTAGCTCGTTCAGAGGTGTGTCGCTAATACTGACAGTTATGGTTATGCTGTCTGTGCTATGAGGGGCTGACAGCATTTTCTTTACTCCTAAGATGACTGTCAGTGGGCTTGTTTATCTGAGAGGAAGAGATATCTGTCCCATGTTCAGTGGAGCTGTCGAATTTGATGCATATTTTATTAGTCATCCTCACTGCAGAATTGAGAAATCATCTATATCGGATGGTTTTGTGTACAAGCCAACTCAGGATGCTCAGTATTCTGAAAATACATGTTGGTGGATGGATCTGTACATTGAGCTCTTGCAGTGCTGGTGAGAATCACAGAATGCTTTGGGTTGCAAAGGACCTAAAGATCATCTAGTTCTATCCCCCTGCTATGGGCAGGGACACCCTTACTAGATCAGGTTGCCCAAAGCCCCATCCAACCTGGCCTTGAACCCTGCCTGGGATCCAGGGTCTCCCACAGCCTCTCTGGGCACCCTGTGCCAGGGCCTCACTGCCCTCAGAGTAAAGAATTTCTTCCTGACGTCTAACCTAACCCTGCGCTCTGTCAGCTTGAAGCCATCGCCCTTGGCCTGTCCCTGCACTCCCTGGTGACCAGTCCCTCTCCCACTTCCCTGTTGGAGTTTCTTTAAGTATCGGTACGCTGCAATTGGGTGTCCCAGAGCCTTCTCTTCTCCAGGCTGAAGCAGCCCAACTCTCTCAGCTTGTCTTCATAGTGGTGCTCCAGCCCCTTGATCATCTTTGTGGAAGTCTGAGCTCTCTGCCCCATGGTTAACCATGATTTAATGTGATTGTATGGCTGGGTTGTTGGGGTTTTTTTGGAGAAAAAGCTAGCCAGTTTGGGCTTGATGGAATGTATGAAAGCTGTCTTCTTATCGTGACTTCTCTGTTGTTTTTTGAATGGGAACTCCTTTAAATAGGAGAATTTTGTTAGCTTCTCAGGTGAAGCTGTGGCTTCCACTTAATTTTTCCCTCTTTTCAGCCCGGTACTCAGACACTGCTAATTGGTTGCATTTTCAGCATGGGGCCAACTTTCTAAAAGTAACGTCTAAGACACAGATAAGATCTCTTGTGTGGTGAAATGTATTTATATGAGTAAGGACTACCAAAATTCTGTCAGATTATTGTGGAAGTGACATTAAGGGACATTAGTTAAACAAGATCTTAAAATTATGATGATTGCTTTAGCTGTGTGGTTGTTGCAAAGAAAACATTTTAACTGGGTGATGTGTCTTTACTTGCTTGTAAGGAGAAATTAACCATTTTCTTTTCAATTTAAAGGCTTAAGGAGGCTGTGGGCTATGATGCTCTTTTATAAGCTGTCCAAATGGCATATGGATGCTTCCCCTACAATTTATTTATTGCACTTCAGTTTTAAGCAATGTGGAACACAAGACTGAAAGTCAGAGCTGAGCTATGGAAATCAACATTTTCTTACCTGCAGGTCTTGCCTTCTGGGAAGAAGACAACAAACATCAGGCGTTTTGGGGAATCTGAGTACCACTTACAGAGAGCCTTGGATGTTGCCTGCCAAACTCCAGATACAGGCTCCATTGGGGGAAAGGAGCTTCTCTTGATTTGCTTAGGTCTTAGTTTAATTTCTTAATCTGCAGACTGTAATAACAGGGCTTCTACAATAAGCAGAATTTCACCCCTGGTACTTGTCCTCAAGAATTATGTGCTTACAGACTAGTGTTTGTGCTTTTGATTTGCATTTACCTTGAAATTTTCTTTTTGACTGAGATTGATCATGGTTACTTGGACGTGCTATGCTCTTGAAGACAGATCTTGCAGCCGATCTGACTAAAACCTTTAGAGTCACTGAAGTTCAAGATACAAGAATTAAACAATTAAACAATTCAGTGCACTTAGAAATCTAGCTTGGAAACATGAAAGTTCTGCTTATAAGTATTTTTCCCTTTCATTTATCAAGCTGATCTGTTGCTCTGTGCAATCAGTATCATCGTTTATGTGAAAGTCACACTTCTACTGTCTTATGTGTTTGTTTTTTTTAAACTGTACTTTGTGGGAGGAAGTTTGACAAAACACTGTATTCTCAGCTCGGGCTTGAGCCTTCTGACTTCCGGCTCTGCAAGGATTATTCTACAAGAACAAGCTGCAATGTTAGCGTGTGCTTGTCTTCATGTGTGTAGCCAGTTACAGTGTGCTTAAATTTGTGGGGGTTTTTTGTCTTCCACTTGTATTTGCATGTGGTATGCCTCAAGTTCAGGAGTAGAGAATCTTCATAGCCTAGAGTCTGTTTCTTTTAAGTATTGAGAGCTTTAACCAAGAGCTTTTTAGCTCTTGTGCAGCAGGAAAAGGAGTCTGTTATTGTGGCTCACTTTAGCTGATTGCTCAATCTCTTCATGCATAGAACTGAGATCACTCAAGTGCCAGGACCTTATGGGATGTGGATGTTTTCAGACACTGCTGCTCTGATCTGAATGGATCTAGGAAGCAATTTGCTCCCCAAGATGAAATCAGGACATCTTTTTGCTAATTGATAATTTGGTAAAGAGTTGGGCTCAATGATCCTTGTGGATCCCTTCCAACTCAGGGTATTCTGTGATTCAAATTGAAGCTTTTAGCAGAAGGAATTACAGCAAACCACGTGGTTGACTCAAAGCATGAGAGTAATCCATTAATAATCAGTGAACCAACCTAAGCTTGGAGTAGTGTCCCTTTTAAGCATTTGAAGAGCTTGAGACCTAGAAGCAGTGCTCGTGTATCATGAAGGAGGAAGCTGTGCTCTTGCAGTATGCACTTTTAAAATTTCCTCTTGCAACCAAGGTAGTGAGATCACTTAGAAGTTGATGGAAATGCTGCTGGGACCTTGAAGTCTTCAGTGAGTCGGAATCTTCCAGAGAGACTTAAATCTTCTGTTACGATGGCTTTTAGAAAAAGGTGATGTGGGTTGTGCTGATCCCGGTGGAGAGCTTGCTAGGGACTCTGATACCTAATCATGACCTTTAAAATTAATTTTTTACCTTTCCTGTTAGCCTTATAAAACTTTCTACTTTCTTTTTGAGAGCAAAAATCTGCTAGAACCAGGACACCCGTGTAGGGACGTGGCAGTGCTAGCTTTTTAGCGCTGCTCATGTGAATTGTTTGACTGCTGTTGGTGCTCTTAGGAGTAGAAACTGAAGTACTCAAGCCTAAATGGAAGCAGTTGAGCTCTGGGACATATATTTAGGTGGTTGAAGAAATAAAGTGACTTGACTTGAGTCCAGAGGATCCCATGATGGTCCTTCCCTCTGGTAGAATGATGGTAGATGTGCAGTGGAGATCTGTCGGCTCAGGAGGGGCAGCAGCAAGAGAGCTGGAGCAGGTGGGTAGTTACCCGCAGAGCTGGGTTGGGAGGGCAGAGTTCTGGCATTGGAGGTTGGCATGAAATCATCCCTTAATACTGTAGGTCTTCAGAAATCCTCAGGGCTCAGAAATGCTCTAATACACGGCTGATGAACAGAATAATCAAACATAAGTTTCTGTCCAATTGCACAGTCTCCAGCTGATCTGTTTATGCAACATATCATAGAGAGCTATATGTAATATTTAGGAATTAATTGTGGCCCTTGGAGTATTTCCAGGCTATTTTCATACATATGTATGAAAGCTTAAGTTGAGCAGAACCTAAAAATGATCTCAAGTGATAAATGCAGCAGACTGATCAGAAACAGGGTTTTAAGCTGAAGAACGTGGCACTGTCACCTCCCAGTAACGCAGTGTCTATGCGGCTGTTAGTGCAGTTGTAGCCTGTGGAAGTGGGTTAGGAGAGGTCAGTGTTGACAGGGAAAGAATGATTGTTTACTAAAATGCCCTCGGAGTAGTTTTGAAGCGTTTTTGAGATGTTAAGGTTACACAACATCCATTGTGATAAGCGACTGAAATGAAGTAAAATGGCCAAGATGTCACAGGGAGTGATGACAAAAGGGAAAGGACAGCCTGGTGCTGGAACGTGGCTGAGCTCCCGAAACCCACACCTTGTGCAGGACAAACTGTGCTTCTGCACAGCCCTCAGCCCTGCCCTTGGATTGCTGATTGGGGCATCGGGTCTGGGTTTGGTCCCCCCGCCTTCCTGGAGACAATGTGACTCTCTGAGGAGTCTAGCTGGGACAGAGCTGGTATTGCACCTAGGAATGCATTTAATGGGTAGCAGGAAAGGAAGGGTATGATGGGTAGTCATTTAAAAGCTACCTCCAGAAGATGGCAGGAGCTTGGTGCTAAGAGGCTGTGGTTAGTGAGAGGAAGCATTTGTGTATCAACACTTGTGTTACCAAGGAACTCCATAAATCTTGATGGTTTTAACAAGATTGGCGATGCATCCTGAGATGTTGCAGACCCCCATTAAGGTGTATCCTCTCATCGTTTCTCTCCCATGTAGCTGCGTGGTTTCTGCTTATATACAGATCCTGTGATGTACTGTACACAGACATTGGATCTCACCTCAAATCAGTTGTATAAATGAACCCCATTTAGGATTGACACAAGAGGTTTTGAGGAAACTACGTTGTGTAGAGCTGAGTATATACAGTGTTACGTTACACATTTCCTGGCTTCTGCTGCAATTGAACATAATTCAAAGCCTGGCTGAATTTTACCTTTTTAAAAGGTAAACATTTTCTGTGCCTTAATCTAAATACAGTAATTTTGGTCTAGCTGGGAGCAGTGTATTAAATTTTCAGCAGTGATATCACAAAGAGGATTGAACATAAATTGCTACAATGCCTTCTGTTGTTTGAAAGAAAAAGCAAAATGCCTGTGCTGCAACAAAATGAGATATCTTACCTATCTGGGGAAGAGAAGAATTATTTATGTGTGGGGTTGACAACTTCTATGCTGTTTAGGTTTTCCTGGCTAATATTTTGACAAATGTAACTGATCAAAATTATATACTTTATTAGGTTAGTGAATAACCAGTTAGACATCTCTTGTTTATCTTACACCATTTAGCAAAAATTTGCTATAGTCCTGATACTCTTACTTAACAGAACTATTTTTGCCTTTGGAAATAAATATGCTATTATTGGAAATCATTGGTAATAGGCCAGTTCAATGGTAGCTTTTCTCATGGCCTGAACTTAGGTAATTACTGCAATGTAAAGTGCAAGTTTAATTTTAGTCCCAGTATCTTTCTGTAATAGAAGGTAATATATACCCCTCACTACTTAATAAGCTGGACTTGGTGATGATAGATGGGAAAGATTAACCTTACTATATTGGCAATATGATGGTCAGCTGCAGTTACATTAGGAAGCATCGCCACCTCAACGATGTGCTAGCACAAGATTCATTAAAGATTTTAAGGTCTCTGTTCTTGAATGGAAATTTAGAGACTGGCTTTTTCTCAAGACAGCAAGAGGTATTTTACTGCAGAAAGATTGTGTGGCTATTTTTAGCTGTGGGTACTGGTGAGGTGGAACAGAATATTTTTAGAGCTGTAGAAAATGCAGCCACTCAAGCTGGGTTCTTTTTTTTTCACTCTAGCACTATGGGGGTTTTCCAAAATAAAGACCAAAATTGGTAGAAAATGTTGTTTATATATCATTATGACTACTTATATACCTAATATATTAATTGTTTCCACATATACATGTATGTGTATGTGTACAGTCATACAGGATTTGAAGCGGTTCGGCCCCATGAATGATACTATCAGGTATTAAAATAGTTTTTGCTGAATTTTGAAAATGCACTACTCACCTGCAACATTTTAACAAAATACAGAACCAGCAAGGCATAATTGGGTCGCTCTCAGTTAATACATACCAATCCCATATGCTGTTTGGATCATTACTTGAATGAGGTAAGCATGAAATAATTAAAAAAGCTGTGGTGATAGTGAGTTGAGAAAAAAAGAATAGCTCTGAAGAAGAAACTCTGCTCTGGAATGTTTTTTGCAACATTTTAGGCATTTTAAGGGTATATTGGACTAATA
The DNA here is from genome assembly GCA_013400835.1 of Zapornia atra. Lineage (NCBI taxonomy): Eukaryota > Metazoa > Chordata > Aves > Gruiformes > Rallidae > Zapornia > Zapornia atra. The sequence goes on from VZTU01016241.1 coordinate 53,667, forward strand.
TTAGGGACCTGCAGAGCTAATGGACCTGAGTTTGTACTGGTTCTTTGTAAGTGTATGTAGATGTTTACAAGAAAATGTGGATTTTGTTCATTGCCTTTCCTGGATTGAAGCTGGTGAATGAAGGAATAGTAAATACTCCCCTCTCCCCTCTGCCCGCCCCCCTTCAGCACCCTCACAAAAATTGTGAGATTCTGGTAAGATGAGAGGTGGATTTTATATGGATTGTCTGAAACTGTCCTTGTTGACACCTGTTTAATTACCTAAGTCAGCTTGAAAAGCTGTTTGCTACACTTTCAAAACCTGCCCTTTCAGATTTCTGAAATATTCAGGATTTTTTTTTATTACTGTGCCTTTGTTCTTCATATGTAAATTTAAGGTATAAATGTCCATTAGACATTTCTTCAGATTGTAAAGGAGACGTGGCCTATAAACCACTCTTGACTAATGCTCCAAGCTCTGTACTGTTCAGAGCACGCTAAAGAAAAGGTTAGAAAATTTAATAATTCATATTCATTAAAAAACCCACCCCAAAAAAACCCATTCCTGGCAATTTTTTCAAGAATGTTCATATTAGTTCTGTTGTCCTGGCTTGGTTCCAACTTTATTAGATTATAAATTCTATTTTAATCCACTGGGTTTTCAATTGAAGATCTATTTTTTGCCTTTCTTTTGTTAAATAATTATAGTTGTTTGCAGGGCATGGTTGCATGTTTCTAGCCTTCAAAATTATTTTCTCTTATAAAACTGTCTATTTGCATATTTCTGGTTTTAATCATACTCCAGAACTTTAAAAGTAAATTATGTGCTTGACTTGCCAGGCTCTGTTTGGTGTTCCTAAACACAGCAGATACACCAGATGAGTTAATAGAAATCTGTTAGCTTTGCTACAGCGTCTCTTCCTTGAGAAATCCAAGGTCCTTAGAATTAGAGGACTTTGTATAGTCATAGATAAGCGTAGAAGCTTATTCTTTAATAGCACATCTACTAAATTAGCTCTGCTTGGTGTTTGTTGAAATTTTAATGCATCGTTTGTAGGGTAAGTAAGCCTAGAAATAACAGATAGGGATACTGAAGGATTGTGTGAAAACACATGGGAGAAGATTAGAGGAAACCACAAGGAAAAGTTTCATTTCCTTTCCAGAGGATGCTTTTGGTTTTGTTTGCTGCTTCCCCTTTCTCCATAGGCAAAACCCCAGAGGCACAAACAAGGTCCTCCTCCCTAACCTGTCCCTACCGTGTCCCCTGTCCCCTCCCTGGACAAGCCTCCCTCTGCCCCAGCTTTAGATTGCAGTAGCATATCAGTCAGTTGGTGCTTAGCTATGGTAGAAGAGTATTTGTGAAGCCATTGCCTTTTCTTTGCCATATTTAGCTGACTTCTGCTTGAAGTTCCGTCCCAGGATTGTGCCTCTGGAGGGTACATCCTGCCCTACCTTCCTGTCAGCGTTACGGCGTGGGGAGCTGGGTTCCCTGCAGCGCCGCAGGGAGGGAGGTTTTCCTGCTGTGTTGGTGCTAGAGGAGCAATTGCAGCATCTTAACTGAAAGCTTGAAAAATGGAAGTAAAATTTTACCCACTGCAGCCCTTGTGCTTTCAGTGTCGTTCCTGGCCTCTTTCACAAGTCATTCTGTGTCTGGGTTAAACTGATTGTTTCTTCTTTGCACAGTTTGTTCTTGCCATTTCTTAATAGTGTGCTGAATGTAAAGGTTCAAATGATGTCTTTATAATTTGCTGAAATGTGCCTGTTCCTAAGAGTTAGACATGCTTATGGTAGCATGCTCTCAATTAGGCAATTGGCGTTTGAATTTGCTCTTTTTCTGGTCGGTGGGTCCACGTCCAAGGGGCAGAACTGTATCCTGATACTAGTTCAAGTGCCTGACTGCAGCTGTCTCTTAGTTCAGAGTAGCCTAGCTTCTTGTCTGTCTTCCTCTGTCTGTGCTGCTCAATCTGTCAAGAGCTTTGAAGTCTTTTACTGGGCTTTTGGATCATCTTTGCCTAATTAACAAGTTGCGTCTTCTTTGCAGTTTGGCCATGCTCCCGTGGCAATCACAGTAATTGCTTGTACACAAATGCAGTGTATTGAAAACATGGCCTGGATATACATATATATATAGAAAAATGCTGTTTTACAGCTAAGGAAAGATGAAGCAGCATGTGATGGAGCACATCTCCGATCATAGGGGACCATTGATCCATCAGCTCATGGGCTTTTGCTTGCAGTCATTAAGACAAGTGCCTATGAAGTTACTAGCCAGTACAAGCAGAAATGTTGGAGCGTTTTTGTTCTTTGTCTAAACTGACAGCATTAAATCCAGCCAACCAGTTTCCCCTCAACCCCAAAGCCTTCTTCCTCACTGCTTCATTTTCTATGGATTCTAGTTAAGAGAAAATTCACTAACTGCTAGATGCCACCACACAGGTACTGGTAATGTTTGTGGTTCTGTGGTATCTTAATGGTTATGAGTTTGAAGTAGCAATTTCTGTTGCAAAAAACTTTGATTCAACCAGAGGTTATTTACTGGCTTATAAATGTGCTGGGACTGTAGTTGGTGAAGAAAACGGGAGTGATGAAAGCTCCCGTGTCAGCACTGAAGAATGTACTTTTTAATTTTCTGCCACTTTAATGTATAATCCTTAAATTTGGCCATTGCAAGAGCATAAAGAAACTGAATGTAGGAGCTAGAAAACCCACTTTCAAAGGTTATATATCACTATAGCAAAAATAAGTCCTGCATTGCTACTAGCCAGTAATGAACAGAGGAAAAGGATTGGCTTTTGGAGCCTTTGCTGTTTAGCCAGAGATCATTTTGCTCCTCCTTTCTTTCTCACACTTGCCCAAAATCCCCACTACCTTCTCGATTCTTTAAACTGGGGATGCTGCAAAACCAACACAAGCAAAAAGATGTGCAATTGAAAGGCAAAAGGATTGCTTGGGAAATTTGGATTTAGACTTTTTGGTAACTGCCGTTTGACTTCTTTGGTTAATTAAGTTTTAAATGAAGGAAACATTAGTTAAACATTCAGCAGTCTTGTCCTTTAATTGAAGACATTGGAGTTCACAAAGTCCTTCCAGAACTTCTCTGATAAAGCCGACACTGACAGTTGCTGGGGCACAGCAAAAAACACATGGCAGGAAATCAAACCAGCAGAATAATGTAAAAATACTAAATACACCCACCTCCCCCCTACCCCACACCCCCAAATTACTTCAGTCCTCTGGTGTGCAGTACGTTAACTTTTCTAATTCATCTTTTGTTGGTAACAGTATTTAATTCTGATCTTTTCACTTACAACTAAACATAGGTATAAAATTACATTGAAGACCGAGTATCAGAACAGATTTGCATTGTTAATGGTATACATTGTGTTTGTATTTCCTGCAAATTCTTATGTTCTGATAACATGACTGGCTGTCACCTGCAGCCCTGTGTTTTTCTCACTTAAAGAAGTGTAATTGATAATGCATTAAAACAAAAATAGATGCAGGGTCCTGTAGGCAGGAGCATCTGACTGAACATTAACTTGAGGCTGCGATGCTGCACCCTGGCCCACGTGGGGCTTTTGGGCAAAAGAGTAGAACTTAATATTGGGGGAGGAGGGGGGAAAGAAGGAAGAAAGAAAGAAATGCACATAAAAATATAAAAATTTATAATATAACTTCAAAGCTTTTAAAAAGTTTTACTGATGCTGGTGTTCTGTTTGGTATGTGCTTCCTGCTTTGCTCATCTATAGCTTTAGAGCAGCTGAGAGTGAGCTGTGTGTGGTTGTTGCATATCATGTAATAAAAGGTACAGATCTTGTCTCATTGTCATACAAGGAAGATATAAATGTGATTTGGTGAGATTGCCGCTGTTAATATTTATACTAAGTCAATGTCTATTCTGTTGTTGGTTCCAGCCTACCACATGCTGTTTTTAACAAAATATCTGAAGTATCACCCTGAAGTATTCACTCATCTGTCACTCAAGGATGAGTCAGGAAATGTATTATAGTAAAACAAAAAATGATAAATTTATCGAGTGTTTAATACACAATATAGTTATTCATAACTCTATGAAATTATTAAGAACAATGGAATTGAATGGCAAGCTGCTTACAGCTTCCACTTCAGTACACGTGTTGATGAGCACGTTGAGCAGTTTTCTGGGGAGATGCTTCTCTTTTTTATAAAGTTAATTTTATTTTTTCAAAAGCCATTTTCATTGCCATTGTCTATGGTTTGGTACTGCAGCAGAGCCTGTCGCCCTGCTGAAGAGCTGGTTTAGACAGAAGCATTATTTTGCAGTTGTTTAATGTTTCTTTGATTTTCCAGCAGGTGCATTAATTCTTAAGTAGTGTTTGTTTTGCTACAGAGCGCTGCAGCACAGACTTGAAGAAACCTTAAAGCCAGATTTTGTACTTGTGTGTCTCATGAGTTGTTTGCATATTATTTATCTGGTGCATTTAACTCCATAAAAATATCTTACTGAAACATGAGAAGCTGCATGTGTTGTACTTCTGTGTCCCTCTGTATGCTTTTCCAGGCTACTCCATGATCTTCTGCCTTAAAGGAAATAAAAAAGTGATTGATGAGAATTCATAAGAATTTTTTAATTTAATATCAAAGAACATTTAGCGTTAAGTTACCATGACTGATAAAACCTTAAGCTGATTTGTCTCAGCCTTGCTGTTATCTGTTTCACTTTGTAATGCCTACTTTATATGCACATAAAGTTTGTTTATTATTTTTTTATTTACAGGAGGGTTTAAATGGCAGCTTCTTGTTGGCTCTGAAATTGTTTACAGAAACAGACGTGTCATACTACTGGCTTCGCTGTAAAAATATGTGTGTGTGTGTGTGTATATATATGTAGAGACTTTAATGAAAGGAGATGCTTCTGTTAATTAGTCTCTGCTGTTTTTAAAGTGATGATCTCTTGTTTTCTTCTAGCATCAGATAATAGTCAGCGATTTCGAGAAACCTGCTTTGCATTTGCACTGACGCCACAACAAGTGCAGCAAATCAGCAGTTCAATGTGAGTGAGTTTGATCAGTAATACAGTATTTAAATCAAAATAAATAAAAAAAAATGAACCAGCTTACCAAATTTTTCATTTTGAGATGTGGTCTTAAAGAACACAGATGTCTGTGTAGTACCTCAGAGGATACTCATCTGGGGAATTCTTTTCCCCTTTGTATGTAAGCTGATGGAGAAGAAAAGGGTGCGGAAGAGAGGATTGAATACCACCACTATCCAGTGAGTATTGGACCGTTTCTCTTGTACTAAGTGCTGTACAAATACAGGCTCCTTCCTGCAGCCCTTTCTCGCCATCAGTCAGCTCCTTTGTCACGTTCAAGTTCTGTGTTTATTCACAGTGAAGATGGTATTTCATAGTGATCCATCCGAATTTGCTTTATAGTATACAAAACCAAAAAGTCAATGGTAAAAATCACATGAGAATGTAACTGATTTATTTACTTTGAGAAAGAAGTAGTGTGTCTGGAGAGTGGTGGTTGGACTGAGCAGAGGAAGGCAGGCATGGTATATGCTGTGCATTCTGGAATACATATGTTGAATTTACAGCAAACTCTGAAAAAATATTGATGAACCTGTTGTATAAACAGTACATTTTAACCTGTGTTCTGGTGTTTCTAGGGATATTTCTGGGACCAAATGTGACTTCACAGTACAGGTCCAGCTAAGGTATGTATCTGCATTGCCTGTTCTTGAGGCTGTCATGTTTTAAAATACATCAGACATATGCTCTCCAGCAGGTCTGGCTTTCCCTTATAGAAAAGAGTCTGATACTGTTGTTCTTTTGAGAAAAGCCTGCTGTTGGCTGCTTGGAAAAATTCAACGTGAGGGTGGCAGGTCACTGGCACGGGTTGCCCAGAGAGGTGGTGGAGGCCCCATCCCTGGAGACATTCAAGATCATGCTTGATGGGGCTCTGAGCAACCTGGTCTAGTGAAGATGTCCCTGCTCACTGCAGGGGGTTGGACTAGATGGCCTTTAAAGGTCCCTTCCAACCTAACACATCCTTTGATTCTAAAAGGAGAGACTTCAATACTTGTCCTTGTTGTGTGCAGCTTTCCTGAAGCTGCTGGTAGCCTGGTACCTGGTGTGTCAGAACACCATGTGTACTTAGCTGTAGCCAGCTGACTGTCTTCAATTTGTTATTTGAGATTGTGTGTATGTTCCTTTTGTTAACTCCACATCTGTCAGATTCCTCTGACCTGGGCCTGCAAAATCTGCATGCAGAAAAGGACATCTAGCAGAGGTGTCCACCAGTATTTCTTGGGTACAGCAACCCAAAGTCTACTGTTCTTTGGGCAAGGGGAGGTAAGACCTTGGAAATCACCAGGTCGGGTCTTAACCTGGTGGTTATTTTAGAGGTTTTGACAAATGTATAGTAAGGTGATTAAATCTTCTGTATCCCTGTAATTCTGTGGAGGGCTGGGATCAGGACTGACTTCAGAGGTTGCTCCTGTCAAAACTGAGTCTTCCCTCCCATCCCTCAGACGTGTCTACATGGTGAGCTGTTAACTCACCCATCAGAAAGTGATTACCTTTGAGTCTTTCTTGCTAGGATGCCTTCTGCTGGTTGATGAGTCAGGTCAAATGCATAAAGTGATGGGGAGAGCATGAGGGAAAATGGGGTCACAGGTAGCTCCAGAGCACAGCTGCTGTCAAAAGGGATGGCACATTGGGGTGGATGGGGCAGGTCCTCTGGAAGAAAGCCAGTCGAGAGGCTCTTTTTGGTCCTCTGAATGCCTTTTATCCATGATCTTGGCCTACACATATTTCAGAGGACAAGGAAGGGTGTGCCTTATTTTGGTTCCAGCAGCAAATAAGCCCCTCTGAACTTTAGTAAATAAATAAAACTGTCTGAAGTAAGGCTTGACATAGGCATGAGGATAGCGTTTGATGCTGTGGCTAAACAGCTGCCAGGTTTGTTGCAGTTGGAGGAGGGACAGTTGAAGAGACTTTGTATTTTGTCCTTTGTGAAACTCTGGTCTTTTATCAAGAGGTCTGGCTGGAGAAACGAGAGGAAGGAAATTTGGATGATCGGGTTTTTGTAATGAGAACCTGCATATCTGAACCAGTTAGAGTCAGTCTGAGGAATTCAAGAAATCTAAGGAGGAACCTACATCCATCTTGATCTAAACCTGTGATTTTGGGGTTTTTTCCTGTTTAAAGATCTGTAGAGCTAATTTGAGGATTGTATTTAGTGAGATTTGTTACACTTTGGTAACTTGGTGGAGAAACAAAAAATCCTTCTAGGAAGAGGTGATCTTTCAATCACTTGAGAAGTGAAAGGTGATGGAAGCTTTTTGCTTTTAGGTTTTGTTTGTCAGAAACCAGTTGTCCACAAGAAGATCACTTCCCACCCAATCTGTGTGTGAAAGTAAACGGGAAACCATGCAGCCTTCCAGTAAGTAACATGGTATTTTGATATACATAATTGGATAGTGTTATTAGGAACTGTCTATCAGAAATTAGCCTGAGAATTTATTCTAACCATTGTTTTCACATTTTGGAGCATTTGAATGAAGATGGATAGAGGAATGGAAAAGATAGTTAAGTAAATTGTTTCTCAGGAGGCGAGCCAGTAGATCCAGAAGATTAATTTTCAAAAAACATGACAGTAAATTTCTACCTTTAACAAACATCCACTGAGTCTGGCTGAAATTGGACTCTGTTTTGGAGGCTCTCTGTGCAGGGAATAGACCATCACTGACTGAGAGGACTAAAGAGAGAAAGGCTGACTTTGAGTCCTGGGGCAGCACCCAGGATGAGACAGGGTGGCATTAGCCAGGTGGTGCTCAGAAAGGAGAGATGGCAAAGGGGCTTCTTGGTATTCTGTGGGCAGGGTTGGGATGTGGGAAGTGTGAAGCTCTGCCTGAGGAGAGAGGGCTTGCAAAACACCTGATACTTTATTGTCTGATACATATAGATCACATTGAAGGAGGAGCCTGGTTCAGGTGAGACACCTGAGGGTTGCAGTGGGAGTGGAAGAAGGCAAAAGCAGCATTTATTCTTATTTTATTTTTTTGCTGAGAGAAAAAAATACCTTGATTTCTAGGGCTATCTTCCACCAACCAAAAATGGTGTTGAACCAAAGCGACCTAGCCGACCAATCAACATTACCTCACTCGTCAGATTATCCACGACGGTACCAAACACAATCGTTGTTTCATGGACTGCAGAAATTGGAAGAGTAAGTAACTTTGGTGCATAGTGCTGTCTAAAGCTTATTAGTTTCTGCTTTGGCATCTGTTTGAAAGATTCGAAAGATAAGCAAGTTTAATTGTGCAGAAAATACTTCATGGTTTAGCAGTAGACTGTTCCTTCTTTTGATTGTATTGCTTTATGCTAGGCAGATGTGACGTGCTCCCTTAGATCAGTAGCCCTCAAATTTTTTGGTTTGATCTCTCCCTCTTCACCCCCCACCCACCCATCTGCGTGACTCATTGAGGACCCAGATAAGAAGATCAAGACATCCTACAAAACTTTTTATTTGTTTGCTTTAACTTCAGCCTTCAAGCTCTTCCTGATTTTAGGGACTTGACAAACCGTATCTTTTTGGCTTCGACTTGTGACATGTTACATGTACAGAGTGGTCTTTTATAACCATAAACACAAAGCATCACAACTCAGCAGGGCCCAGGAGATTTAATTTACCTTTTTTTACATTTATTTTCTCTCCACTGCTACCCTTATTCTTAATATTTTAAAAGTTGTGTTTTTCTACAACTTTTTTTTGTGTCTATGGGGAGGTTGTTACAGTTGGTATTACAAAATCGCTGATGTTCCACTGGACTAATTAATTCTGGAACATGCTGCAAAGTTACTTCAATAAATCAGTCCGTGAATTAGTGCACTGCTTTCACTGATGGCAAAAAACTGCTGGACAGGCACTGCAGAGTCAACATGTACTTGAAAAATGGTGGCTTTGCCATCACAACCATCCTGTTTTTAGAAGCCCCGGGAATTGTCCTGAGATGAAACTTTATCCAAGAATTTATCGGTGTGCAAAGCCCAGGATTCCTGAACCAACGTGGAAAAATGCTTACAGCCCAATCATGCACAATAGTGGGTTATAAAACATCACAGTGGTATTTCATGATGGATTTCTTGTGGAGCGTAAAACAGTCTCTGTTCAGATTATAGAATAAATGATGGCTGAGTGGTTGTTTTCTTTCTTTCCTTTTTGAAACACCCCTTCTTTTATCTAATAAGAACCACAGGTATTGGAAATAAGATGTAAAAATGACCCTGCTTTTGGTTTACATTGTGGAAGCACCTGCATGAAAGTCGATGAATCCTGGTTAGTGCTCTGAACAGAGTGCTGCACTTTTGCTTAAGGATGCCAGTGAGGATTTAGGGAAAAGAACTCTCACAAGTCTGTGTGGACTCTAAGCTGATGTCTTGTGAGCTAGGTAGTTTCTTAGGCTTCAGTGCTACTCGTTATAAACCCCATATTGGGTAACTTCTAGCTTAGAATACAAAACTGAAGAGAGTGGCAAATTCTTGGCATATTTAATGAGAATTAGATGCCAGTCAGAACTTACCCACACGTGAGATCTAATGCTTCCTAAAGAGATTGTTGGAGACCTTGGAGGTTAAATGGGAGGAATTAGTTTATATTTGGCTGTGCCTATATAGTACAAAATTTGAATTCCCTTCCTTCCTTTCCCTTAAGAGTCAGTTGCATGTCTCAACTGATGTACTCTACCTTTTCTGAAGTCATAATTGTGATTTTTACACAATCTGTTTCAAGAGCCTTCTGTACAAGATGCCTTGGGCAAGTTCCTAGCTTTGTAGATTCAAGCTGTCGGTAAATAATTTCACAATGTTAATTACCATTTTTCTAACTTCTATACTAATTGAGGCATTAAACAAACAAGTTAAAGCAGTAGTGGTTTTTAACGATGTGAGAGGCATTCATTGTAAGAATAAAATAATTAAAATGTGTTTCTGATGCTATTTCAATTTGTGTAATTCTATGGTGAGATATATTACCGAGGTCCCGTCTTTGGATTCTGGTGGCATCCTCAGTAAAGGATGGTAGATGTCACAGTTGTATGGATTTTTTTGTTTTGTTAGTGGAAACATAACAGGGCAGTTGCTGGGGGAAGCCTTTAATTTTTCAATTTAAATTGTATGAGTTCAGCTGCAGGTTTAGCAAATGCTGTTTATATCAAAAAGCGATTGATGAACACTAATGTGAGAACACAAATGTCCCCCTCATTTTGGGGGTAAGAGGGAAGAAGCCTGTTGCTGTAGAATGCATAATACACTGTCACACTTCTAGGAAGACAGTTATTACCTGCAGTTGTTAGTAGCTTACAAGAAAATTAGGTTGAGGAATGTCAAACCATGGTTTGAGATGAGTTATTGCTGCCAGAAGGAGCCTCCTCCTGCCGCTCCTGCCCTGTCCCTCTAGGGAAGGCTTACCCCGCTCCCAGGGCACCTGACGCTGGGTCTGCTCTCTGACCTGCTTGTCTGCCAGATCATCATCAGCAGGGACAGAAGTGAGCATCCCTGGCTGTGTGCTGACACTGGTGAGGAACATTTGCATGGTCTGTTCTGTTGAGACTAAGGAGGGGAAGTGAGCAAACCTCTTCCAGAGGGGAAGGACAGACAGCTGGTAGTCGTGACTTCTTGCCCACTCTGGCTTGATTCACTAGAGTACATCTTTGCCCCACTGAAGCCTTGCACTCATTAACTGCCGTGCTGCTGTTAAGATTTGGCAGTGGAGTAGTGTTAGCATTTTGTAGACAGTCCATGCAGGAAGGGAAGAGAAAGTGAACAGTGCTTCCAGGCTAGAGTAGGAAATACTGAGACTATGTGTCTTCCTATGCATTGCTTTTGAAAGAAAAATCAGTGGTGCTGCCTCATTGTGAAAATGAAAGGATGATATTTGACCTGACAGCTTCCCTTGAATGTGTTGACACGGCTACACTAATATACAGTTCCCCTTCTTAAACGGGTGTAGACTGCATGCCCTGAGTTGGATATAAAACTCCCAAAAGTGTCCTAAATGCTGTGTTAATAGCTTGGTTTGCAGCTTAAATCCAATCTCGGTGAAGCATGAAGTCACTTTTGTTGGACCTCAAAAACTCCAGCCCTGTGAACTTTCTGAAGCAGGGTGGGTTTTCTCTAGTCTCAAAACTTTGCCATCTAAAGTTTTGTAACTGCTTTAGAAATACATGTAACGAATCGCATAAGGACTGTGTGAAATACAAGCTATCTTTTGATTAAAAGAGTTTCTACTTTGATCTTTGGTTGTGTTTTCTAGAACTATTCCATGGCAGTCTATCTTGTAAAGCAGCTGTCCTCTACGGTGTTACTGCAGAGGTTGCGAGCGAAAGGAATACGGAACCCTGATCATTCTAGAGCACTAAGTATGTCTGATGTACTACTACTTGTTTAAAAAGGAAAAGTAGCTTTTGTCTTAAAGGAGATTTGAAATAGGACTGTACTAACCGAGGTTTGGACTTCCTACAATTCTCTGGGTTTTGAGAATCTGATAGTGGTGTTCTTTGTATTCAGTTCCAGTTCAAAGACTCAGAGGCCTTTGTTTGTACTAGGAGCCAGTCCAGGAACCCTGTTGACACTGTAAAGGGAAAAATGCAAGAGAATCTCTTTCAGTTCAGCCATACTGGCTTTGTTTCTTCAGAACAGAACAACTGTATTTATATAGTTAACTGGTAATTCAGTACTCCAAGCAAGCTGAACTAAATGCCTAACACTGAACCTTGATGCAGACATGCTGGAGGAAAGTCTCCATCAAGGCAGTTTTTGTTCCTTTGGCACAGTACTGTGGACCAAGCTCCTGGAGAGAGAGTCTCTAGCACGATACTCCTCCCAACCCCCTTCCAAATTTAACTGTGAGGTTTGCTGCTTTGCTGTTTTCTCTGACAAATACATGTTGGTCTGAGTTTGTATAATAAAAACACAAGCAAAAACTGCAGTCATGTTTCTTTTTTGGGGAGAGGGTGAAGACGCCAACGCCTGGCAGCTGTTGGTCGTGCTCTTTAGTACTCAGATAAGGTGTGTTCTACACAGCACAGGACCCTCTCCAAAAGGGAGTAAATTGCTCCACTGGTAAATGCTACGAAGCCAGTGATACGTAGAGCTGGGCATTGGCTTGTGCTAATGCAGTGTGATGATTTAAACACACAAAAATCTAGAGAGTTTCCAGGTGGCTACTGCTCTTTGTATACAAGGTGAGATTGAGTGTGTAGGTACGGTTCATGGAGCAGGAAGAACGGGGAACTGGCTTGTTCATTTAACCAGTGACTGCTAATAAAACAGTCCTTAGAAGTCAAAGTAGAGAATGGGTAGAGATGAAAGACTTCCGCAGCGCTAATATTTCACTGCAGTTATTTAAACCCCAAATTTCATCAAGGTACTGCTCATTCCCAAATTCTCAATTTGTCTTTCACTTTTAAATCACCAGCTGGCTTGATGAATATTTCAGAGCTTTACAGTGGTGTTTGTCCATCTGAGAGTTACTAACACATTTTTTAACGTGGCTCATGAGAAGGTTTAAAAAGTTGCACGTATATAGAAAGGGACATCTCTGTATAAATATATTTTCTAGGGATCCTGGTTTAAGATGAACATTTCCTGTTGTTTGCTTTCTTAAATCTTGTAGTTTATGATCTTTCTAGAGTGTAAAGACTGCTTGTGTTACATGGTTATTGTGTGAGTCTGAAACAATGGTCACTGCTGCTTGCTACCAGTAGATATGGCAAACTGAAAGTTTAGCACACAGTTTCAGACTTGTTTTATTTCTCTGTCACCCGATTTGTGTTTTAAATGAAATGTAAAATAAACTTTCTCTTCTTTCAAATAACAGTTAAAGAGAAACTGACGGCCGATCCGGACAGTGAAATAGCAACAACAAGCTTAAGAGTTTCTCTTCTTTGTCCAGTAAGTTTTTTTTGTTTTAATTCCCTCAAAACTGATTCTGGTCAAAATGTGGCAGGAATAGGACTTGTATTAGGTAGAGTTTAGCCTGTGTTTACATGTGTGTTAACTTTGGGTTGTCCCTCACTGAGATGAGGCATGTGGTATACTCCTGAGATGTGTAAGCTTACCTTGAAATCTATCACAAGGATCTGAGTGAGCAGGTTGGGTCCTTGATTGTGATAAAACCACCCCATTGGTAAGGTAGGTGTACCTGACTATTAAAAATAGCTCTTCAGCCAGTGTGTGAAGCAAATAACTTCCAAGCAAAGTTGGTTGTAAGCACTTGGGGTGTTTTGTAGTCTTAGATTAAAAATGAAGCAGAGTTCTAGAGGTCACTCAAACAAAATTTGTTCCAAATTTGAAGTGGGAGAATGTGGCAAACGGCAGAGAGCAACAGGCAATTCGATCTGAATTTTAGGTGAAGCCATTTTATTAGGTGAAACCACACATTATATACCTTTATTACTGCAAACATGGCAAGCTAAACAACTGCACATTGGTTACACACACTGTTCACACCACACTGATTGGTTATAACGGGTTGTGATAAACCTATCTTATAGCTAAATATCCTTAGTTTAGCTCTGATGCCTAAAAGTATCCGCACACCTGCTGTTTTTGACCATCTTATTATGGTTGGTTCTTAACATGTTCTGTTACTCCCAAGTTCTTCCCATAACTGCTTCTTGGTTTAGAGTAGCCTGTACCCTTATCAGAAGACTACTGTGTTTTGAGAATGTGATTATTAAGTTCCTCTCAGCATGAGTAACTTTTCCTGTCTCACGGGAACAGGAGGATATTGTCAGAGCCTAAATCTTGGGAGAAGAGAGCTAGACCACTAGCAGGCCTGCTGTCTTCCCTGACAGGAGAACACAATTCCAACGAGTGAGTGTGGAAGTGGCAGAGACATACTGTATCTTGACCTATTGGTTTTTAACCAGTTAGGTGCAGGGGTAAGCCGTGGTTTATACCTGGGTTTGTGTCATCAGTCGCTGAACTGCATGGTATGCACACTTTTTTGGGACTCAGTACTCCATGCACCTTCAGAATACTTGTTCTCTGCACTGGTTGACACAGTCTTTACTGCAGTGTCACTTTTCAACCTCTTCCCAGGATTGAGGACGCATCTGTTTCCTGGTTTGGCTCAATCTGCTCGAGCTTGACATAAAGTTTTCACTTTTGAAATCTAAAGAAAACTGACTTATTTATTCTTGACAAATCAGAGTTTATTTCTCAAGTTATTTAGTATCTTCTTAAACACTACCAAAGTAAAGATGGACTTTGAGATAAATGAGCTTTGCTTTGTAAAAAGCACTATTATCTTGTGGTTCCTTTTTATGTATGTATTAAGATTATTGTATCTTTTAAGTGTGGTATTTTCATAATCATCAGTCTTAAGACTTCATCTATATGATGTTAACTAAATAACAATGCATTTATAAAGTAGATAAAACTCATCTGTAGGAAAGATACAGGGATTGCATTTACAACATAACTTCTTAACCTGTAAACTTAGAACCTCATCACCTCTTACAAGCCTATAAACTTACGTGTGACATCGAAACTGCTGCGGATTTGGATTTTGGGTCCACACCTGGCAGCCTATTTTGCTGAGTTGTTAGAGTTGGTTGGTTGTTGTGCTCTAAGTACTGTGTTATTCTAGAAAGCGCAGTGATCAGCCTGTTGGGTTTTTTGGTCATTCTTTAGGCACAATATTCTTATTCACACTTAAAATTAGTTTCCAATGCAGACAAAAAATAGTAATCCATTAGTGGGAGTTAAATGGCTATAAGGGTTTCAAAGCGCCTGTGTATTAATTCGTTAAATTAATCTCCATGCATCTTCGGGATTTACACATTTCTACTTCAGTCATACTTGATTTGTCAAAACTGCCTCTTCTGGCAGTGATGTTGCTTTATGGATCATTCCAGGGGAGATTTCTGACACACTCCTTTTTGTCCTGATCGTCTCCATTACGGATAAAAGTTCTTCTGCAGTGTTTTTAGATGCATTTTTTTCTTGATGACTACAACCCAGATGAGTTAGAGCAGGAAAGGAAACTTTAGGACTCCCAAGTTTTCTCATACCTGTTAAATTCTGGTTTACTTTCTTAGAGTTCTGTGGGGATAAAACAAAGCAGCAGCCAGACATTAGGATGTCCCTCTTTAGAAGTCCTGCCTTTGTCCATACTTTCTTTTTAAAACTTACTACTTTTCTGATAGGCATGCAAACCAAATAATGTCTGCAAAACATAGACACTTGACTTTTTCCAGTATGCTTCTCATTGAGTGCTGTAGCTCTTGGAATTAATCCATCATTGCTAAAGCTCATTGGGACAGAGACTGCACCTTTCAACCTGCCCTGTGAATAGAAAGGTTATTACCATGATTCAAACTGTTCTTGGGTCTGAATGGAGTTTTATTTTAGCCTCTATATTTTTACTTGCTGATCTGTAAGCATTTGGCTCAGGCAGAATTTATTTGTAAGTATTTTGTGCTTAGTTTCTAATGCTCTGCCTGTTACCACCTGGATGGGGGGTGGCAGGTTTTAGACTTTATAACCTTTATTTTGCCCTCCAAAAAAAAAGAAAAGAAAGTGCAGAGTGAGGCAGCTTCCTCTGAATTTGTTTTGGATTGCTGCTGATCTTTTTTTAGCACAGAGGCCTGCTCTCCCTCCGAGACCGCGGAGTGCAGAGAAAAAAAAATCTGTCCTTAACCATTGGCTGAATCTACCCAAGATACAGCAAGCAAATGGGCTGGACCTGAGGCTGTGTTTCAGGAAGACACTTGAATTCATGTTCTTTTTTTTTTTTTTTTCCCTCTTGCAATAAAAATAAATAGATCCTCAGGCTCTGCAGCCACACCAAATATTTAATGGAACAAAAATTTCAAATCTAGCGTTTTACTGCAGGTTTTGAGGCTCTGTTTACAGATCTTTAACTCCTGCTTTGGGTGCATTTTCCAGCATGGAAAAACCAGCAATGTTTTGCATGCTTATAAAAGAAATTAATGCAGTGTTCCTTTGGCTGCCAACAGGCAGGAATCAAAACAAAAATCAAAACAGTGTTGGGAAGCACAGGTTTTTCAAAAGTTGGGATGAATCCCTTCTTTCATGACCCTTTCTTTTGTCAGTTCTGACACAGCTTGGCCCGTATGCCCGAGCTGATCCAGGAGGTTCAATGCCAAAAATGGGAAAGGAGACATCAACTCATTATCACTGAGTACGCTGATTGGATCTGCGTGCGTATGGCTCCGGTTAAATCTGACTGCTGCTTAGAAATTAGAGCTGCAATTTTTATTCCAAAAGTTTGTGAAAACATTTCTGGTTTAAATCTGCTTTTTCACTCAGGAGACAGGTATTTATTTATGTTCTTCCTGCAGGACGTGCCTTCGACCTCCTTTATTTTTATTTTGCATCACATGGAAGCATCCAGGTTTTATCTCGGGTACCCTTAGTCTTGATCTTTGCTGAGCTGGGAGACTCTTATTGTGCCCAAAAGACAAATGAGCTATTGACCTACCATCTGGGAGATAAGAATTCATAACAGACATGGATCAGGGGGCCTTGCTTTGTTGGGGGTTGATTATGTGATAGAAATAATGTGCTTGGTCATGGATTTTGGGGGAGGGGGTGCCAAACACATGGCATGTACAGCACTTCCTGCTGTCTGAGCTCTCCACCACCATTACTGCAGACTCCCCAGGGAGTTCTCTGCTCCCCTCCCATCTGGTGGTGAGTTTTGTGACAGTGACTGAGAGCCAGAGGGAAGAAAAATAACCAAGATCCTGCAGTCTAGCTGATTTTACTGGGAACGGGCGGAGGGATTTCTGCTTACGGGGGATTAAAAAGGGAAAAAAAAGCATCATGGAGGAAGTGGTGGACTGTGAGTAGAGCCTTTGTTCTTGATATTGTTTTTAGTTTTCTGATATTCTGAGATTGAGTGCCATCCTGTGGCACCCATCTTGTATTGCTCAGAATCAGTATGCATGGCCACGGTGCTTGCTTAAGCCGCGCTAAAAACAGTTCCTCCTACTATCTGCTGCTGGAGCTGGCTGCGGGTTTGCAAATGAAGTCGTCGTGTATGTTTTAGTCAAATGGATAGAGCTTCAAAGTCCTCGGTGTAAATAGTTCTTAATAATTAATCGGTTTGTTGTTTTTAATGTGGGAATAGTCTTGTTTAGACATTCCTAATCATTACTTTTAGTGTGGCCGGCTAAAGGCCCTCCTAACCTGCAGCATAAGCACTTGGCTATAAAAGAACTGCTTAGGGTTTTTTTTTTTTGAGGAGAGGAAACTTTATTTCAGATTAATATTAAGTGCCTTTCACCACCTAATCAATTTTGCATTCAGTGTAATCATATGGCTCTGTTTCGTGGTCTGAGGTAGCATTGATTTATCTAATCCGGACTAAGATATTCCTATTGCAGAATAGTTCAACCTAAACACTCACTGCACACAGTGCTCCTGTGCTATCTGCTCAGTTTAACTGGTTTGTATTAAACTTAGGGAAGCCCTGGGCTGGTCTGCAAAACCTCACTATCCCAGCTTTCCTACAGATGGGAAGAGAAGGGTAGTCCCCATCTGAAAATGTACTTTAGAACTCATTTTCTCCTGTCTCATCTTCCCGTAATGTTTGCAGGCCCTTTGTAGTGTTGAAAAGATGGGATAGGGGATGGTCAGCTGTTGGAATTTTATATGAGAGAAAACCCAACTGTATACACAGCAGTGTTATCACAGCAAGGGGAGTATAAAATAATTTATTAATAGTTATTTTGTGTAACTTTCTTTGGGGAGTGGGTGCTTTCTGACAGGTCTTTGGAGAAAGTAGTGAAAATGGTGGAGTTAGGGAAACATATAGGAAATGAGTTGTAGTCCTGCAGGTGCTTTTCTATACGCTCGCTTTTGTGATTGTGAAGTTAAACAGTTCTGGTCCTGCCCTGGTGACTGACGTGTGGCCAAGTGGCTTGAATGCCCACTTTAACTGTGAGTGAATAGGGGAGGATTGGGCCGGGCTCATCAGTTTGTAAACACTAATGAAGGAGAAGAATTCTTTTCCATGGTTCATCCCAGACACTGCTATGTTACAGATGGTCAGTGGACTCTGTATTTCGTTACTGGAATATGGAAGACTGAATAGTCTTTGGTTTCCTTGATCAGATGTAGTTAAGAGTTACTAAAAAGGACATTTTTATGTGATAATCAAACCTGCACATCGGGAAGGAAGGAACAATGTTTGTGGCACACATTTTAATTAGAACTCTGATTTGTGAGAGTGTTTTTCTGGAGTAAAACTCAACTTGCCTCTGTCTCTTTTCAGACAGAAAAGCCCTGTTTGGTAGCTGAATACTGAGATGATGTAATCTTGTGGTTTGTTTTGTCTTTGCTCTTTAAAGCTTGGTAAGATGCGGCTAACTATACCATGTCGGGCCCTGACTTGTTCGCACCTGCAGTGTTTTGATGCCACTCTGTATATTCAAATGAATGAAAAGAAACCAACTTGGGTTTGCCCTGTCTGTGACAAGAAGGCTCCCTATGAACATCTCATTATTGATGGGTAAGTAAAACTTGAATCAAAGTTCCTGCTGAAGTGGTCCCGTGCTGCACAGAATACCTATCATGCTCTTAAATCTCAGTTGTCTGTCCATGGCCTTAAGTTACCATGTCCTTTAATTTCCTTGCTGTTTGGTGAAGATCTACTAACCTGGTGCTTCTTTATTCAGTATTCTGGAAGAATTATGGTCATCATACCCTTAAAGTTAATAATAAAAGTATTGCTTCCGATTGTGGATAAATTTTTGAGCTATCCTGGCAAAATCAGTTGGTTTTTTAATATTCCATTGTGCTGGATCCCTAGGTGAAACCAGCACAATACTATCTTTCCTGTTCATGGAGTAACTGCACAACTCTGCTGTAATTGATAGCAGAAGGTTGTGTTAGATCAAATAAATGCTGCCACTCCCCCCAGACTCATGTACAATTTCACACATGGGGAGTTGCTATATATAGGGAGTGACATGGAGATGGATTCCCTGACACTGCCTACCTGCAGAACATTAAAAAACCAAAATAAAGTAGTAGTATTGGTCTCCATGAAGAAATGCCAGGTATGTATTCCTGGGCTTGCATTTTAATTACTTAAATAGGAACCCGGTTGCTGGCCCTGCCTGTGGCAATGGGGTTGGAACTCTATGATCCTTGGGGTCCATTCCAACCCAGACCATTCTATGAATCTATGATTCTTTTCCAAAGTGTGATAAAGGAAGAGAACAAATAGAGTCTTCTGAGACTGCTTTCAGAATGTATTGCTCAAAAAAAACAACCCAACCCCAACCACCCACAAAAATCCCCAAACAAACAAAATACCCTGCCAAAATAAATCCCCAAAAGGCAAAAACCCTCTGAAACAGAACCCCAGAAAACCACCTCACAGATGACTGTGTCTTTTTTAGTGAGTATATGCTTCATTCTGGTGACCTGCCAGTGGAACCTAAGATTGCTTGGGATCCCCTTTAAGGTCCTGGGAAAGGTCGTGGACTGCTGGATTTACAAGTCCCCTGCTTTGGTTGGATGAGAGCGCTACAGGGTTCTGTGTTCTAGGTTTCAGCTGGTGTTAGTAGACACCAAGAGTGGTAATAATTAAAACACAGTATTGTCCTTGTTTCTTCTTGTGTAGCCAGGTGTGGGTGTTGGAGATTTGGAGGTAGAATTCTGGCACCCCAAAGAGAAGGTTATTTCTAGAAAATTTTCAGTCTGGGAAAGAGTGAACTTTCTCACTAATTAAAGCAAAGCTCTTTCCTATGCAGAACCACATGAATAGTCTTGGTCAAAAGCTGGAATTCCCACTGGGACTGATGTGGTGCCAGGATCCAAAAAGCTTTAGGAGACGCAGCTAGAAGAGGCTGCAAGTTTAGATTCCCATGCTCAGTTTTTGTTAGGAAGCTTTTGCTGAAAAAGGGAAAATACATTAAAAAAAAAAAAAAGTTTTCAGGAAATACTAGTCCTTAAATACCCAGCTGTGTGAAGTCCTCTAAGATAGGTGCTTCCTCAGTTAAATTTTGTCAAAGATAAACATGGATAAGCAAGAGGTTATTTTTTTAACGTTAGTTTGCATTCTTCCTTCATTTTGGGAAAGGGAGGGCTCTGTGTTGTGAGCTCTCAGGATTCCACTCTCATAGTTCTTTAAGTGAATGTGCTGAGTTTTACTTTAGATAATATTATATTTCTTCAGCGACTCCTTTTCATCAAGGGAGCAGATGAGACAAGAGTAGAACAATGAAAGCTTTCAACTCTTTTTAAACACTACTTCAAACCTCTGCTGACTAATAAAGACCCTGAATCAAAAAAATGAGTTAAGCTCTTTTTGAGGACTGATAACTAAATGCTTGTGATTGACAGGTTGTTCATGGAAATCCTGAAGTATTGTACGGACTGTGATGAAATTCAGTTTAAGGAGGATGGATCATGGGCTCCTATGAGATCGAAGAAGGAAGTGCAGGAGGTAACTGCATCTTACAACGGAGTTGACGGTGAGTCGCCTTTTGGGATGCATGGACTGAATGTCAAACTGTGGAACTGTTGAGTATTGCTGTCCCTTTACCTTCTCAAGATGCTAATTTCTGCATGGGTGTGATAATTTGTGAGAAGGATCACTTGAGCAATACCTGCTTGGGACTGGTAGTACTGTTCTTATCAATGTTACATGATTATTATTGTCTTTTACTCTAAGTTGTAAGCTTTATTTATGAAGGCATAAAATAAGCTGTGATGTTAATGAGATTGTATTTGTAAGCTACAGCTAATAATGTTGACTTACTTTGTATAGGATGCATAAGCTCTTCCTTGGAACATCAAGTGTCTTCTCACCAACAGTCAAATAAAAATAAGAAAGTAGAAGTGATTGATTTAACCATTGATAGCTCATCAGATGAAGAGGAGGAAGAACCATCTGCAAAGAGAAGCTGTCCTTCCATATCTCCAGCATCACCGTTGAATAATAAGGGGTGAGAACAAAATACACAGGCCAATGCAGAAAGAATATACTCCTGATTGGAGAGCAGTAACAAATGTCCAAATAAATTGTGTGTAGAAAGCTCTGTATTTGGATTATATCCTGATGTGGTAGTTTATAGCAGATAGATTTGTTGTGGGGTCACAAAGCCAGAAAAGATTGGAGTAACAGCTTTAATAATACAGCTTTTAAATTGTGTTTATACTCATATTTGTGAAAATGGGTATGAAATGGTGCAAAAAGTTGTGGCTTAGAAGCATTTTAATTTTTTGGGGGGGATGTTTTTCATCCGTAGGGAAACACGAAAGCAGCACCATACTAAGAGTGTGAGCAATGAGAAACATGGGTGTGGTATGGGAGCCTGTGGGCTCTGACAGTGATTGCTGCCAGCAGCAGAGTAATAAAGAATGCCAGAACAACCTGATTACACCTCAGGAGCCAAGCTGTTACTAGCACCCTGTTTCCATAAACATGTGGGGATGAAAACTGAGGCTAAACTGAAGGGATCCTGTTGAACTGATCACTGCTGCAGTAATGTAAATGACACAGTGATCATGTAAAACTCCAAAACCTTTCTGGCTGTCTTGCATCACTAATTACCTTGTAGAGGGTATCTATTGTGCTGTCACACAGTTTAGTACCTTTTGAGGGGTTCAGTATTCCTTTAGAATTGTCCTGCCCTGGCTTAGGGGTATTTGTAAAATTTATAGCAGAGATCCCAAGACCATTTATATCGAGAGTCATCAGTTTCTGCTGTTTGAGACTGAGCTGTCCTTTCCCTTTACTTTTGCTAGACTTGAGCTTTTTGAGCTGCATCCTGGCTTGGACTGAATTGACTTCTCTGGTAAAATACCATTGTGAGAAGAAAACTTGGGGAACATGTGATGCTGATGTCCTTTGCCCACCTCTCCCCTACCCCTTTGCAGTCCCTACAAGACTCATTGACACTTTCTAGTGAAGCTTTGAAATTTCCAAAGGCAGCTTGTGTTGCGTGCCTGTCACAAGGTTCATAACGTGCATTGAGAGGTTAACTTTGTGTTACATTTGAAAATAAGCATACCCTGCATGGGACAGCCAGAGAAATCTTCAAATGCTGTTCTCCCAGCATTAAAACCAAGACTATATTTTATGCTTATAACAAGCCTTTGTTTCTTCCAGCATTTTAAATTTGCCCCATCAAGCATCTCCAGTGTCAAGAACACCAAGCCTTCCTGCTGTTGACACCAGCTACATCAACACATCACTTATCCAAGACTACAGGCATCCATTCCATATGACACCAATGCCTTATGACTTGCAAGGTGAGCTTCTGACTGTGCATAGCTCTAAATACAGCTCTCCAAGCAGTAATAACTATTGTAAAAGGATTTAAACATACAGTCTCTTGACAGTCCAGCAGTGCAAAATACTATTTTGCACCCACAGAGGATGAGATGGTGTATAAAAAAAATGTTAATATCTTAAGATTTTAAGGGGTTGATGTTTTGTAAGCTCTGGTAGTGAAGAGCATCTGAAGTGTTATCAGTATTATGCTGGTTTTGTTTCAAAATAAGGATGGGGAGGTGTGTGTTTGCTTTGAGGAGCGTATTTATTGTTTTCTCCTTTGGTTCTTTACAGGTTTAGATTTCTTCCCTTTCCTGTCAGGAGACAATCAGGTAAGTCAATGAAAATCAAGTCAAGGAAGGAGCAGATGTGTGATGTAGGTGTAAATGCAGGCAGGCTGCAGCTTTATTTTATACACAGAAACCGTGATCAAACATAAGCAGTGTCTAAATACCAGTGTAGCATAAGGCTTAACAAAAGAGAGACATTTCAGTTTCCAAGGGTTAAGCTCAGTCAACCACTGTCATACTTGACCCTTGGCCATGGCTGAAGGTCCACCAGCCACCTCCTTGGTTTTTCAGACCACGCTGGGCCCCACCACTGGGACTCTTGACAGTCCTTTACACAGTTTGTAGAGTCGGGGTCGGCTCTTGTTTTGTCTGAGGCTGTGTGCCTGTTCGTGCCGTGTTTGGCACCTTTCTGTGAGTGCCTATGAAACAGGCTGTGTTGGTGCTGGCTCTTCCACTTTTGGGAACTAAGCAGGTCACTTTCAAAAGGAGCCTGAGTTGGCAAGTCCTTCCACTCAATCACTTTTCCTCTTGTGCTTCCAAGAAAAGGAGCCTGGAGTGACTCCCCTGCCCTTTGTCCCTTCATATCTCTCCTGCAATCTCAAGCAGCAGAGTTGCACTGCATGTAGAGGGATACTTTCCTATCAGAATTACGACCAGAGCCCGCACTGTAGAATTTGGATTCAGAAATCTGCCTTTGATATTCAGTAAAACATAGATAGGAGAATTATTCTGAAACAGGTAGCACCAAAGTCTGATCTGCACGGATACAGCATAATTATACCTGTGCATAAACGTAGGGGAGTGAGGCTGAATAACCTGCCTGTATGTTTCATCGTAGTGGTAAGAAACACTGAGAGCAAAATCACCCTCCAGAGATCCTGTATTTAAAATCTGATTTTTTGATAGCTAAAGTTCTTGCCTTTCAGGGGCTGTCCAGCAAATAGAACTTGGGACAGCCCTTGCTGCCATCAGAAGGGACTAAGAGTGGGTTTTGACATGTGTTCTTCCCAGAAGAATGCTTCCACAACCACCAGCAAATAGTACATAGTTTGACCAGCTGTGGTTGGTCTGTGACTTTTGAGCAGAGGAGAGGGATGACAAAATGTTTCTTTGAATTTGGGGGAATTTTTCCAGCAAGGAGCGTTTTGAAGAGCTAAAAACCTCTTCTTACTCTTACGGTTTCTTCTTGGGTGTCTTAGAATACTGTTGCCTTTCTAGTGTTTGCTCTGACTAACGCTGGTACCTCCAGTTTCTTTTTGGCTTCAGAAATCTGCCCTACAAAGAGAGGCTGAGGG
Source organism: Zapornia atra (assembly GCA_013400835.1). NCBI lineage: Eukaryota > Metazoa > Chordata > Aves > Gruiformes > Rallidae > Zapornia > Zapornia atra. The sequence continues at coordinate 77,540 of VZTU01016241.1, forward strand.
AGCTGGGCTGGGTCAGCCTGGAGAAGAGAAGGCTGCGGCGGGATCTGATTGCAGCCTTCCAGTCCCTGAAGGGAGCTTATAAGCAGGAGGGGATTCAACTTTTTAAAAGAGCAGATAATGGCAGGACAAGGGGGAATGGTTTAAAGCTGAAGGAAGGAAGGAAGGTTTAGATTAGATATTAGGGGGAAGTTTTTTACAAAAGAGTGGTGAGGGGCTGGAACAGGCTGCCCAGAGAAGTAGTGGATGCCCCGTCCCTGGCAGTGTTCAAGGCCAGGTTGGATGGGGCCCTGGGCAACCTTGTGTAGCTCCAGGCCTGGAGGTTGGTGGCCCTGCCTGTGGCAGGGGGTTGTAGCTCTGTGATCCTTGGGGTCCCTTCCAACCCCGACCATTCTATGTTTCTATGAAATCAGGGGCTCCAAAGGTAAACGTTCACTGCATCGCTCCACATACCTTACAGACAGGTTGAGTAGATGACCTGATCTGAAAACCAGAAGCTGTCAGAGCTTTAGCTTTACAAATACCTGCTTTTGTGCTGGTCTGAATCAAAACTCTTGGTGTCTGAAATGTAACTTGAAAATGTTGTTTTTCCCCCCCAGCATTACAACACATCCCTTCTTGCCGCTGCAGCCGCGGCAGTTTCCGCATCAGATGATCAAGAACTCTTACATTCTCGTTTTTTCCCATACACTTCATCTCAGATGTTTCTCGATCAGCTAAATGCGGGAGGAAGCAGTTCTCTGCCAGCCACAAATGGTAGCAATAGTGGCAGTAACAGCAGTCTTGTTTCCTCCAACAGCCTGCGAGAGAATCATGGTCATCCAGTTGCAAGTAGGAGCAGCACGGACACGGCGTCTATCTTTGGTATCATACCAGACATTATTTCCTTGGACTGATTTTTGGAGTAAATGAACTCGTCAGAGAGGAAATCTTTGTGCTTGGTTTTACTTTATGTTAGAAACATAGACAAGGGTTTGTTTGTTTTTTGGTTTTGGTTGTTTGTTTTTTGGTTTTTTTTTCCTTTTTTAGGGAAAAAAAAAATTTATGTGTACAGAGAACAAAAGTATATTTTCAGTTTTACTTTTGTATATAAACCTAAGATGGCCTCACTGGTAAAAATAAGAAAAAAAAAAAACCAAAAAAACCCACAAAATGAAAAAAAAATTAACAAAAACAAGGAGCTTCAGTTCATTTTTATGGATGCTGAAGATTTTACACCTGTGCATTTGTCATGTGAGTTA